>CM037865.1:12390254-12927303 GCA_021292105.1 Anadara kagoshimensis
GTGGCAGCCAGAGGGAAAAAGGAAAGACCTAAGTCCACATGGAGGAGAACAACAAAAAAGGAAATAAACGCTGCTGGATGGAGTAGATGGCCAAAGCAACAACTAAAGGACAGGCGCAGAGAACGTTAAGTTAAGTTTATGGTTTTCATTGTACTAGCGCACACTCAGGGCGACTTTAAGGTGCGAGTAGTTTTAAACTTAAGTTCAAGCTCAATGTCGTAAAAATAAAAATGTATGAAGGCTATTTGCAGTAACAACAATGGTAAGAAACCATCTTTGTAAATGAAAGTATTTTATTTTACGACAATCTTTTTTGGCCAAAGCATTATCACAAGTTTAAGAGGAGTTAAGTTGAGTAAATGTGTTCTACGTCCCAGTCATGAATATTTCACTTATATCAAGAAATC
This sequence comes from Anadara kagoshimensis, assembly GCA_021292105.1. Lineage (NCBI taxonomy): Eukaryota > Metazoa > Mollusca > Bivalvia > Arcoida > Arcidae > Anadara > Anadara kagoshimensis. The sequence continues at coordinate 12,390,662 of CM037865.1, forward strand.
GCTAGCTATAGGTGAAGGTGCATAAATTTTGTCTGTGCGTTGCACTGATGGGAATTTACAGCAGGGTTCTTTATCGCGCCAAGCCTACCATGACACGGGACCTCGTTTATTTTAAGTTCCCATCCGAAAGAACCGTGACTTTCATTTCGTAATGCCGAGTGCTTGGCGAAAAAACAGTCACTTCCCACTTCCAAGTTTTGGGTCAGACCTGACCGGGGTTCGAAGCAACGACCTCCCACTTACGGAGCGAGCACTCTACCAACTAAGCTACCACAGGAGTTATGCTTAAAAGGAAGTGGTGGCTGTATTGCCATAATACTTATGTACAACTAATTAGATAAAATCATATGGTAGCATAATAAGCATAAAAGTACTAATAATCTCTGACTGGAAAAAGAGAAATTTCCCCAGTATCCCAGAGAGACTGAAGTTAAAGTATCACAATAAAAATTACCGGTACAGTGTTTCTGTTACTAGAAACTCACTACCGGTACAGACAAAATATAAACTACCGGTACAGTAACATCTTGTCAGTCATGTCGTTTGAATCGATATTTTGAATGTTTCTGTGCCAAAGTAGATTTTGTAACTATATAGACTGATTGAAAAGAGGTTTGTTTTCATCATGTATTTTAAAATTCTCGGATATTTTCGATTAAATAAGCATAACTCTACATTTTAGATAGGTCCAGCGTTGCTCAAATACGTGTTCATGACTGTTCTTAATGGAATATTTAATTTATTTTGAGATTCTAAAACATACAAATACGCCCAAGAAGAAGATAGAGAACAACTGCTTATTTACCGTATTTGATTTCGAGTTGCTATTTACGCAACAAGAAAATAAGAAACAATTTACTCGTTGACCTAATTGTCTCTCGCTTCGCCGAACAGTAGCTACCTTTTTGCGTACAGTTCCGTTCATACACTGTGAAATTGAAGAAACAGAAGTGTGATCTTGACGGGAAATTCAAACAAGAAATTGATACATGTTTGGTTGCAACAATTCACAGCGACAAAGGGAAGGAAAATAGAAAGAATGGATCAATAGCATCAATAATACCATCACAAACTGTTCCGTTTGATTCATAATTTGACATATTCATTAAGTAAGGTAGTTGTATGTGCATGTAAATCTTTGCGTATGTGCGTTAGCCTTTGTCATATAAGTGTCATATACCACTTTTTTAATTTTATCATAGAATACATTAAAAAAGTGAATTTATTTTATTATTAAATTCAAAAAGTGGTATATGCAATAAGTATTCTAGATGCGTCTTCTAGGCTGCGACATAAAAACATAAGAAAAGAACTAAGGTGTTTTCTTATCAGTATAGAAACATAAGAAATCATAGAACTAAGATGGGCATAGCATTTTTGCGAAAAAAATCGACTTTGGAAAATTGCAATCCTTTGTATGTAACTTTCCAATGGGGACCACTTTCCGTCCGTTACTTTACAAATACATTGTAAAAATGTGCTACCTTCTTTGTAATCTAAAAACTTTAACTGTAAAAGAGAATATATCGTTATTTACATTCTGTCAATTTCGAATTATTTTGTCGTTAAGAAGCAAATATTTATTGTGTCTTGAGATTAAAAAAGGTGTTCTGGTAATCCTGTTTTAAGTTTACATGTTGTCAAAATAAATTTTATGTTAAAACAAGCATTTTGTCATAGGCGATATCTCTCCCATAGAGAAAAGACGTAATGTATTGACACTTATATAAACCATGAGTGGAAATATTTAAATGTCGAAATTTTGTGGTATGTCAAATTTAGTGATTCATAAAACACTTCTTATTTAATTAAAAAGAATATCGACAGATTTAAACTGTGTATTTGTAACAGATAAAATATTTTATATATACTGTTTTATTTATACAGTTTATTGATCCGATTATTTAAGTCTCTGTGTAACCTTACCGAATGTTACAGATTCTTTCTTTGTAGTGACCAAAACACTGGTAATGGGTGTGTCATACAACTTTCATGTAAATATTTTGAATTTTCTGAATGAAGTATTCAAAATTCTTATTCATTTTTTAATATTTCAAAAAAAAAAAAAAAAAAAAAAAAAAAAAAAAAAAAAAAAAATTCAAAAGTCAAACATCTGTCATATTATATCATGTTATGTTTGGTGGTGTTTTTTTCGAATTTTATGAAAAAATAAGTCATATAATATTTTGTTAATATTTCATTCAGTGAATTCAAAACTCGAACTAATATGACAGAAGTCTGACTTTGTACTTTCGAATACTATCACCGCCTCATGTTATAAATTAGAGATTCAAATACCCCACAAAACAGAGTTATTTCAAATGAAGTATGAAATTCTATATGGCAACAATTATACTCATTTGTTCAAACCTTCAACTTATTCAAGTCACACTTTTTTCTTCAGAATTTTCTGAACATTTTTGTTTGGACAAATATAAATGTTATTCAATAGAGTTCCATCAAAATGAAGAAAATTATTCTCACTAGTTAAACAAACCAAACATTGAAGAAATAGAACCTGTAGATGGCTTAATGAATTATTTGATTTGCTTTCAACACCAATGTAGTAGATTTCTCGACTGTAACTGCTGCGACAAGACACAGTATCCACCTTTATTTACTGGGTGCCGACACGTATGTATAAAAGGTATTGTAATTTTCTATCTAAATATTTTATAAGTTCTTTTTATTCGATGTCCGAAGTAAGTACATACGTCAAGAGAAATAACTCTTAAAGTTTAGTGACAATTCTAATTTTCTGCATGAGATGAAATTTTCTAAGATATTCAGACGAATTAGGCAATTCCAATTTTATACTACTTTTGAAATACATGCAATTCATTTATTATTGAGTGACAAATCTATAATATTTTATAAATAGACTTCAGAAGTTTTCCTTTCTTCTTTTTTATACCAAACTATTATTCATGTATTACCAAACCTGTTAAGTTGTGACATGTACGAGGGGATATATCGATTAGGCATAATGACAAAAATGGCATCCAATGGTGTGATTCACGTGTAAGATCCAAACCACCCCATTTATTATTATTCCAACAAGTGAACCGCATGCACACTAAAACTGAATAAACTGGAATGAGTTGATGGAAGCATAATATGTCAAATTCTTTTAGGAACCATACTGTTATATCTTTGACGGTTGTTAAAACACTTGGAGCTGCAGTTTGGTGCTCTAACCTTTGAACATGCGCTAGTAACTACCAGAGTGGGATTCGAACCTAAGCGGTGCCAGAGAGCTGGCGTAAGCTGGCACTTTAGACCACTTGACCGAAGATTTGAAGAGTGATGTACTTACATATGTACATTGACTGACGAAAATGTACTGGGTAAAACCCTTTGCAACAAAGAGCAGGAAACAACAAACGATGGGACAAGAGAACAAGACAGGATAGACATATATTTGGTTATAACTTGACTCCGGAACTACCGACTTTGGACGGTCACTTAATTTGATCGTATGACAAAATTTGACTGGATTCATCCTACGCAAGAGGGACACATGTCATAAGGTAATGTAAGATGCATACCCTCCCGGAGCACCCGGCCTCATTTCCCTCAGTGGTGTAAGTTTACGTGTCTAACCTAACTTGTCAGTTTCAACTTTCTTGTGTTTCTGGATTGTGATTAGGACATGGGCTGGTATCATATAAATTTGTTTATGGTCTTGTGGAATAAATACGGTGCAACATTTTAGACGCATTTTAATTGTGATTCATTTAATTCTAAATCAGACAACTTATTTTCATTTTTTACATATTTTCGACACTAATTAAACTAAGCTTGATTAATTGTGTACATATTTTAACGACTCGGAAGTGTGGCATCAAAATGTGGTACACTTTTTATTCCTGTTGCAGTGTTGCTCAAACATTGCACATGACGTCATAGACTTGGTGATGACGTAAAATCGAGGGCACCTTGTGGGTACATTAGGGTAACAATAAAGTTTTCATTATTAATTATAACGTTTCTGCTTTATTTGCACAGTGAAAAATAAAAAATAGCCGTTGTGATTTTAATTATTATTGAATTAGTTTTAAATAGCCAACCATTACTTGATTTCTTTTCTTTACTGAATTTATGAATTTTCCTGTTAGATCTCCTCGGCACTATTTTGAGGTGGCCAAACCCATTTTGGGATGGTCAAACAAACAGCAGTAGACCTTATGACCAGTTTATACTTGATAAGACGGCGAGTTATCGCCTCTTTAAAGTATTATTTACTAACGGAGCACTACTTCCCTACTACTTGTCAAACACGGATACACGACAGAAAATGGCTAAGTTACAGTCGTCTACTTCGATTGAAGAAGTTAAACCAGTGGAGATAGCCCGACCCAGGGTGAGGGGGGTTGATCTCCTGAGAGATCCCCTCCTAAACAAGGTAAGGCGATTTATAATTTATTAATTTTCAGTTAATAATAAATTGTTATGGTTCAGAATTTAGAACTTGGAGTATGTTTTTAACTGTAGCTCTTAATGGCAAAGTGGTCAGTATTTATAAAAGTAAAAATAATAGACGGTCATTGAAAACTGAAGACATGGGATTCTTAGCTATATCTTTAGGCACATTAATATTTTAATATTTCTTAATAAATGTGTTTCAGATTATTATTATTCATGATTCTAAAATTTTACCTGTTTTGTCATGTTATACTTGTAAAGTACTTATATGACAATACAACTTTGATATTGAATTATAATTATAAACATTGATCTAAATTTAATGTGTACATATAAAGACCTTAACTATTTATGATAGGAAATGTTAAATGGTTTTCTACATCTGGAATAGATCTCCAGTATTCATGGACTTCTGTAGTAGTAATATTTTGGTGTCAATCACAACCAAGTCTTCAATGAGATACTTAATTAGGTCTAATTTTTGTAGACAATATTACAAATAGGCGAAGTTTTATTAATTTATTTAAAAACTGAATGCCATAATAATAATATAATAATAATAATAATAAAGTGCAATATTAGGCCTATATATGTTTATTTCCAATGAAGAGGCCAAGGGAGATAATTTCTCAATATCACAACAGGAATTATTACACAGTATAAAAGGCAGTTAATTGCACTTGTATATAAAGGGCACCTGATTGCAAAGTACACTTTAATGTGGAATTTATTATATCTATACCATCTGATTCTCTGTTACTGATTCATTAATAATTTTTATATTAAAGTATTTACCATACATTTTAAAATAGTCATCAGTATTTTTTATCCAGATCAAGATCAATTTATTTGATTAAAGGGAAAAGGATTTTAATTAACAAGCATTATTAATTACACACAGGTGTTGTTTATACATATTGCCATTAATGGATTTTTCATTTTGATAATGTTATATATACATGTATATACATTCAAGCAAAAAAGTGTTGTTTACTGAAAGTTTTAGGAGTTTCCTTAATGTCTTTAAAAATTGTACTGTGGAGACATTTAAGCCCTGCACACAGGATTCACATCAAAGTCTTAGTTTAAATGCTTTTTGTCTTTGAGATGGCCATCAACTATGGTACCCAGGTTCCATTTTATCATTATATCCAGTGGTTTTATAATCAGTGGTCTCAATATTGGTTAATGTTAATGACATTGAGAGAGAGAAAGAGAGAGAGAGAGAGAGAGCATGTGTTTGTTTTACTTATATTGAGTCAATGAGTTCCAAAGTGGAGTTCAAAGGCAACTGGAATATGCCAAAGAAAACAGCAACTGTTCTGATATAAGCATAAAAGATGCCTTATTCCCAGAAAATGGAATGAATGAGACATGTTGTGATTACTCAGAACTGAAGAGTAAAATTCTCTTTTCAATTACAGTCAAATGTGTCACACTAAGATCTAACCCCATTAGGTATTAAATCTAAGGAAGTGATAGCCACTGTGATCCTGAAGATGTAAGCTTCAGACCACTTAACTTCTGATTTATTATTGAACACTATTTTATTCTACATATAGTAAAACCTCGTAATAATGCCCACTCAACAGACACCTTACTCTTACCATACTATTTTAAAGTCCCCAAATTGATTTTATCCTGTTTATCCTCATAAGCCTCCTTTGATTTATTGCAAAACCCCTTTATGACCCAAACATTTGACAGTACAGTCAAACCTTCCTATAAAGGTCACCCAAGGGAACCAGTAAAATTGGCCTATATGGGCAGGTGGCCTTTATATACAGGTTCAAATAATACGAATAAAGAACAATTAGGATACAATTCTACTGGCTTTTATAAGCAGGTGACCCTTATATACTAAAGGTGGCCTTTAAGGCAGGTTGGACTGTATAACACCAAAATTTGACAGTATAACACAAAATTTGACAGTATAACACAAAAATATGACTAAACAGTGGTGGCAATCAATTGAAGTTTTACTGTATATCAGTTTTCCTTGTAAAGAGCTTGTCGATATCATAAAGCGGTTAGCACACATGTACATTGATTACCGGTAATCTGACGACGGTTAAATTGTATTGATTGTGTGATGGTTAATCTAGCTAGGTATAGACTTAATTAAATATTGAAGACATCAGTGAGAAAATGAACAGATGTTAATGTTAATTATTTAAAATTTGTAGAATTTTACAGTTTTTAAACTCAACATCACACACTGACATCTCTTTTTATGGTTCTGTTAAAGTCAGAATGAAACAACTAGAACCTAATGAAAGACCAGAAATGTTTTTATAACTTTCTTGGAAAATGTTTTATTAAACAACAATGCTGACAAACTGACCATTATCAACGAACACAACAAGCCATATTGCACATTCCCTGAAAAACGATTTTTCAAATCTACATGAAATATTATGGGAAGTCCTATCGAACAGAGTAGGTTTATTGAAGATTACCTATTGATTTATTAGATGAATGCCTCCAATCAAACAGGGGATGGTAATATTTTTATTGCCTCTCTTACATTATTAGGTATTGTTCTGGTTGATTAAACATTTTCAGGACCTTCTATCTTATTTATTTAAATGAGGATATAGTGGTGTGATAATATGATGCTGGTTCCTGAAAATATTCAATAAAACCCATCAGACAGTGTCTGCAGTACTTTGATTCTACAGTTAAATGAAATGAGGTTGAAATCTATTTTAATATAAACAAGCTATTTCCTGAAATGAACATGTCTAGCTGTCTGTTTATTAAAGTATTTATTGTGTAAATTTCCTGATACTTTACAAATATATAACATACTTAATTTGAGATTTCCTGAAATATACATCCTTATTTAGATCTATCACTTATAATTATAACATGTTTGAATGATAGGTAGTTGTCTAGATTTGGTATCCAAATATATTACCATCTTTATTAAAAACAAAACAAATACAACTAATTATTTAACTACAACTTAGAAATAAAATCTATAAATTTATCTCATAAGGACGGATATAGTATGGCATGGTTTTGAAGGAAAACTGAGACTTTTAACACAATCAGTTTTATCTGTTATTTCTCTGCAAACTGTATTCCCCACCATGCACGAATCTAATGTCGCAATAGATTGGTAGCTAACATTTTCTTCTAGTTAATTGATCAATGAATTCATCTGTATATCCATCCATCCATCCATCCATCCATGTATTCATTCATTCATTCATTCATTCATTCATTCATTCATCTAACAATCAATCAATCAATCAATCAATCAATCAATTAACCAACCAATCAATCAATCACTCAATCAATCAATTAACCAACCAATCAATCAATCACTCAATCAGTCAATTTTAATGACATCAGGTAAGACTGAATATGGCATGGAGGAAGAAAAAGGCCAGGTTAAAACAAGATGTGGTGCCTCACATTAAGTTGTGATGTAATTATAACCCAGCAACAAAGTTTAAGTTCTATTTGTTCAGATCACATTTAGAATAGAACCTTCCAGTACTAGCTGTACCTACATTATTTAAATGATACACAAACCAGTAACTGGACCCTGTGTTTACAGAGTTATGGCCCTTGATTATTTAAGGGGTGGGGTTATTTGTCTGTGTCAATTTCAGTTTTTCCGTGTTTCTATTATGTATTTTAGGACATGGGATTTTCCTTACAAGAGCGTCAGCTGTTGGGGATACATGGACTGTTACCACCCACCATGTTGTCACAGGAAGAACAAGTATATGCAGTAATGCAGAACTTTTACCGCTGGGATAATGACCTGGATCGTTATATTTACCTGATGTCGTTGCAGGATAGGAACGAGAAGTTGTTTTATAAAGTCGTGACAGAGAATGTAGAATTGATGATGCCCATTATATATACACCGACAGTAGGACAGGCATGTCTAAAATATGGACTTATATACAGAAAACCAAGGTAATTATGAGGGGGGCGTTATCAATGTTTACAACATCTGCTCGGGAATTTTAAAGTTAAAACAATTTTATCTGTTAACCAACCACAGTTTTAATTTATCTGTTACCTACCCCGGTAGTCAGATCTCTTAAACTTTGACAGTCATACTTTATTTCCAGAGTTCATTGCCCTTAAAACAAGATTCTAGTCCCCAAATATGATGTTGGTCAATATTGGTACTTCTTTTTAATGTACATGTACTAAATCTGATTTTACTGTTTGCATAATAAAAGATAATAAAGAGATAATGAGAATTTATATAGACTTTTCAATTAAAAGTCTAAAACGACTTAAAGAGATAAAAGTTTTAAACTGTCTCCATTGATTGCAAAGGTATGAATTCCTGAAACTTCACCTGTTACTGATAGTGTCTCAATATAAGCAAAACAATCTTGACTGGGACTCGATCACAAACTTCAAAGATCAATATTGACCTAGTATACTGGATGTTATAGGGTTGAACCTGTGCTTGATCTGTCCAAAAGCTTGAAACAGATAATGATTATTCTTTCCTTCAATTTGAAAGCATTAAGATTTGTTTACATTTGAGTGTTTCTGACATGTCATGGTAGATGAGGGGACTTGATGGCTTGATGGCTTAATGGTGGTCTAAAGTGCCAGGAATTTGGATCACAGCCCCAGCAACTGCCTAGATTCAAATCCCAATGCAAGATCCTAGTGTGAGAGAGTTTGTCAGATTGCTTGCCAAAGATTGATGGTTTTCCTTGGACACTTCGGTTTTCTCCACCATTCAAAAACTGGCTGCCTCAATACAAGAATCTTTACAAGAGCATTTATAAGCACCATTACTTGACTCAGTTTGATAAAACACATAGTTTGCACAGACCATGAATTTTATGCCACTGCTTGAATTTCAAAGAATTTCAATTTATGTTTGCATTGCAAAATGCTAGAATTTAAAATTTTACAGAATTTTACAGAATGAAGACCTCTTCAGGACCTACAACCATTGTGTATTGTATATCAGAATTTATGTCTTAATGCAATATGGTTTTATAATTACAGGAGAGAGGTCTCCCTCAATTTAAATAAAATACTTTTTTGATTTTCTATTTTCAGAGGACTGTACATAAGTATTAATGATAAGGGACATGTTTTTGATATTTTATGTAACTGGCCAGCTGAAGATGTCAAGGTAAAATTTAAAATTTAATACATGTAGTAATATTTTGTTTCTTAAATTTATGACAGGAGATGTGGTATACAGTACTGACCTGTCAAAAGTTTAACACTAAGCTAATGAAAAGGTTTCGATGCTCGGCTCCCGATTGGCTGAATAATGAATACATGTAGCTAGTGACCAAAATACCAAGCGATAGATAGAAGCTGTCCATATATATAGCTATTGAAAGGCTGATATGATCTGCAGATGAGGCACTTATTCGTTAGGATTTGCAGGGATGAAGCCTAGGTATTTTGAGTTAGGGGTCCAGCTCACTTCATTAAAGAATTGGTACTAGTAATAAATAGCTAAAATGTGTAAACATAAAGGGACCAGACTGATTTTTAGTAGCCATTGGCTACTGGGCCCCTGCTAATCTTCATCCCTGCTTAGTGTTAAACTTTCGACAGGCCTGTACTGTATATACAGGTTGACATAAAACATTACATTATTTCTAAAACTATAAAATCCTTTTATTTACATTATAAACTGTTTTTATCTATACATACTTTCTAGACATTTAAGTTAACAACTTGAAATTTCCTGCTATGGTTTCAATAAAGCCAGCACGGCAATGGAAGTTGTCTGCTACTTTTTGGATTTTGATTAAGTTTGTTGCTACTGCCCACTAAGTGTTAATTTTCTAGATATGTTTTGCAATACATATTACTTCACACTAACTGCCTTCTTTGAAAAAAATTGTTTTACTTGATTTACCAGTGTCAAAATTCAGTCCTTAATAATACTATTACTCCAGTTTTCTGCACCATTCCAGAACTGACCACCTTAATATAATTGAAACAATTAAAACACCAATCATGGGAGTTTGGAAAAAACTGTATGCTTTCAATTCTCTGGACGTTATTTTGTTATTAAATGCAGTGCTTGTCAAAAGTCAGGACATTTTTAACAGTGGTCCTAATATCTATCTTTTATCTTGTCTTGTTTGTCTGTTACTTTCATTAACTTATATTGTAACATGTTTGTGGTTGCATTAGCTGTTACCAAGTAACGGTACACTGTATATGACTTACAAATTGCTTTCTTCTTTTTTAATACCTGTATAAGATCTAACTGCAGTTTGTTTTAAAATCAACATAAATGTGTATACAGTCCAACCTGCCTTAAGGATCACCTCTAGTAAAGGGCCACCTGCTTATAAAGTCCAGTAGAATTGTATCCCAATGGTTTTTTATTCATATTATTTGAACCTGTATATAAAGGCCATCTGCCCATAAAGCCCACTTTTACTGATTCCCTTGGGTGACCTTTATAGACAGGTTTGACTGTATTATACAGTTTTTCAGCTCACTCACTTGATAAAGTAAAAGTTATTTTTTCCAGTTTTGAATTTGAATTACAAAACATTTCATTTTTATTCAGAATATAAAGTAATGGGACAATACCAGTATAAATTTCAATTTTGTATCTTAGAAATGTTAAAAATTCCAATAATAAAACTGCTTTTATTGAGTCATTTTGTTAAGTTTTTTTTCAGGTAAGTTATATGTATCAGCTGTGTACATTAACAGTTTTTATGATTCTTTATTTATGATCTGTTCAGAAATTCATGTACAATTGTAATATAGTCTTATACAAGTATCAGTAATGAAAATGCTTTTACACTTGGTGACCAAGTAGTCTAAGACTCTCTTAAAGATCACAGCACCTCTAAATGCCTAAAACTCTCTTAAAGATCATAACACCTCTCAATGCCTAAAACTCTCTTAAAGATCACAGCACCTCTCAATGCCTAAAACTCTCTTAAAGATCACAGCACCTCTCAATGCCTAAAACTCTCTTAAAGATCACAGCACCTCTCAATGCCTAAAACTCTCTTAAAGATCACAGCACCTCTCAATGCCTAAAACTCTCTTAAAGATCACAGCACCTCTCAATGCCTAGGTTAAATTCCTACTAGGGTCTGATCCTAATGTGAGAAAGTTTGGCAGTTCACTTGCCGAAGTTCATTGGTTTTTTTCTGGGTACTCCATTTTCCTCCACCCTCTCTAAACTGACCACCTTTATATAAGTGAAAAAACCTTGACATAAGCATAAAACTCCATTTCTCCAATTCATCCCATAAACTTGTTTTCTAGTGTAAAACCGGTTAGTGATGTCATCCTTTTGTTGTAACATGTAATGATGTCATGGTTGTACTTGTGGATGTTGCCAACACTTTGACTGTTTTCCTGTCATGAAATGAACTATTCATTACCAAAAATGAAATTGTCTAGGATTATCCATAAAAATGTTCATGTAATATTTATTTTATTAATCTCGTTGAATAATGCAATTCTGAAATCGCTCATTTCATAAAAATGTATTGAACTTGTTTAATAGATTCAATATTACATGAAAAACTCTTGTCGATTTTTCCCAAGGGAAGCTACATATATTTGGTAGTAAATCTAAGCAAACAAAATCAATGTACTGCATGGTATATGTTTTTATGTAAAAGAATTACATATTTGACTTTTATCATTTTCACATTTGTTTAATAAGTTTTTAGTGCCAGGCAGTGCTTTGTAAAATGAACCAGTGAATTGTCAAATGAACAATAAACAAAAGTAACTATTTTAACCTGATACAGGAATCCTCAAATTTTAATTAACTGACACTTTTTGAACCTTATTCTATAGTAAAAGTATTTATTTAACATTACCGTAGAAACAAGATTTTAATTTAAATGTATGAATATTTATAATCTTGCCATTTAAGAAATATTTCAATTCTCGGGTTTGAGGTAAATACCCCAGAGAACTGCATTTTCTAATGTTTTGGTTTTGTCTCCTTTTGAGTGTGTAAAAGTAATTTCATTCCAATCAAGGGCAAAAATGTCTGCTGTACTTTAAACCTCAGGTATATTTGTACACAAGGGATGGGCATTGGTAACAAAAACTGTAGCTCTTCCTTTGAAGCAGTCTGTTCATAGATGATGAAGGAAGCTGGAGAGTCTGGAAAAACACTGACATTTTTTGTCATTTTGCTTGCTGACGGTTGAAGGTTTTCTCTGGGCACTTCAGTTTCCTCCACCATCCAGGAACTGACAGCCTTCATATAAGTGAAAGAATCTTAAACGGGGCATAGATCATCATAACCCCAGTCCTATTACTATTATTTAGCTTATCATTTCCATTTTGTATGGATTTTTCATGAAGTTTATTGTAACTGTCACTGTGTAATCTTCAATGAACACATGTATATCTAGCAACTAATTTAAAGTTACAGAATACACTGAAACCTCAATTCATCACCACTACAGTCCAACCTGTCTTATAGGCTACCTCTTTGTAAGGGCCACCTCTTTATAAAGGCCAGTAGAATTGTATCCAAATTGTTCTTTATTCATATTATTTGAACCAGTATATAAAGGCCACTTGCCCATAACAGCCACTCCTACTGGTTTCCTAGGGTGGCCTATATGGACAGGTTTGACTGTATTCATTTGTTCATTATTCTACTCTGCTTTTTCCCATTACACGCACGGCCTAGCCTTACCTCCATTAGTTTGAGGTCAAAATGTTAATGATGTTTTGCTACAAATGTACTTATCTGTAATTATTTAGAAATACCTTTTTATTGGACAATCAAATACATACTACTAAGTTTTATATCCTGCAGTTGAGTCATATCCTTTAATTTTATTTACAAAGTGAAAAAAAGTTTGAGATGGTTAGCCCACTACCTCAAAAAATATCTAAAATATATTTAAAACAATTTTGATGTTACCATCCAATATTTGCTTGCCAAATATCCGAATTGCCACTTTACATCAGATTATAAAGGATTTTAAAATTGATTTTAGAATTTTAAAATCCTCCCACACTCACAACATTTTAATGATGACTAGGTAAAATAAAAACAGGGATTTTAAAATGTCAAGTTGATTAAAATACAATGTCAATTGTATACAGGTGTACTTATACAAGTTTATCTTTACCTGAGAACCTTTATGACTTGCATTTTCCAAAGGTCAATAGTATTAAATTCTTGATATACATACAGTCAAAGCTCTCTATAAAGGACACACAAGGGAACCAGTAAAAGAGGCCTTTATGGGCAGGTGACCTTTATATAAAGATTCAAATAATATGAATAAAGAACAATTGGAATAAATTCTTTTGGCCGTTATATGCAGGTGGTCCTTATATAGAGATTGCCTTTAAGGCAGGTTGAACTGAATGTACAGAGTAAAACCTCTATTTAAAAACAACTTGCAGTACCTTAAAACAAGGCATTTGTAGACAGGTGGTCTATATATAGAGGTTCTTTTTGGTGTGCCATTATTATCTGCATTATCCAAAGGTTAATAGTATTAAGTTTTTGGTATATATTTTATGTATATACATGTACAGAGTAAATTCTGTATGTAAAGACCACCCATGGGATCTAAGGTTGGTTGGTTGGTTGAATCTTGCTTAACGTCGCATCAGCAATTTTTCAGCTATTCGCGACGAGAACTATTTTATTAATCTCTATGGATTAATCTATGAACAATATTGTGTATGCATGTGAAGTGCAAGTGTGTTGTATGGTCTGCCTTGTACTAGTGCGCACTCAGGGCGACTTTAACGTTCTAGCTCACAGAGTCAGTATGCCGCAGACAAGCGTACCACTCCCCCAGTCCATTATACTGATACCAGGTGAATCAGTAAAGGCCAAAGGCAAGGAAAATTCACTTTTACAAAGAAAATTCACTTTCCCACATGTGGTCCGAGCGGGACTCAAACTCACAGCGGTGAGAGACCCTGGATTTGAAGACTGACGTCTTATCCGTTAGGCCACCGCGGGATTTTGTGGACAGGTGGTCTTTATACACATATTGAGGTTCTTGTGAAGTTTCTGGTTGAAATTTGAAGCAAGAGGTTTGAACAAAAGGTCTTTATATAGAGGTTGTCAATGTAGCAGGTTTTACTGTATATATAATATATGTCCATAAAATGGATCAGAATGAAACAATAGAAACATTCTTAAGTAGATGTTAATTAATTTTTCATTTCAGTAATTTGTGTCTTGAGTTTCACTCTTTAAAGTAATTTGATCATTAATTATGACTTAATTGCATGCTGCTACCTTCCATTTCACAGTCATTGCACTTGAATGAGTTCAAATTTCGCCATCTAAACTTTATAGATGTAAAACAATGATATTTTAATAGTAAACATGAAAAATATTGCATTTGAACCAACTCTTTTATCATTACTTATTCTGTTTCAAACTTTAATGAAATTTATCTTAAATGTCGCTGTGTACACTTCAGTGAACACAGGTGTAGAGTAGAAAAGAGTGGTGTTATGGACTTAATGGTATGTAGGCCCCACTTTCACTTATATCAAGATGATCAGTTCTGGGATGATGGAGGAAATCAGAATGCCAAAAGAAAACTACCAATCTAAGGCAAGCAAAGTGACAAACTTTGTCACACTAGGCAGATCCTATGTGTGGCTCTAAATCACTCTACCATAAGGGCACCAACTACTGGAACATATTTAACAGGGAAATTTTATCCTTGGAACAAATGTTATGGAGAATAAAATAAAGTGCAACATTTAAACAACTACAGTGCAGACCTGTCGAAAATTTACCACAAATCAAATAAATTAGTGTAACATTTACACAACTACCGCACAGATCTGGTGAAAATTTTAATAC
Organism: Anadara kagoshimensis; assembly: GCA_021292105.1. Classification (NCBI taxonomy): domain Eukaryota; kingdom Metazoa; phylum Mollusca; class Bivalvia; order Arcoida; family Arcidae; genus Anadara; species Anadara kagoshimensis. The sequence continues at coordinate 12,405,900 of CM037865.1, forward strand.
GAATCTAATAAATAAGTGTCATGCATCAGCAGCTGATCTCAGCCAATCATTAGCTATATCTAAACAGCTTTTCAGCAGTTGCTATCTATCTCTGTGCAGCTTTGCGATCCCTAGGTATCCACGTCTCGACCACTCAGCAGCTGAGCCTCTTCTCCACTTCCTTTAACTTTTGCTATGTTTCCATTCCTGATAGCCAAAATCGCCATTGGCTACTAATTTATGAGGAATTCTTTAAAAAAAATAACCTATTTTAGCAAATTTGTGAAAAAATACTTTAAAAAGGACTATATTTTCACAATTTTTAGCTCACCTGAGCCAAAGGCTCAGATGAGCTATTGCAATCTATCACCGTCCGTCGTCCGTCGTGCGTCGTGCGTCGTGCGTCATCCGTCGTCCGTCGTGCGTAAACTTTACATTTTAATCTTCTCCTCCAAAACTACTGGGCCATATTTGATGAAACTTGGTGATTATCATGCCTGGGTGACAGCCTTTCAAAATTGTGTTCGGGGTTTGGCCACGCCCAACAAGATGGCCGCTGTTACTAAAAATAGCAAAAAGACAAAAAAATCTTCTTCTCTGAAACCAAAAGGTGCAGGCAAATTTTGATTGGATATTTGGATTCAGCATACCTGGGAACATTAAAATTGTGTTTTTCATGAAAATTAGACGAAAAATAGGTTACGCGTTTTTTGCGTAAATTACATAATTTTTAAAATGAGACATTTATTGTTATAACTTCATAACATCTGAAGATAATTGTATGGAGTTTTCACTGTTGATCTTGTCTTGCAATTTTCTTCCAATTGATGTCAAGGTCAAAGGTCAAGGTCATGTCCCAGTTTTTGACCTTTGATAAAAAATGCTATTTTTTTAACATTTCTTGTGATAATGGCATAGGATTTTCAGTTATTTGTAGGTATTGACATGACGATCATTTTGATACATAGATCAGGGTCATGGGTTCAAAGGTCAAGGTCACAAATGTCCAAGAATACGAAAATAGTTAATTATCTGCAAAACTATGAATTTTTTGTATAGGCATGTATATCAGAATATTGTAGGTAATGGCAGAATGGTCATTTTGATATATGAATAAAGGTCATGGGTTCAAAGGTCAAGGTCACAGATGTAAACAAGTACTGAAATGGTTAATTATCTCAAAAGCTATAAACTTTTTGTATAGGCATGTATATTGGAATATTGTAGGTATTGGCCTAACGATCATTTTGATATATGAATGAAGGTCATAGGTTCAAATGTCAAGGTCATAGACGCAAACGAATACTTAAATGGTTAATTATCTCAAAAACTATAAACATTTTGTATAGGCATGTATATTGGAATATTGTAGGTATTGGCCTAATGATCATTTTGATATATGAATGAAGGTCATAGGTTCAAAGGTCAAGGTCATAGAATTGAACAAATACTTAAATGGTTAATTATCTCAAAAACTATAAACTTTTTGTATAGGCATGTATATTGGAATATTGTAAGTATTGGCCTAACGATCATTTTGATATATGAATGAAGGACATAGGTTCAAAGGTCAAGGTCAAAGACGCGAACGAATACTTAAATGGTTAATTATCTCAAAAACTATAAACTTTTTGTATAGGCATGTATATTGGAATATTGTAGGCATTTGCACAACAATCATTTTGATATATGAATGAAGGTCATAGGTTCAAAGGTCAAGGTCATAGGTGCAAACCAATACTTAAATGGTTAATTATCTCAAAAACTATAAACTCTTTGTATAGGCATGTATATTGGAATATTGTAGGTATTGGCCTAATGCACATTTTAATATACAGATGTTTTAGCTGTTTATAAATAATATATTGTAGCTAGACTGTAAATATGATATATAGCATACTTATATAATAATTATTATAATTAATTTGCAAAAATACTTGCATATTATTGGCCCTTACTGCTGAAAATTTTGATATTCTCTTTTATTAATGTCATTGACCATTGAACCTCTGCATAAGATATGTACTCTTCCTCAGGTGAGCGTTAAGGCCCATGGGCCTCTTGTTTTAAATTTGGCTAGTAATAATTTTAAATTTGTGGAAACCTAGCTTTTGTCAGGTCTGTACTGCAGTACAGATGAAAATTAAATGAAAATGTTAATCAAATCTTTCTCATATATATCTATTATTTTAGGCTATAGTTGTTACAGATGGAGAAAGGATTCTAGGACTAGGTGATCTTGGTTGTTTTGGTATGGGTATTCCTGTTGGTAAACTGTCACTATACACAGCGTTAGCCGGAGTACAACCAGCCCAGTGTCTACCCATTATGTTAGATGTCGGTACTAATAATGCTGTAAGTTTGTTTATTTGAGGGGTGGGGGTGGTTTGGTTTGAATATTTTTGTTGTAAAATTAGTACTGTATGCAGGGTTAGCCAGAATACAACCAGCCTACTGAGCCAAGTGTTTGACCACATAAAAATTTTGAATCACTGAACAGACTAGATTAAACAACAAAGTAATGTTATTTATATCAGATATGTACGGCGGCATGGAAGGGCCAAATGAAAAAAAAAATCTAATTCGTCCGAACGAATTACTATGAAAAAAAATCTAATTTGTCTGAACGAATTACTAATTCGTACGAACGATTTAACTAATTCATACAAACGATTTAACTAATTCGTACGAACGAATTACTAATTCGTCCAAACGATTTAACTAATTCATATGAACGATTTAACTAATTCGTACGAACGAATTACTAATTCGTCCAAACGATTTAACTAATTCGTGTGGCATATTAATGTAGGTGAACTATTCTTGACAGGGTCCTGGGAGACAGATAACAGTAAAGTATTTGAATTGTTATAATAAACTGAAAAACTGATCAAATTGAGTAATTCGTCCAAACGAATTAGTTAAATCGTTCGGACGAATTAGTTAAATCGTTTGGACGAATAAGTAATTCGTTCGTACGAATTAGTTAAATCGTTCGTACGAATTACTAATTTGTTTGTACGAATTAGTTAAATCGTTCGTTCGAATTAGTAATTCGTTCGTACGAATTAGTTAAATCGTTCGTACGAATTACTAATTCGTTCGGACGAATTAGATTTTTTGTTTTCATTTGGCCATTCCACGCCGCCTTAGATATGTGATATACTAGTACATTTAAAAGCACATAAGTGATACACTAGTTCATTTAAAAGCAACACCTGTATAAAATAGTTCAATGAAAGTTCACAGAATTATAAGCAATAATTAAGTCTATAATAACTGTTGTACAGTTAGACCTGACTCCGCTGAGGACTTTGCTGTCTTAGACAGAATTTTGGTATTCGGTACACAGGTTTAATTTACCGGTACTGTACACAGTAATATTTAAAGTGTCTAAAAAATTGCTTCGGTTTTAAGTTTACTCAGGGTTCAATTTTACAGTTTTAACTGTACATAAAATACATTAATACATATATTAAGAGTCATAAATATTGTTTTTAATTTTAGAAAATTTTGACAGATCCATTATACATTGGTTTAAGACAAAAGCGTGAGACAGGACCAGTTTATGACGAGTTTATTGATGAATTTATGACAGCTGTCGTTAAAAGGTATAACCGTAGTTACATTAACTCATTAATTTTTTTAACTCTTAAACATATGTTTACATAATGTAATTGCTATTATTCTTATCTAAGATTTAGTCATTTGTTAAGGAATGAAAAATATCAATATTTACAGTTAATATTAATTGATTCTGGCTTTTAAGATCCTGATTCTTTCTCTGCAGCATTTACGTAATTACACATTTACACATTCTTTAGTATGCATAAAAAAATATGGAATCCATACATTGAAAACATGTTTGGAAAACATGGAAATGCTTGTTTTCTACATGGAAATACACATTTTATATATGGAATAATGCTTGTTTTCTACAGACAACATTGGAAGGAAGGAGTGGCAGTTATATTTTATGTTTCCACCAATATTTGTTTACATGTACATGTATATTCAAAAGTGAGTTTGCAATATTTGTGGTACTCAAAAGCGAGTTTGCAATATTGGGAGTATAGAAAGTTGGATTTGGTGGTAGTTCAAGCACTCAAAAAACATCAACATTCAAAATTAAAGCACACTGATAATGAAATGAAAATTTATGTTGTTTCATGCAACAACTAATTAATGCAAATTTTGTTGATAACTTGAATATTTCTAAGTCTATAATTCTTTAGATAAAGAAAACAAAAATATAGAAGATTTTACTATTAGTATGTCTTTTTTCCAGATATGGTCGTGATACTTTAGTGCAGTTTGAAGATTTTGGAAACCATAATGCGTTTAAATTATTAGAGAAATATAGAGAAAGATATTGTGTATTTAATGATGATATACAAGGTAGGAATATTTCACTTATATCTGGACATCACCAGCTATAGGAGAAGTGACAAGGAGGGTTATTTACCATGTCACGCCCACCATGACATGGGGCATTGGTACTTAAGGGTTTTTCCAAAGGACCCATGATTTTAATTTGTAAATGCAGAGTTTCTAAGTCTTGGTCAGACCTGGCCAGGGTTTAAACCCTGACCTCCCACATACAGAGTGGGTGTTATACCAACTAAGCTACCATAGTGGAACGGGGCTTCATTATAATGTTCCTTGATTACTTTACTACTTTGGTTATGTCGGAGGCTTTTATAAGCCTGTCTTTGACAGGACATATGGTAAACAGATGTTTAATGTCATTACACAGTACACTGTACACCAGATCCTCCACCATCCCTGAAATGACTTCCTTGATATAAGTGAAAGAATCTTGACTGTACAGTGTTTTCCATAAGAGCGGGAAACAGGCAGATTTGACTGCCTAAAACTCCAAATTGGCCGTTTAGAATCCATAAAATTTGCTTCAGAAGACCTGAAAATTGTTTTTGAACAATTGAACAAGGCGCTCAATTGACCCCTGGCCTGTTGGATTAGTCAATCTACCTCCTGCTACAAATTTTAGAGAAACCACTGCTGTGGTGTTAAACTCCATTTTTCAGCTGCTCTACACTTATGCCAGTATATTATGTAATACTGTAAAACAAAAGTATTATTATGTCAGTGGGGATGGGTTTAAAGGGCAGGCTTACCGATTACATCCCTTCTGACTGCCAAGGTCGGAATCCAACTCTGGACATGTCCTAATGTGAGGACATCACTAATGTAATTTGTCAGTTTGCTTACAGAAAGTCAGTATTTTCCCTGAGCTGACTGCCTTGATTATAAGTGAAAACATTTTACTGGGAGTAAAACTATCTTACTTCACTCCACTCCATGGTACTGTATATTGCTTTATTTTACGGTGTCAAATTTTGCGGTTTGATGATGACTAGTATATTCACAGTGTCAAATTTTTGCTGTCTTCTCGAGCAACATTACTGAATGTTTTATAATGCTGTATTTTCGTGATGGTTTTAATTTTGCAGGAATACACTAGCGAAAATAAAACCACAGCGAAATATAAGCATTATACAGTATCACTTTTATCACAGTAATTTTGTTTTTAGATTTCTCACAGGACATTAGAACAAATGTATCTTTATTGTTCACTCATATATGCCTGTATGTTCATTACTTGTTCTGGTAATTCAATTTAGATCCAATTAAGCTTGATTTTATTGCTTCATTTGTCCGACTATACATGTATTAGGATCAAGGATGGAAGATTGATCCAGCTTAATAATGTCACATAGACAATTAACGTGTACTTTACATGGTAATTTACAACCAACCATGGTCAGATTAATTATTTATTGAATTATTGGTATGTGCTGTATAAATACTGGTGGTCATTCTCTGTAAGATATAGTAGAGGACTTAAGGAAGAAATCAAATCTTGAATCAAATTTTATAGTCATTCTGTATATGATGAAGAGTAACCAGAAATCAAATCATGTGATGCCAATGTTTTGTTTAATGTAAGTTTGACCCCCTTAACTGCAAGCGAGGATGGTTTTTTCTTTTTCAATAGTCCTACTGGCCTCTATCTGCGACATTGTGGGTGAGTGTACTATCACTCTCATGGCACATACAGACAGTACACCAGAAATACTTGTATAAATCATCATATGAACTTGTATTATGTTAAAGAAGAAAAATTTTCTTATCACGAAAAGATGAAAAATTACTGACGGAACATAGCAGTGAACCATTCATTAGTTTAATACATAAAGGTGGATAACTGTTATTAAGTTATAACCCAATTACTATAATTACTTTCTTTGCTCAGTCTGTTTCAATTGTTTTTAAGTTGTAAGTGTCCCATAATGGCCACAGGTGGCCTACTCTTTTTCAAACTGTACATAGGTGTCTTTTGGGTGCACTGAAACACAAGACCTCGATTTTGAGTCTCATTCAATAATGAGGTTTTTACAGCTCTGGTATGGGCAGGAAATGAAAGTCATCTCAGAAAATTTCTTAGTTCCGTGTGAGGTTCAAACCCACAACCCTTGACTTTGAAAGTCAGTGACAGTTTCACTCAGCCATGTCTGCTCATTCTGCCATATATGACAAACAAGAAATTATAGGGTAATTCATTTAAGCCAATTCTGACAATTACAGTATAAACCAGCTCTCCAATGCCTGTTTAAAAAACTACTAAACAGCAGTATATTTCTTTTGGAATGTTAGTGTGGAGATTTGATTCATTTATCATTATTTAATGTGCAAGCATTATAAAGCTTTTAATAGACTACTCTGTCATTAAAGTTACTAAATTAATTTGTTGTCATTAATTGACTTACAGGTACTGCAGCAGTAGCAGTCGCTGGTATCATGGCTAGTCTAAAGATCACAGGAAAACCATTATCAGAAAATACTTTTGTCTTTCAAGGTGCTGGAGAAGTAAGTTATAAGGGTTTCAACCTAATACCAACTACCACCACCATCACACACCCCCCCCCCCCCCCACACACACACACAGATGGATGCCATCATAAGGGCTTCTGTTAATACCCTTCACCACCACTGCCACCACAAACACTACACACAAAACAGTAACTTACCAGTGTAACATAACTGACAGTTGGCTTGATTACTGTTAATCAGAAAATGTTTGCAAGAATTGTCACTTGATATTTTTTGGATATTTTATTTCCTCATTATTGGATGACAGTAGGTGCAAATAATGGTACATTGAAATTAAATCCAGACAAAACGAAATTTAGTATAGATGTATACTCCCGTATATTAAAAAAAAGACATAGAAATAGGACTTAAAAGATTTAAACATCATGCAAAAAAGAACTTAAAACAGCTCTCATTGGACAGGTGGTCTTTGCATAGAGGCGGTCTCTATAATAGGTTCATAATTTTTTTGGCACTTTGGTTTCATTCACCATTCCAGAACTGACTGATTCAATATAAATGAAAGAATCTTGAGGTTTAAAAAAAATATTGCTCAACTCAAGTCTTTTTCTGAATGGATTTTTGAGTCAAAGTTCTTTGATATTTGCTTTTGAAATCTAAAATGTCTTTTTATATTACAGGCATCTATAGGCATAGCTAAACTTTTACTTATGGCTATGAAAGAAAGTGGATTATCAGAATCAGCGGCATTAAAGAATATCTGGATGGTTGACTCTAAAGGATTAATTGTAAAGGTAATGTCACTCAATACCAAAATGCAAAGGGAGATAACTCTAAGAAATTGAATATCAGTAGTTGAAATTTAGATGATGTTTCCTGTTTTACTAGTTATGAGAAACTTTAGTCATGCAAGTTAAACTGTGTTTAAGCAAAAACTGTCAAAATCTGAAATTTTATTTTGTGATCTTCGAAAATAAGTGAATGCTGTGTATACATTTTTATCTCCTGCTGAGAAATTGGCAAGGAAAATATAGTTATGCATTCCACCCATCTGCCTGTCTATCTGTCCATGAATCTGTGTGTTTCACTTTTTTCTGGACCTTTTCTTCAATACCTTCAATCAACTTTACATAATGATCAGTAGAATCCTGAAGGTGCAGTTGTGCATATCCTTTTCCTGTTCTTGTTCAATGATATGTCTAGGATTTATGGCCCTTTAAATATCAGAGTTATGACCTTTTGAATACCTCTTGGCGTGGGAACTTGTTTCCACTGAAAGTTCTTCTCAATTTAAAGTTATTAAGATCGTATGTTTTATAACAGGTACATGTATTCTAACTAACTCAGTAGTGTTGTATTTTTACAGAATCGACCAAGTGGTGGCGTGACAGGACAGAAAGTTTTATTTGCCCAGGACCACTCACCAATAGACAAACTAGAACAGGTTGTTAAACAAATCAAACCAACTTGTATAATAGGTATGTATCTAACCCCCCTCCTCTTCCTACTCTCCCGTCTGTCAACTCTACACCCATCCAAAACACCTATCCCACAACAATCATAAGAATTACAGGATCACCCACCATAGATAAACTAGAACAAGTTGTTAAACAAATCAAGCCAACTTGTATCATATCTTATAAGATTTTGCACCAATTCCAATATGCTGAAAGGTGAAGCAAGTTTAATTTTATCAACAGGTGCTGCAGCCCAACCTGGAGCATTTACAGAACAGATTCTTATAGACATGGCAGCCATTAATGATCGACCAATTATATTTGCTCTTAGTAACCCAACCAGTAAAGCCGAATGTACAGCAGAACAGGCTTATAACTTCACAAAGGTAAGTGAACACTGAAGTTTGAATTTAGAATTATTAGTAAAAGATTGACATATATCAGCATTTAACGGAAAGTATGTATTTTGTGATCCAAAACAACTTTCAATTATGTTCCCTAAATGAAGTGGGGATCATAGTGTTTACTAAAGTTCTTCCAGCTAACATTTAGTCTGCCAATTTTCTTGAAAGCCAATAAATAGATCTTTTTAAAACTTCGTAGAAACAATCTTTGGTTGGAGCAGATATGCAATTGGCTATTCATATTTTGATCACTCACATGGTTACATTGATTTCTGAGCTGGGGATTTGTGTAGGAAAAAGTTTTGAAACGACAGTCCATTTCAGTTTTTCTTAATAATTCTCCTCATATGACCAAACCCTTAAAATCATCAAAATCTTAACTGAAAAAATTGTGATAGTAAATTAAGGTTTTTTTTTTATATTTATTTTTTTTTATTCACATTCATCATATCATATTTTAACAATACTCTAACATCTATACATATATAATACAATATAAACTTACATAATGAATGTGTTTTTGAGAGAGAGAGAGAGAGAGAGAGAGAGAGAGAGAGAGAGAGTAAGTAAGTAAGTAATTTATTATAGTGACATGTGCATCAAATACAATAGTAAAGTATAATCAATAACATAAAGTAGCACCCGGCCCAAAGGACCTGTAAGTCACTCAAACATATAAATCCATAGAACAATATTAACAGAGAGATAGAGAGAGAGGGGGAGAGAGAATATTTACGTAAATATCACAATTGGTGGTTGAATAGTTTTAAAGCCATTCAGTACAATGTAACATCGATGTCCAGACTTTATAAATAGATATAAATTTAAGTTATTACAATATTGTGGAATTGTTGCCATTCTTTCATAAATTTTTCTAGATTATTTCTGCTTGTAGCGATGTTTTTTTCAATATTGTACACATCGGCCAAAATATACGTAAATTAAGGTTTTATCATATGTTTAAACTTGTGTGTTATATATTGACAGGGTCGGTGTGTATTTGCTAGCGGGAGTCCTTTCCGTCCAGTGACATATGACAATAAAGTGTTCCACCCAGGGCAAGGAAACAATGCTTATGTATTCCCAGCAGTAGGTCTAGCTACCATTCTGTGTGATATTAGAACCATAACAGAAGAGATCTTCTTAGAATCTGCCAAGGTGAGAGTTATTTCTTAGACATTTCTTAATATGAAAAGTAAAACAGATCGTTTTACGGTCGAAAATTAGTAACCAATGGCAATTTTTGCGACCATAAATGGAAACATAGAATTAGTTAAATATAGAGATTTCAACCTGTTGTATAAATGGCATATCTATGCGAGAATGAATAATCATTATCATTAATTTTAATTGTAGTCATTAGCAAGTATGGTTACCAAGAAGGACATGGAAGAAGGGCGTGTCTATCCCCCGTTGTCACAGATACGGGAAGTATCCACTAAGATGACCATACATTTACTGGACTTTGCCTACAAAAAGGGGCTAGCTTTACATTACCCAGAGCCGTCAGATAAAAACAGTTTTGTTAGAGCTCAGCAATACAGTACTGATTATCTTAGTTATGTACCAGAAATGTATGAATGGCCCCAGTTCTGTAGTAGAATCTAGAATCTATTAGAAATGAATGATTGGCTGAAATGTTGTATATGTAATGTTGTACAATATGCTAGGACTAGAACTGGTATTAATTTACAAGCATTTAGGTATAGTTTCAGTTAGACCCGTATTACAACAGTAAAACCTAAAACCTTGAATCACCTTCACAATTTGGTCTGTCTGTTCATACATACTCTTTTAGAGAAGATTGGAATTGTTCGATTTAGAATACTTAAATTTAAGACTGAATTTGAAATACTGCTCATTTCTTCTTTTTTCCATGTTAATTAAACAGGTATATAACAATGACCTGTGTATTAATACAACTTTCACGGACTCTTTGGGTGATCTTTATAGACAGGTTTGACTCTACATCTCGGCTCTAGTAATGACAATATTTGTCATTGATATTTTTAGTATTTGGGACATCAGACTTTACTTTACCTTTTAGTACAGTCAAACTTGTCTATAAAGGAACCGTTAAAAGTGGCTTTTATGGGCAGTTGGTCCTGATATAGATCAATGTTCAAATAACTTGTTAAAATAATAAAGAGCAGTTGAGATAAAATTTGACTGGTCTTAAAAAACAGGTGGTCCTTATATAGAGGTGGCCTTTAAGGCAAGTTCAACTTTAAGTGGGACATAAGCTTTATTGTAATTTTAACAATTTTAATGATATTAGTCATTAGTCAGATATTTTTAAGAGCAATATTGAAAAATTTGTTTTTGTTGTATTTGTATTGTTACATTATAGTAACTTGGCATGGGTAATCTCATAAAAATGATGTGTTCTTTGTAAAAATAATGTTCAAGATTTGCAATACATTTCAAAGTCACCAGTATCAGCTGAAAATCATCAACACATTTACAAAATTTTAACATCATGATTATCATGTGGCAATATAAATCTTTAGAAGAATGACATTCTGTTTCTTATGGTTTACATGCAATGTACAAGTATACAAGCATTTAAGTATTGTTTTTTAAAGCTGTCTATATGTTTGTTAATAAAATGATAATTTTATTTTTGTACTTTTCATCTAGATCATGTATATTTGGTTTTAAAGACTTTTTATTCTCTGTTTTATTGTAGTATAATTGAGAACTTTCTCTTTGTGTATCATCAAAATGTTGCTAATGTCAGTCTGGCCCTTAAATCTGAACTTTCTAACATTTCTTGGTTGTATATGTTTTACTTAGTTTTTCTAAAAAGTCAGGATTTAAAACAAAGGTACAACTGCAATAAATACAATTTAAAGTTTATTGTTAGAAATATCAAAAATCATATCACATTGGAATTAAGATATGATTTATAAGCAGTATGTGATTTTGCAAGTTGGTTTTTATTTTAATTTTTATGTACATGTATATAATTTTGAATAAAATGTCAGATACATTCCATTTTTAAAAAGTATTCAACATATTTGCGTATCTCCATGTGTTTCCTGATATTTTGTGTATCTCCATGTGTTTCCTGATTTATTTGCATATCTCCATGTTGTCCCTTATGTATTTGTGTATGGCCATGTGTTCCTGATGTATTTGTGTATCTCCATGTGTTTCCTGATGTATTTGTGTATGATCATGTGTTTCCTGATGTATTTGTGTATCTCCATGTGTTTCCTGATGTATATTTGTGTATGATTATGTGTTTCCTGATGTATTTGTGTATGATCATGTGTTTCCTGATGTATTTGTATATGGCCATGTGTTCCTGATGTATTTGTGTATCTCCATATGTTTCCTGATGTATTTGTGTATGGTCATGTGTTTCCTGATGTATTTGTGTATCTCCATGTGTTTCCTGATGTATTTGTGTATCTCCATATGTTTCCTGATGTATTTGTGTATGGTCATGTGTTTCCTGATGTATTTGTGTATCTCCATGTGTTTCCTGATGTATTTGTGTATTGTCATGTGTTTCCTGATGTATTTGTGTATCTCCATGTGTTTCCTGATGTATTTGTGTATCTCCATATGTTTCCTGATGTATTTGTGTATGGTCATGTGTTTCCTGATGTATTTGTGTATCTCCATGTGTTTCCTGATGTATTGTGTATGGTCATGTGTTTCCTGATGTATTTGCATATCTCCATGTGGTTCCTGATGTATTTGTGTATGGCCATGTGTACCTGATGTATTTGTGTATCTCCATGTGTTTCCTGATGTATTTATGTATGGCCATGTGTTTCCTGATGTATTTGTGTATGGTCATGTGTTTCCTGATGTATTTGTGTATCTCCATGTGTTTCCTGATGTATTGTGTATGGTCATGTGTTTCCTGATGTATTTGCATATCTCCATGTGGTTCCTGATGTATTTGTGTATGGTCATGTGTTTCCTGATGTATTTGTGTATCTCCATGTGTTTCCTGATGTATTTGTGTATGGTCATGTGTTTCCTGATGTATTTGTGTATCTCCATGTGTTTCCTGATGTATTTGTGTATGGCCATGTGTTTCCTGATGTATTTGTGTATCTCCATGTGTTTCCTGATGTATTTGTGTATGGCCATGTGTTTCCTGATGTATTTGTGTATGGTCATGTGTTTCCTGATGTATTTGTGTATCTCCATGTGTTTCCTGATGTATTTGTATATGGCCATGTGTTTCCTGATGTATTTGTGTATCTCCATGTGTTTCCTGATGTATTTGTGTATCTCCATGTGTTTCCTGATGTATTTGTATATGGTCATGTGTTTCCTGATGTATTTGTGTATCTCCATGTGTTTCCTGATGTATTTGTGTATGGTCATGTGTTTCCTGATGTATTTGTGTATCTCCATGTGTTTCCTGATGTATTTGTATATGGCCATGTGTTTCCTGATGTATTTGTGTATCTCCATGTGTTTCCTGATGTATTTGTGTATGGTCATGTGTTTCCTGATGTATTTGTGTATCTCCATGTGTTTCCTGATGTATTTGTGTATCTCCATGTGTTTCCTGATGTATTTGTGTATCTCCATGTGTTTCCTGATGTATTTGTGTATCTCCATGTGTTTCCTGATGTATTTGTGTATCTCCATGTGTTTCCTGATGTATTTGTGTATCTCCATGTGTTTCCTGATGTATATATGTATGGCCATTTGTTCCTCATGTTACATAGCATATCAATTTATATCCATATTTATTAGAGTTTAAAACACCAAGTGGTCTTTTGTCATTGGTTTCAATAGAAGAGAGCACTTTGCAAAAACAAAAATTAAAAAATAGCCAACACAACTTAAACAGGAAACAGTAAACAAAGAGGCAAACGATAAAAGAAGACTTCTGAAATTGGACAGATAGATACAGTACTGAGTCTACTGACCTGTCAAAAGTTTAACACAAAGCTCATTTAAAGGAGTTGACACCTAGCTGTGACTGAAAAACTGCTGAGAGATTGATAGCAGCTGGTAAAAAAGCTTCTTATTGAGGGGCCAAATTAAACTGCCAATTCATCATCAATTTGTTAGCTCTGTGTTAAACTTTTGACAGGTCTGTACCTTAAAAGGTTTGGTCCAAAGTTAATATTTTAGCCTGAATGCATGCTGCAAGAAGATATATATGACATATTGGTTTTATACAGATTTTGGTTTACCAGTAATAATCAGAGATTTATTGTAACTACGAAGTGATGATTGTTAGTGCTATAGAAAGTTTGAAAAAATAAATGTGCTATTATTTATATATATAAATAAATCTAAAAAAAATAAATGTGCTATTATTTATATATATAAATAGATATAATACATGTATACACATTTATGTGGGAAATATTTTAAGAAAATATATCATGTCAAAATTTTAAAGCTGTTTTTAATATTTTTATATATTTGTTTGTTTAAATGAGTATGTTCATCAGATATCAATAAATTTATTGGCCTTAGATGTGTTTTGGTATTTTGTTTAATCCACATATCCTTAGTGGTTTCAGTGGTGTTCAATCTGAGATTTTTCATAGGGGGCATTTTCAAAACACTTTGCAAAAAAGCCCACCATAACATCAATGTTTGTAATGTTAAATATGGTCAACTAAGGCCTTAAGATAGGGATCATTTGGAAAATTAAACAGGCTGACCAATTCGACTGATTTATCCGATTTTATGGATAAACGGATGGATAAAATGAACAAGTCAAAGTTAGACAGATTTTTCCCATTTTGATTTTAATTAAAAGTACTAAAAATTCTGACTTTTGGCATGGAAATTGTACCAAAATGAAACACTTAATGATAAAAAAGTACCTTAATTGGAACCTTGCACACTAAAAATGTACCAATCTGGACAAATAAATTTGATTGGTCAGCCTGATTAAGGGATTAATGGCCCCTTCTAGAACAAACACTGTTTAAGCTGTTCAGTGTGGACTAGACTGTATTTTACTGTATATTTTAAAGAGTTTACAGTTCTAACATGGGTGTTTTGGGAACAGACACATTTATTGTCTGTGGGTCGGTGTTGGAACAAAATTAGAGATTAAAGCATGTAGATTAAGAAGTGAGTAAGTTAAACTTTTACATGGACGGGCTTAGCTACATCGGGCAAAATTACAACGTTTTTCTGCATTTCATGTGTAAATATTTCCATAAAATTTTATATTATGTCCAAACATTGAATGCCAACTTAAAGACCATTTATCTAGGAGCAAAATGACACTAAGATCACAATGGTCAGACAAGAATTAAAAAGTAATGTAGAATTTTGTTGGAGCACCTGCAAGTGAAACATTCGATTTCTTTCAATGAAATATTTCCATTAAACTATATTAAAATAAATTTAAAATGCAATTTTCTCCTTTACTCTTTATATATTTAAAAAAAATATTATGAAACTGGCCCCTGTGACCCAAAGGACCCCAAAAATATTAACCAAAGTTAACTAAGGAAATACTTTGCATGAGGGAGTATATCTTAGTTTTTGAGGAATTTCAAATTTTAACTAGCAGCAGATTTAGACAATAGTGTATTTCTGACAATACAAAAGTATTGCCTACTGAGTTTATGATATTCTATACATGTATATAAGACCACTGCTTATAAAAGCAACAACTTTAGTTGATCACTGGGGGTTACGGTATATGTTTAAAATATCTGTATACACTCCTAGCCTTCCAAATTATACTTCCAACATTGTATAAGATGTTATAGTCCCATTAATGTGATGTCACATTTGAAATTCATGTGTGGTCACGCTAAGGTAAGCAATAACAGTGTAAAGATCTATATCACTTGGGCACTTATAGTATAATGGACTTCTGATCTTGCCACAGTGCACATGGTTGCTGTTGCCAGGATATAATTTCTATCATCAATGTCAATAACCCATATCACTTGCGCACTTCTTGTATAATAATATTATGCATAAGATGACTGCTGTTGCCATGATATTAAATTAGTTTCTGTCATCAATGTTAAAAACCCACATCGCTTGCACACTTCTTGTTTAATGATAATATGTATAACATGACTGCTGTTGCCATAATATAATTTTTGTCATCCATGTCAATAACCCACACCACTAGTATACTTCCTGTATGATGATATTATGCATTTCCATGCTTGTGTCATGGATAGTAAACCCATTTAAATCTTGATTACTGGATCTTGTCAACATGGTATTTGTATAATGATGACCTGATGTCTAACTAATGACAAATGTCTGTATATAATATTTGTATAATTGATTCTTTATTTGTTCTCTGTCAGGAACATCATCCTCATTAATGACTTTGTATACAAGAAACATCATCCTAACTAATGGCTTTGTAAACAAGAATTAAACATTGTCTAAGTTAATGTTGTAATTAACTTCAGGTCTTGCCTACAAGATGATATGCCTGGAACCTTTCATTTATTTTAACTTCACTTAAGAATGATACCATTAAGCAATCACTTGGCAAGATGCGGAGATGGAGGATTTAGCATTTCCTCTTTTACAAATTATTCACATTAGACATTAGCATTAGGGTATGTAAAGAAGTAAAAACTGTTTATATAGATGAGATATGATTATTACATAATGACAGAACCAGTTAAAAATGTGATGTAGTTTTTGTTGTCATATACCATTTTTTGAATTTAATCATAAAATACATTCAAAAAATGGTAATGTCCATATACCATTTTTTGAATGTATTTTATGATTAAATTAAAAAAATGGTATATGACATTGTCATTATTAAGTAATTATATCGTTACTGTGCATTAAGGCTATTTTAAACATGGAATATTGTAAAATACATTTTAATAAAGAATTGCTTGGACAAATTAACAGTGCATATTTATTCATTATTCCTGAGAGACCTAACTTAAAATTATATTTTTGTCAATGCTGCATGTTTTGGTTAACATCTGTATATAGAAAAAATCACATTATTGACAGAAAATATGTATTCCAGCTATCCATTTGGTCCCCAAATTTCAAATGGATGTACCTTTTACCTGCGTGATTGAATCAAAACAATTCACACCTGGACGACCTACATATAACCAATGAGGTACCTAATAGGAGTATTTATACTTAACCATTTTGATTTTATTAAAAAGTGGCAAAATTTATGGTATATACACACTAACATAGACTGATTTAAAAGAAACCATATTTTTTTCCACTTAGGTCTCTCTTTTAATTAAAATGTTAACAAAATAGATATAAAAATTTAATCGCAATATATGCATGTTCAAAATAGCCTTTATGCACAATAGTATTACAAAGGACATACATGTATCACACAGTCAAAAATTCTATACTGTAATTAATACGTCATAAGCTGATGATGTTTTCATTATTATTACCGACAACGCTAAGATACTATCTGGCTAAACGATGGTTAGTTACTTTTTTATATTGGTATCATGCATCAACGATAATTGAAGAAGTAACTTAACACCCTTTAGGCATGGTAGCATTATCAAAAAGTAACTTACCATCTTTACGGCCTAAGGGGTACGTATCACGCAATGTTCTGCAAACCCCATTGTAAAATATTTACTTACCAAGCATCCATTTATACATCTGATTTTGTTCTTCCTTTCTGAGAGATCATTTTTGTTTTTCATTATTTGTTTACATAATAAACACCCAAACTTTAATTTTGGCAGCAGAATCCGTCTGCTGTCCGCAGATGGCGATATCCATGGCAAAATTGTCACTTGCATGATGGCGGACTTAGACCCTCGAATATAATCCAGCCCGTGGCAGTTCTTATAAAAACTCAATGGAAACACATGGAAAACATTTGGTGTCGTATCAAGTCTAGTAACTAGTTAGAAAATTAGAACATTTCATTTTAAAATCCAATTTACAACAACATTATTCCTAGCCAAATGATACAGTTAAAATAATTGCACTGAAACATTGTAAGGTTCAAAGGCTGTCACTATCAACGTTCAAAGAACATTTGATGTTCAAAAGTTGCAATGAGCTATAATTCAATTCCTTAAGTCCATGCTATGCATTGACTTCACAGATTCCATTTCTTACAGAATAGAGTTTAATGCCATTACCATCCGTGTTAGATATTTTTGAATCCACAGAAACTCTCTGGATAGAAATCCATTGTAATGTACTAAACTCTTAAGAAAACCATTTTGTGTCCAAAGTTAGTTTCAAAATCTTACGTTTAAATATAACACATTCTGAGGTAAAACAATGTCATTTTATATATATCAGTTTTATACACAGAATAAATAGACGCGTCCCATTCCCGACACAGAACCGTGAAGATCAGTCGTGTGAATTACCGCTATTTGACCATAGACCATTTCCAATTTTTAAGCAAATAGACACGTCCCATTCCCGGTACAGAACCGTTAAGGTAAGTCGTGTCAGTTATTTGAACATTTTATTAAGAAAGAATCAATGTGTATTTTCGTCTGTACCATGACTAAGACAAACAGATCTTGTCCTAACTTGGAACATAATCCGATTTATGTCTGACTAATTAATCAATCGATAACAAAGACAAATACAGCACAAGTTTGAGATTCTTTTCATTCCTTATGTTCTTATTGTGTGAAGTGTCCAATATCTTATTTCTTGACTGTGTTATTTTTGTTAATGAGTGTTATTTAGCGCTGCTGAGATAAAATTGGAAGTATCCATTATTTTTAGAACATTTCGGTTATTTTGTACAATGAAATTACTCAGAATGCAATCGAGACACACACACGAACTTCCACCAGGGAAGTGAGTCCGGGTGCTCTAAAGGAGTAAGCACATCCTCTTTAGCTAGCTACATCCGCCACGTATGTAATAAAACTGGGAATGAAAGGAACGTGGGTCTATGGGAGGTCAAATATATCTAGACCAATATCTATACTAATTTTGGATACAGAGACATCATACTTATCAAAAATATTGTGATGACGACCATAAAACCTTTAGAGTACCTTGATAACCATTGGTTTACAATATTCTTGCGTCAACAATTTATTTGTTTGCAGCTTGCTTCGTTGCATGTAGTTCCCGTAGTGGGGAAAACTCTAACATAGCAGTAATAATTGTTAAACAAATACACCATAAGCAGTAAAACAGGTATACTGCTGCATATAAAAAAAAGAGAATCATAAAATTAAAAAAGTAATCACGCTTGTCATACAGCTTCAAATGTAGCCTTTCGTGGGCGTATAACTCTCTATCAAGCTCACCTTGATAGATACGGCTAGGTCAACATAGTCCCCAAATTTAGGGTTATTAATAGATAGATAGAACATCACCTATATGTTTATGTAGAGTTAAATGATTTGGCGACATTCATCTCTCCAGATATAACAATATTATGCATACATTCCACTTTATACGAATAAAGAAAAAATCAGCAAGCAATGGTGTACAGTTGTTGCCTATTGGTTTACCAATTGTTTGTTGGAAAATTATTTTTAGTCCCTTACCGGCGAAAGTCGAAGGGGACTTTAGGTTTGCGCTCTGTCCGTCTGTCCGTCCGTCCGTCTGTCCCTCCGTCTGTCCGTCTGTCACGCCTCAGTTTTCCACACTTATTTTCTAAAATCTTTTAGATAATGAACTGATTTTTGGTATGTGAGCCTACCATGATGAGTTGCAGATCAAGTTAGCGTTTCATTCTGGTCCGCAAATTTTTACATGAGTTATGGCCCTTTGATCTTTGAAAATTCATAGAAAATTTAGTTTTCCGCACTTTTTGCTACACGCTTGCAGAAATGGAACTAATGTTTGGTATGTGACTCTACCATGATGAGTTACAGACCAAGTTTATGTTTCGTTTCCATCTGCTAATTTTTACGGGAGTTATGGCCCTTTGAACTTTGAAAATTCACAGAAACAGTTTTCCGCTCTTTTTTTCTACACGCTTACAGTTAATGAATTGTTTTTTTGGTATGCAGGTCAACCATGATGAGTTACAGATCAAGTTTACGTTTCGTTTTATTCCACTAGATTTTATGGGAGTTATGGCCCTTTGAACTTTGAAAATTCAATGAAATTTCAGTTTTTTGCACTTTTTTCTACATGCTTGCAGATAATGAATTTTTGAGAACTCCATTGCTGGTTTTTGATTTTACTATGATCAAGTTTTGCTTTACATCTTGAACAACACGTATAATTTATAACTATAAATCTTTGTACCATATAATAAGGTACATTTTACCTAAAACTTTGGGATTAGTGAAATATGCGACCGGTAGGGGACTATGTATTGTTTTGCAATACTCTCAGAATGCTTGTTAAACCAGAATTATCATTATCATGACAGAGGAATGAATATACAGTCAAATCTTCTTAAAGGCCAACTCTGTAAGGTTTACCTGCTTTTAAAATCCAGTAAAATTTTATCCCAAGCAGTATATAAGTGCCATCTACCAAATAGGGTCACTTATAGATTCCTTTGGGTGGTCTTTACATAAAGACATTAATATAACATGCAAGTTGATAGATGAGATAGAATCTCATCTTCATGAATCTAGAATTATGACCTATTCATCCTCCATACTGGCAGGCCCGATTTTCTCGTATGCCAATTTAAGTCCAGCTTTGTATTTTCTTAAATGAAATATTCCAAAACTCATTATATACTAGCCGTGAGCCTATATAAGGTTTTTATAAGGAGTTGAAGCGGAAACTACAAAGTTAAAACTTAGACGATCAATTGGAGAATTTGGAAATATATTTTTAATTTCTTTAATGACATCATATGACAGCAGTGAGTCTATATAAGGTTTTGTAAGAGATTGAAGTGCAGAATTTGAAAATGAAGTTAGACGATGTTCTGCGGTCAGTTGGAGAATTTGGAACTTATCAAAAACGTTATTACCTACTGATTGTTCTACCGGCGATATTCCATGCTTGTCAGCAAATGAACTACGTTTTTCTCCTCGGACAACATGCTCACAGGTAAAAAATTGTTCCGTTTTCAATGATATTATTATTAAAATTATTTGTATATTTAAAAATTCTCCCAAAAATTTGGTTATGCTTTATCGTTCAAAGTATTGTCTTAGGTGGTAAAATAACTTTTGACCTTTCTATTTTCTCGTTTAAATATCTTGAAATATTTGGATTTTTACAATTTTGGGCCGATCACTATACTAGGGGTTTGATTCCGAAACGGCCGTCTAGTGCTGCAAAATTATAACAGGTTTAATAATAATTGCAATTGTTAACTTAAGATCTTGAAAAGAAACATGTGTATCCAACTAACTTTGCATTGGCTAATAAAATGTAGCTTTGTATAAATATTATAGATAGGAATTCAGGGTGGCTAATATTTAATATATCATCGACGTGTATTGAGGCTTTATTAATACATTCTAAAACACCAAGCTATCTTATTTTTCGTTCATAAGTGTGCTTATGAATTGCTTTCCTCTGTAATAAACTTTGTAATGAAGAAGGAAAGATCAACAATAAATGATGTACAATAGGTTGCCATAGCAATCCCCATTATTTGCCTCTATATTTTGCTTTCAATTTCAACAAAAATATTTTAAATAAGATAAGTTAGATCATCCAATGAAGTAAAACATTTCTAGCCTTTTTAAATAAGAAACCTTTGTGTACAATTGGAAAAGGATATCACAACAAATGACTAAATACTGAACGTTTTCCCTGTCTTAAAATGTCACCTGTCCCTGTCGTAGATCACAGGAACTGTGTGTCGATGATGTAGTCAAGGAGAAAACCCCTTTAACCTTTTGCCAACTAATTGATCAAATGCCAAAAAATTACCTCGAAAGGTAAAAGAAAAGTTTGATTTGCTGTTGAATTTAAATACTAAATATCTTTTTGGTGGCCATCTTGGATTTGGCAACTATATTTTTCATAGTCGGAAAATCCCAAGATGTAGCTTCACTAAGTACACATGGGTCAATAAGACCTATCACGGGTTATTTTGAACAAAAGGTTATTGGGTTATTAAAACAACTTTTTTAATCTTCCTCTCAGGCTTTTGACTAATATAGTTTTAAAGCATAGCACGCAATACCGAGATGGGTTCTTCTTTGTCGGTACAACATGTAGTAGAATGGAAAATTTTCATTAAAAAATCCTAAAACTGGGTCATATTGTTTTACTCGTCGTTACATAACTTCCCATTTGCTGTTTATTCATCACAATTAACAGACCATGTAGTTTTAAGCCCAAAGTTTAACAAATATGGCATATAGCAAACTCTAGACTGGGGTTTCTTATTTTTATACCCCTGCTTAAAATGGGTCTGTTCATGATTGTCCCTTTCCTTAAAAACAGATATTCATTATTGTCCCTTTCTGGGTTTGGTTAAACTGCTTATATCTTGCACTATATATAATGAATGAAAAGAAACACTAAAATATAAATTAAATAAGATTTATTAAATCACAGAGATAGCAAACATCACGAAATCTATAATACAATCAAATTACATATATAAAAAGCACTAATCATAATTGAATTATAATAGGAGATTTGTACTCGGTCAGATTTGAGTTATGCACTCAGTTCTGAGATGAGTGGTTAAACAACTTTTTAATTTCATGCAATAAAATAAAATAAAATATATATATATTTTTAAAAATTCTGTTTTTATTGTTTTATAATACAATTATTTTTATTTAAAAATTAAAGGGGCATTAACAGTATATTTTTACTTAAAAATCAAAGGGGCATTTATCAGAATAACATCGAATTACCTGTTCTAAATCCCTTAAAGCAACAGATTAAATACTATCACAACCCCTATTGTACTTTGCTTGTTGGCATTCCCGGAATATGATTTTTCATAATGTTGGCATTCCCGGAACCTTGGGTTGGATGTGCTGTTCAAACAAACAATTATAGTCTATTTCAATTTTACCTGTAAGAATTTTACCTGGTGGACTTAATAAAATAAGTTATAACTTTCATTGTCTTGAATTAAAAAAAATACTCATTCAAATGTTACTTATTACTTGAAACAAATTAAATAAAAATTAAATTACATTTATTATAATTTTTTATTTGAAATTTTAGTCTTTGTCCGTTTCATTATATTTCTCATTTTTAAATGTTACTGATTTATTTACTAAAAACAAATTAAATAAGATTAACATGAATTCCACAGAATTAGATGTAAACTTTTTTGATTTCAAATTTTGCATTAATTCAACCAATAAGAACATGAAGAATAACAGAAATTCCATGGAGTTAGATTTATCGCCTGGTAAACATTTTTCGAAGAAAATACTTTTTTTTCAAATTTTGCTTTAATTCAACCAAGACTTACATAGCCTTTCCACACAACGTTAAATTCTGACTACATTTACAACTTAAATACAGTAAAAAAATTTATTAGTGGAAAACATATCTGCATTTTTTTCAGAAATTTCAAGCTTATCCTAAGATGGAATTAAATGATAAGCAGATATTGCATTATTGCAAACTCATCACATAACATGTATGCCAATTTAATAGAGGTTTAAAGGAGATTTTATTATTTATTTTGTTTTTAAAGTTGTACTTATTCCTTTAAAATTTCAAAACAAAATGTAAAATATTTTTCAAAAAATTAATATATATGTAAAATAAAGTTCCATCTTTGTAGAAGCTTTATTAAAAAATTTTAAGAAGAAACATTAAAAATGTCTCTATTAGATTAATCTTTTAAAATTCACAGGTTTTCTCTAAAAACTGGTTTTTTTAAGCTTCTTTTTACCCCAAAAATGTAAAATATTCTTTAAAACCTGTAATATATGTTAAAGTTTTATATTGGTAAAAACTATATTTAAAATTTCAAGAAGAAACATTGAAAAATGTGTCTGTTGAACATTTTCTCAAAATTCACAGTAGTTTTCTCTAAAAATGCAATGTACCGGTATTTTTACATGTATTTTGATTTTGATTTTATTTATTTATTTATTTATTTATTTATTTATTTATTTATTTATTTATTTATTTATTTATTTATTTATTTAATTAATTAATTTATTTATTTATTTATTTATATGTGCACGCTTTATTTGATTTTTCAAAATGTTTTTACTTGGGTTTATATTTTATATTATTTAGTTATTTATTTAGATACATGTATTTGTGAATTTGTTTAATTTATGAATGAAAATAAAACGCTGATAATGTAAGATATATTTTTAATTCTTCTTTTACCTTCTTTTCTGGAATAAACTATACCCTAAGCTTAACTTAAGTCCTATTGTTCCCTATTTCAGTTGAATTCATGATTGTCCCTCTTTTTTTAACTTACATGGATTTTAAAAAAAGGGACAATCATGAATAAACCTTAAAAAGTGGGGGTATATAGTGATAGGGGTGTCCGTCCGTGTGTCCGTCCATCCTTCCGTCCTTCCGTTACACCTTAGGGTACCTATCTCTTATCCGCAACTCCTCCTAAACCCTTGAATGGATTTTCATGAAACACAATATTTGTGGTATAATGTAGATGTGCGCCTCCTATTTAAAAATTTGATCCGATGGATTTTTTATGTGGGGTGGGGGGTATTTTTTGTGAGCTTGTGGCTCACAGTTTTTCTAGTTATTTTTGTTATTGTTGCAGCAGTAAATAACAAATTATGACTAAAACGGTATGTCATTTCAAAATTTTAAAATGTTTCCCAAACGAACCCTAACTGTTAAATCCATGTTTTCCCAACCATGTGCATGATAAAAATACGAATAGCCATTGGCACATCTACTCCACTCTGTGAAGTTTCATAGAAATCTTGTCAATAGTTTTCGAGAGAAGTGGGGGACAAATTGTTGTCCGGAAACAAATAGAGTAAACACCATTCACTCCACTTTGTTTCGGGGAACATAAATATTATATTATATGTTTTGTCATTTAAAACCCCGAAATTTCACGTATCACTTTTTACCTACTTTACTGGTGGTCCTGAAAAATTTTTCGAGAATCTTTTAAGAGAGTACCATGCAATAAGAATCAATGAAAATCGTTCGGGAAAACGGTATACACGCTAAATGTTGTTTGTTGCGTAGCTTACCGAGATATTTAAAATAAGACAGTTTTGTTCATGTTTTTCATCTCGCTATGACCCTCTATGTACTTGCATGATGGTAAAAACAATACAAAAGGTTACCATTTAAACCATTTCTTTATTTCTTATCAAGTATTAGTGATATTTTATTTTCGTTTCATTGTTTGGCAGATACGACCGTCTAGTGCTGTAAAATGTAAACTGGTGTGATATGTAATCAGACCAATTAGACAAATATCTCCAATAAAGATAGTGCTTTTAAACGTTTTGGTACAGCTCTGTTCCATTTCATCATAATTTTCTTATTTTATTTTAGATGCAAGAGTCCAAAGGAACTGGGTATAAACAGCACACAAAACATTACATATTCCTTATACGATGTTCAACAGAATACAGTTACAGCAAAGGAATGTAGCATATATACATACAATAACCAAACAAATGAAACAACACAATCAACATGCTCTTCATGGGATTATGATGATACAATATTCACTGCCTCCGTTACTTCTGAGGTAAGTCCATTGCTCAACTTGATAACCACCCGTCTTCCCGGGCATTGGCTGGTCTGAGAAAGCATCTATTCTTCCAAAAATTAAGGTTGTTCTTGATTTACGATGATATATATTCACTCCTCTGTTATATTTGAGGTAATCTTGTCAATCCGCCAATTCGCTTTCCTATATAACGATATTTTTATATTAGGATTACGATGATACATTATTCACTCCTCTGTTACATTTGAGGTAGTCTTGTTAATCCACCAATTCGCTTTTCCTCTATAATGATATGTCTATATTAGGATTACGATGATACAATATTTACTGTCTCTTACATCCGAGGCTACCTCATTTGTCAGCCTGGCCTAGCCGTCCAACCATCTGAAACATAAAGGTTCTCCTCTATTACAACATTCAAGGGATTACGACAATACAATATATATGTTTCTATTACAGATTATCTATTATCTAAGGTTAGCTCATCGCCCCTCTTAGCAATCATTTAGAGACAGTTGTACTCTGTCAATCTGGTAGCAATTATAATAATTAGATAATTACATACCATACTATACTAGTTTAAAGTTTAAGTTTAGTTTTAATCAGTTAACCCATCCAAGTAGAAACGCTCCTTGTGTATATTGTGACGTAAGCGGAGAAAATGACGTCGTAGTCTAGTGAGGGTAGTCAATATGTTATAGTATAAACTTGCTTTTCATTATTTTAAAAACCAAATGTAATAAATTTTCTGTTCAATGTTTTTTTACTGAATATGTTTGAGAAGGGGGTATATTTTATAACATGGTGAGGTATAAAACGAAAGTGACTGGAAAAGCTTTGTTACGGATTAAATCAACAACAAACATACCAAT
Source organism: Anadara kagoshimensis (assembly GCA_021292105.1). Classification (NCBI taxonomy): domain Eukaryota; kingdom Metazoa; phylum Mollusca; class Bivalvia; order Arcoida; family Arcidae; genus Anadara; species Anadara kagoshimensis. The sequence continues at coordinate 12,431,974 of CM037865.1, forward strand.
CCATGTCTATATCACAACCCAAAAGCAAATCAGTAACTTTTAAACTGGCAAATTAAGTTAAACAAGTGAACTTCCACCAGGGAGTTGGCACCGGGTACTCCGGAAGGTAAGAACCTCCTGTTAAGTTAGCTGCAACTGCAACATGTGTAATCGATATTGAGTATGAAAGATCATGAATCTTATGGGAAGATATTTTTAATAAAGAGACAATATAGCTAAAACAATAGTCAATGAAACCAATAACACAACACAACAAAGCAAATGAGTAAACAATAGGGGGTTGAAGACATATTGAGATCATTGGCTCTGGAGGAATATTTAATCTATTAACCAATTGGTAAAAAGTTACGAGTATGTGACTACTGCACATTTACACCGTCTTAATTTCAGTATAAAAGCAGTGTTTGCATTTATTTTGTATCTCTTATTTATTTATTTATTTATTTATTTTGTATGTATTTTGTATTTATTTTGTGTGACTCTTTGATAACTATGTTTCGTATTCTTCGTTGTGTCAACTGTCACTTGATTTTAGCTGCAAACGTTCTACTTATACATACCTATGTTCATTTAAATCAAAACTGTGTTAGCATTTGTAGGTTATACAGCAATAAAACTGCTAACAAAACTATCTAGGCCTCCAAAAATTTTATGGATGTCATCACAATATTGTTGATAGTTATGATGTATCTATATCTAAAACTATCATAGATATATTTAACGTTTCATTGTTACAGGTTTCTTTCATTCTCAATTTTCTTTTCATTTCACATGGGACATTTGTAGCAAGCAAAACAGGAGGTGCTTACCATTCCGGAGCACCCGACCTCGCTTCCTTGATGGAAGTTCAAGTGTTAAACTCAATATTCCCGTTTTAAGTATTTTGTTTTTGGAAAATATGTTAGAACACGGATTTATATGTTTGTGGTTGATTTTGCATATATAAAACAAATATGTTTTATTTTAGTTCAATCTCGTGTGTGACAACAAGATATACAAATCACACGCTAGTATGGCAAGTTTCAGCGGAGGGTTAGTGGCTACCCTCTTAATGGGCACACTTGGTGATGTGTAAGTATCAGGAATTAAATGAAAAAACAAAAGATATAAAAGACCGACCTGTCAATAAAGTGCATATTTAAGATTTTTTGTAGTTTGTATTTAAGTCAAATTTCAAATTTGTATCCTTACATGTTTCAAATTCACTTTAAAATTAAAGCATCATCGCAAGAGATTGTATCTGGAAACCATAGACTTACCAGCATTTGTCACAGAGGGAGGCTAGTCGGGACTGCCTATTTAAATTATATAAAACTTACCAAGCATCGTAGAAACCAATATTACTGGAGCAATAATTGAGGAAACCTTTGACCAATTAGTCTGCAGCTGATTATGTGGTTCATATTTAACCGATACATGTTATGATTCGTAAACGATTGATTATTGACCAATCATATTGTGGTATTAATTATAAAGGGAATTTGTCGCACTTCAAAGTAATTTTAAATAAAAAAATAGAACTATACAAAATTTTTACAATCTTTTATGAATATATTTGAGTTATCGTCCAAAGACGTCACCGGCGAAAAAGACGCTTGCAATTCTTGCAGGTGAAAAATAATTATATATTTGTTATCTTACAGAATTGGTCGAAGAAAAGTATTATGTATATCAGTGACGGTGATGTTTTTATCTGACCTGGCATTGGCATTTTCACCTAATATATATGTTTTCTCAGCTATACATTTTCTCACGGGGTTTTCTGGAATAGCTTACTTTGGTATCGCTGTTATTTCGGGTAAAGTGAATGGTTCAAACTCCGTATACAGTCAAATTTTGTTCACACGAATTTCACGCGGTTTTTTTTAAGACAAAACATGATTTTCACTAACCTGTATAAGCGCGTATCATGTGATCAGGGAAAAACATCGTGTATACCTCTGAAAACATCATATCCCACCCCTTTGGAACACACCATGACGTCACAATGATCATCAACGTCGAGCCATAGATTGAGAATCGATCACGACGTTCTAGCGTTTGCTCCAATGAGTTCCGATAGGAAAAAAGCAATGTATCTGAGAAGGACTGATGTTTTCAGACTGTCTTTTAAAAAATATTATCCATTCTTTCTGTCTTTTTATTTCGCGGTTTTCTTTCGGTATAATTAACAATTGATTGCCTTTGTTTGAGGAAGATATGCTTCGCCTTTGGGAAATATGATATGTTGCGGGTGAACAAATGTTCATATCTCCCTCACTTAAAGACAATAATAATATTCATATCTCCATTTAATACATAGAGGATCTTAGACGAGTGGGGGTTTAATATGAAATTTATTAAACGAGTTTAATAATTAAATATGCCACGAGCCTTGGCGAGTGGCATATTTAATTATTGAACGAGTTATTAAACCCTCACGAGTCTAAGATTCTATATATCACATAACTCAAAATACCGAGACACAATGACATGTACATATTATTTGATGCCATATAGAAACAGACGATTTCTATCTAGGTCAGACAAATCACCTCCAAATTAACTGCGCAAGTAAGAATATAGTTCTATTTAGTTATAGTAAAAGTAAATTAATCACCTAGAAAAAAAAACATAATCAGTATGTAAGTTTAAATCATAATATTTTTCCGAATGCATCAAAATTATTTTTCAAAGACTCGGAAAGTCTTCAAAAGTCTAAAAATAAACAACAGACTGACACAGTTTTCATATGACGTCATTAGGCACGACCACTACGTAGATCAGAAGCGTGATAACTGATTACGTCACAATCAAGTGATATGACATGGGTACCTGTGTAATACGAAAAATATTACACCGTTTTATTCCATCAATAAACAGGAGGGTTATGTGATATAATTGTGTATTTTGTATTTTTAAAAATTGAATGATGCAGAAGATTTATATACACTGTCTCTCACTGCTAAGTAACACACCTTCTCTGCAATAACATGTTTTTTATTTATTGTAAAATGTGGGTGTTTCTGGTTTACTGGCTGTAAAATAAGTGGATTTTACTATAACCGTACCATGAAAACGATGCATGTATTTCAACTCTCTCTCCCGCACACGCACATTAAATACTTTGTTCATAATATAATATGGATATTACTCTCTCTCTCTCTCTCTCTCTCTCTCTCTCTCTCTCTCTCTCTCACACATGAAGTACACGCAATCCATTTTTTAAATACAGGACAACCAATTTCCGGATTTTGAGGAAAAGTAGTTTTATTTATGTTTTTCTATTAATTTTCAAATATAGATTTTTTTATAAACTGCTTCGCAATTAATAATTATATCCATATCTTCATTTAATACAATCGTGTATTTTTTATTTTTTTTAATTTAAATGATACAGAACATTTAAGTATACTTGCATTTTAAAAAATTCTCACTGCTAGGTTACATGCCTTTTCTGCAATAACATATGCTTAATTTATAAGGCTAATTTTAATGTATAAATATGTCTATTTATGGTCCACTGGCTGTTAAATAAGTAAGATAGTCAGTGCCCTTCAACGCACTATAACCGTACCATGAAAACAATGCAGGTATTTAAGCTAATACTTTATTTTCGGTAGTTCTTGAACTGGTTGGACCAACTAAACGTACAATGGCAGGACTTGTAATAGAGATGGTTTGGTCGGTTGGCATGGTGATTCTGTGCACAGTAGCCTACTTTATACGAAACTGGCGTTATCTTCAAATTGCTGTCTCTGCACCATCATTTGTTCTGCTGTTCTATTGGCTGTAAGTAAACTTCCGTCACACACACACACACACACACACACACACACACACACACACACACACACACACTTTTTCTACCTATCTCTAAAAAGTTTTGAGTAAATGAAGTACATGCATATCCATTTTTAGCTCACCTGGCCTAAAGGCCATGTGAGCTTTTGCCATCACTCTGCGTCCGTCGTCCGTCAGTCCGTCCGTCAGTCATTCCGTCAGTCTGTCAGTCCGTCTGTAAACTTTTCACATTTTGGCTATCTCCTCTGAAACCCCTGAACCAATTTTAACCAAACTTTACAGGAATGATGTATGGAAGGTCCTTTACTTAGATTGCCGAAATTTTTATGATCCGCCAAAAAACATGGCTGCCAGTGCAGAAGATAGTTTAACATTGGACCCTATGGGAAAAATGCATTTTTTACTATTTCCTCAGAAATGACCGAAGCAAATTTAACCAAACTTTACAGGAATGGTGTAAGGAAGGTCATTTACTTAGATTGCCAAAATTTTTCTGATCCGTCAAAAAACATGGCTGCCAGCGCAGAAGATAGTTTAACATTGGACCCTATGGGAAAAGCATATATTTGCTATCTTCTTTGAAACCGCTGAGCCAATTTGAACCAAACTTTACAGGAATAATGTATGCAAGTTCATTTACTAAGATTGCCCAAATTTTTCTGATCCGCCAAAAAAAAATGGCCGCCAGGGCCAAACAAAGTTTAACATTGGGCCCTATGGGAAAACGCACATTTTGGCTATCTCCTCTGAAACGACTGAAGGGAATTCAATTAAACTTTACAGGAATAATGTATGGAAGGTCTTTTGCAAAATTTGTTGAAATTTTTCTGATCCGCCTAAAAATATGGCTGCCAGTGGGGAACATAGTTTAACATTGGACCCTATGGGAAAAACGCATTTTGGCTATCTCCTCTGAAACTATTGAAGCAAACTTAACCAAACTTTAGAGGAATGATGTATTGGAGGCCCTTCACATAGATTGCCAAAATTTTTCTGATTGGCCAAAAAACATGGCTGCCAGAGCAAAAGGTAGTTTAACATGGGACCTATGGGAAAAACGCATTTTGGCTATCTCCTCAGAAATGACTGAAGCGAATTTAACCAAACTTTACAGAAATGATGTATAGAAGGTCCTTTACATAGATTGCCAAAATTTTTCTGATCTACCAAAAAACATGGCCGTCAGCGCAAAAGATGGTTTAACATTGGACCCTATGGGAAAAGCATATATATGCTATTTCCTCTGAAGCTTGGGAAGAAAATTGAACCAAACTTTACAGGAATGATGTATAGAAGGTCCTTTACATAGATTGCCAAAATTTTCCTGATTGGCCAAAAAACATGGCTGCCAGCGCAAAAGGTAGTTTAACATTGGACCCTATGGGAAAAACGCATTTTTGACTATGTCCTCAGAAATGACTTAAGCAAATTGAACCAAACTTTACAGGAATGATGTATAGAAGGTCCTTTACATATATTTCCAAATTTTTTCTGATCCGCCAAAAAACATGGCTGCCAGCGGAGAACATAGTTTCACATTGGACCCTATGGGAAAAGCATATATATGCTATCCTCCTCTGAAGCTAGTGAAGCAAATTGAACCAAACTTTACAGGAATGATGTATAAAAGGTCCTTTACATAGATTGCCAAAATTTTTCTGATCTGCCAAAAAAACATGGCTGTCAGCTCAAAAGATAGTTTAACATTGGACTTTATGGGAAAAACGCATTTTTGACTATGTCCTCAGAAATGACTTAAGCAAATTGAACCAAACTTTACAGGAATGATGTATAGAAGGTCCTTTACATAGATTGCCAAAATTTTCCTGATCGGCCATAAAACATGGCTGCCAGTGGAGAACATTGTTTCACATTGGACCCTATGGGAAAAGCATATATTTGCTATTTCCTTTGAAGCTACTAAAGCAAATTGAATCAAACTTTACAGGAATGATGTATGGATGGTTCTTTACTTAGATTGTGGACATTTTTTTGATTCGCCAAAAAAGATGGCTGCCAGCACAGAACATAGTTTAACCCTGAGGGAATAGCATATATTTGCTATCTCCTCTAAAGCTACTGAAGCAAATTGAACCAAACTTTATGGGAATGATGTATGGAAGGTCCTTTACTTAGATTGACAAATTCAAATTGCTCGTTTCATTTACAATAAAGGCAAAACACTTTCAAAATCTCGGAAGCTGAAATTTCATTGGACAATAAATGTTACAACAATGGCTCATTCACATATGCCTCTAAACGGTGTTTCCTCAGATCTCCCACTCTGCGCCTATATCAAAAATGGGGGAGCAAGTGAGAGATGTGATTTTAATCAGAATGAAAAAACTGTGAATGGTACATATAGTTCTACAGTGATTTCCTTAGCCATTTCGTCTGATATAAACAGTGCATTTTTTCATCACTGGAATACAAATTTGCTTTAAAAGCATTTTAGTCAGGTGAGCGATACAGGCTCAGCCACACTGAGCCTCTGGTTTAATACAGAACAACCGATTTCCGAACTTTAGAGAAAGCTAGTTTTATTTATTTTATTTTATCTATTTTTAATTATAGATTTATACCAGAATCTCCAAGATGGCTTTTAGCAAGGGGAAGGAAGGACGAAGCTGTACAGATATTGAAGAATGTTGCTTTAGTTAACAAGACTGACTTACCAGACAAGATCGGTGACATTGAAAGTGAGACCAAATTCAGATTAAAAGATGTTATTTTGCCGTTGCTACGATCAAAGGCATTGTTTCTGCGTTGGATAATATTAACATTAGCATGGTATAGTAATAGTTATAATAAAAAGTAAATGTTCTGAAATATATTTGTAACTAATTCCAGATTGTTTCAGTGGTGTTATTCTCTCTTGGTGAGATTTAGTCACTTCGTAATCTTAAAAAAACAACTTATTAATATATTTTGACTATTTAAGAAGTTTTAGACAAGACATTTGGCAAATTCCTCGATTTCCGATCGTAAACTTTGATTGGTTCAAACTGTCCCTAGAGTCGGAGCTCTCTTGTTAAGTATGTAAATTTTTTTTCATTTGTGTTATGTTTTGTCCGTGTCTGATTGCGTTTGCAGATGACTAATACATTATTTTCTGTACACGTTTTTGCTTTATAATTAATGTTGTGTATAGTGTGTATAGATTTGATTTGATTTGAGCTTGACTTTATAGGTACATATGCGTTGTTTATCGTTTATTTTTAAGGTCGGTAACAGCTATGGCGTATTTTGGGCTTACCTATAATGTTGGTCGTATTGCTGGAGATTTATATGTGAACTTCCTGCTTACTACGGTTGTAGAGCTGATAGGATACGTGTTGTGTCTGATATTGTCTTCAAAATGTGGCAGGAAACCAGTCATGGTTTCAAGTTTGGTTCTAGCAGGGTTAGCGATTAATGGTTGTATCTTTACAACTCAAAATTCAAACAAAAGTAAGTTACGATAAAGTTATATACATCAATCACATTTTTGTATTTCACTTTTTTTACTAGCAACGATAAGTTATATGCATTGATGATATATTTGTATTTTCCTTTTCACTAACAACGGTAAAGTTATATGCATTGATGATATATTTGTATTTCTCTTTTCACTAACAATATATAATGTCATATTTGTATTTCTCTTTTCACTAACAACGATAAAGTTATATGCATTGATGATATATTTGTATTTCCCTTTTCATTAACAACGACACAGTTATATACATTGATGATATATTTGTATTTCCCTTTTCACTAACAACGATAAAGTTATATACATTGATGATATATTTGTATTTCTTTTCACTAACAATATATAATGTTCAATTATGGCGATTGCTTACCAGTGATTTGTCAACTTGCCCTTAACCAAAATCATTGGCGTTACATATTTTGTTCTTTATTCTTATCATAAAAATATCTATCCTCACGTTATCTTGGTTCATACAGTTCCAGAAACTTTTTACCTTTATATTCAAAAGAGGCATATCAATCCAAATCCAAATCACTATTGAAATTAATAACATTTTATATTCAGTATTCTTGGTTTATATTTCAGCATCACAATGGGCGACCGTTGCTTTATCCATGATCGGTAAATGCGGGGTTTCAGCAACGTTTGGGATTATTTTTGTCTACACACCGGAGTTGTTTCCTACCAATGTAAGAAGCTTTATTACTGGATGTTGCAATACGGGTGCCAGGATCGGAACATTAATTTCACCTTACATAGTTAATATAGTAAGTGTTGCGTATAAAATGACATTTGAACAACCCAGTAATACACAAGACCTGTAAAAAGACTATGGTCACATAATGAATAGTTTTTTATGTCTCTGTGTCCAGGATTGCCCTGGATATAGTTGACGTCCCATAGTTCCATATTTCTTTTACACAATTTTGATTATAAACTTGGCGGGTGTAGCTAGCTAAATACGAAGTGCTTACACTTCCGGAGCATCCGACCTCACTTCCCTGATGGAAGTTCACGTGTCTAACCTAACTTGTCAGTTCCAAAGTATTTACTTTGCTTCTGGATTTTGATTCGGACATAGATAAGTATGTTTGTTTTTTATGTTAAAGTGTTTGATTTGGCGGGTGTAGAGCTAAATAGGAGGTGCTTACCCTTCCGAAGCACCAGGCCTCACTTCCCTTGTGGAAGTTCACGTGTCTAACCTAACTAGTTCCAAAATTTTAACTTTGTTTTTGGATTGTGATTTGGACATGGGTTAGTATGTTTGTTTTTGATGTGACAGACTAGATAAACTTCATAAAACCGGAGATGTTTAGGTACCTGGGTTAGTTTTATAGCTGAAGTCCATCGATGCTATTACAGACCTTTCTGATTTAGTACTCTCAAACAGTTTAATTAACGTCATTTCATTAAGTGTATAAATATTGTTAATCAAAATTATCTGCTTCGTGAATTATTATATTATTATTACATGGTGCAAATTAAAGCAGTGTTTTCATATTTAGACTTAAACCTATTATTAAAACTCCCACGAAAGGCAAACGGGATGACTTCAATTTTTCTATTGTCAACTTGCCTTTTCTATACAGCAATATACCTGTTTCTTTTGCTTATTTGTTTCACAAATAATTCGCTATGGTAGAGCATGTTTAGCCACTACGAGAACTTTATACAAGAAGGTAAGCTGCTTACAAATGCATTGCTCGTCACGAGTTATTGCAAGCCTAGGCTTATCAAGGCCCTCAAAAAATGTTTGGCCATCACAATTGTGTTGATTAACTAGTGTGATGGCTCTGATTCTAGTTTTGGCGTCCCATAGTTCCAGGTTCCTTTCACTTTTAATTTTGACTACACATGTGGCGGGTGTGGCTAGCTAAACAGGTGATGCTTACTCTTCCGGAGTACCCGGCCTCACTTTCCTGGTGAAAGTTCACGTGTTTGACCTAATTTGTCAGTTTCAAAGTCTTTACTGTGCTTTCGAATTGTGATTTGAACCTGGGTAAGCATGGTTTTTCATTGTTTACTAAACAAATATTAAAGCAATAAGACCGGTACAGTGAAGGAATTATCTTTATCCGTATGGCTTATTAGTATATCTACAGCACAAATCACATAACATATACCCGTGTGAATAATAACATATATTTTAAATAATTGATATACTCTCACCAGAGTGTACTGTATTTCTACAAATTCAGTGCACGTGGAAAATGCAAGAATATTCCAACAAACTCACAAAACATTTGTCAAAACTTAATACAAAATATACTGACCTAATAGGAGAAAATATTTTTCAATTATGAAAAATTCAACTTAATTCTGTACATTTTTTTTAACTTTTTTACCAAAACAACAAATATGACTATGACAAATTGTCCCTTCTGTACTTCTTACAACTATAAACGTTATGTCATAATTGGAATATTCATGATGATCACACCTGGAAAAAACCGAACAACAATGACCTACCTGACCCTAAATGTCCTGATGTAACTTTGAATGAGGCCCAATTGGTGTATAAACTTGATCAAATTTCCAAATTTTTCTCAAAATTTTTCCATGTACAAGAGAACTAAACAATAATGTTTTTAATTAAAAATGTAATTTGGTTAAAGCAGTGCATTTTAAATGCATTTTATTGATAGTTTAATGGAAACATGTTCAATTAAAAGAAATAAATAATAAAAATCATGTGCACTCAATTAATGGAAATACAGTAGTTACGTGGTGACTAGTTATCACTGTTTGTATATGCTGTTTCTTAAAGCATTTTCCAGTCATCTGTAATACGTTGTACGCCGTACGGTTAAAAACTAAACTTCATACACATAATTTCTAGGCTATGATAACACTGATATGCACCAAAGAAAGAATTGAGTTGAGTGAGTAATGATGTTTAACGTCACAGTCAAGAATATTTTACTTACATCGAGACGTCACCAGCTTTAGGCAAGGGTGCAGAATTTTTTCCTGTGCGTTGCGCTCATGGCATTATGTAGCAGGGTTCTTTAGCGTGCCAAGCCCACCGTGACACGGACCTCGTTTATTTTAAGTTCCCATCCGAAAGAACCGTGACTTTCATTTTGTAATGCCGAGTGCTTGGCGAAAGAACAGTCACTACCAACTTTCAAGTCTTGGGTCAGACCCCGCCGGGGATCGAACCCACCACATCCCACCTACGGAGCGAGCACTCTACCAACTGAGCTGCCGCAGTGGTTTTACAAGAGAAAGAGGTATCGCTCTACAAGTAAATATGGTATGCCTTTGTATTTTCTGTCTTGTGTCGCTTTAAAAATGTTTTTTGCGGTATTTAATAACATTTTGATGACAAAGGCGGGTGTTTCTGGCTGTCTTTTGTAGTTCAGAATTATTGATCTAAGACTTGCGTTCTTCTTCACTACGAGCTCATATGTTAAATCTTTGTATTTTCAGGCAGATTTTGTTCCAGGACACCTTGGTACATCAATAGCATATATAATATTTGGAGGATGTACCATATCGATAGGTTTAACTTGCATGTTTCTTCCAGAAACACTGAATACCTATTTACCAGAGACTATAGAAGAAGCCGTTAATTTACAAAGGTAATAACTGACTACTTATAGCTGAAAAGCGTCTAGAAGAATGCAGTACAACAAGCGAGTTTGGTTTTAGAAACTATTGCGGAACAACAAACAAACAATAAATCACAAAATAAATAAATCTATAGAGACCCCTGGTAATGATAGAAAATTTAGCCTTCAGAATTCGAATGAAATAAAATGCAATTGACAACAATCCATGCATCAACACGAAACAATACAAGTAATAATGATTATTCTGTAAAAGTTCTTAACTTAAAAAAACCAAGCACATATCGGGACCGCTGATTATAAAATTTCCGCCTTCGGATGGGCACAGGAATTAATTGCTGTGGTTATTGTACTTTTCGAACACTCGTGACGTTTAATCATTTAAAATGGTAGACTATGCATTTACATTTTTTGTGTATTTCTTCCGCCAGTTATCTTTTTTTAAAGAATAGTTAAACTAAAGATTTTGTTAAAAAATAGAATAAACACTATTTAAATCACTAGTTTGAGGGATTTCAGGAAAAACAGGAGAAGTAGTCGGCCCATAACTTGTACATCATTACTATTATTTCTAAGATCTTCATTCATTTCTATATCAATGTACACATACGTAGAACAAATAGAAAAGAGGTAACGGGAGTAATTATCATATACAAAAGTTTTTCAATGTTCTATTTTTAGGAAAGTAAAAAGAAAAGATGGCGATGGAATACAACAGGAAGAAATAGAATTCTTTGAGACAAAGGCCTTGTGACCTTAATGGTTTTTAGAATTTAGTTTAGTAAACCATAACCAGGAATGCCTTATACTCAGTCGATTGGAAATAGCTTTTGAACAACTTAGTATTTTACAATAAACATTGGTCAACTATGAATTGGTCACTCTACACAAATCTACACAAATCCCAAATGTGTTATTTAGAACTGCTTATGGTTACATAAATATCAATATCATATATCTTTATACCTTCATTCCGCAAATTTTGTTAAAAAATGTTCTGAACACTTCCTACACTATATTATTTCAATACTGTAGTTAAGTTTGTAGTTAGCTCGTTCCGTATGCGCATGTTTGACGTCGGCCAAGACTTTGAAGTGTATTGTTTTTCACATGAAAAAGAATTGCATGTTTATAGCATATTTATTGCCGTCTAGTCACATAAAATATGTTTGTAAAAACAATACGTAAATTGATATAATTCTAATGAGTATGATAAACTATATTATAACTATGAAGACAAAGTCAAGCTAAGTTTTTCTCAAAACAACATTAGTAGATATAATTTATATAATTACGTAATGCTATATACACGTACAAAATATCAAGTATATATATAATCCAAATTATGTCTTTAGTGAACAGATGTCCATACCATTAAACATGGCTTAAACATGTAACATTCATTAAACTAGCACTTTCATGGCTCATAACAATCAGCAGGTGAAATACGGAAACCAAGCTTAAGAATGTTAACATTAAGCAGTCACTTGTCAAGAAATGGAAGATTTAACATTTTTTACGTTTTACAAATTATCCACATTAGTCTGTAAAGAAACATTTTTTTTATTGAAATTTAATCCTAAACGGATAAATTTAAACAAATTTATCAATATATTCCTTCATTTTATTGACATTCAAAAGAAATAATCTCCCTTGTGTAAGTATGACGTCACTACAGTTCTATTATGGAATCATAATTAAACACAAAACAAGACATAATTATTAAACATGAAAGCGCTAGTGATAATTAATGTAACATGTTTTAAGTCATGTTTAAAATTATGTATTTAAAAATTCGGATAATATTAGCTATGCCCGAAATACGCGTCCAAAACGTGCCACGAAAGAACCGGAATATTTAAAAGAATACATTCGTTTTAAGTTCTGTTTGCATTTCTGTTTAATTTGTGTTTATAGATCTATGTTACCAAGTAGGTTTTATACGCCTCAGCTAATCAAGGCCCTCAAACAGTTTTATGGTCGTCATCACAGTATTGTTGATAAGTTTTGCGTCCAGGATTGCCTTGGATATATTTGACGTCCCATAGTTCCATGTTCCTTTCAAATAATTTTGATTACACACGTTGCAGGTAAAGCTAGCTAAACAGGAAGTGCTTACACTTCCGGAGCATCCGACTTTACTTCCTGGTGGAAGTTCACGTGTCTAACCTAACTTGTCAGTTCCAAAGTATTTACTTTGCTTCTGGATTGTGATTCGGACATAGATTAGTATGTTTGTTTTTTATTTTAAAGTGTTTGATTTAATGATAACTGTTAAGACTATTATTATTATGAGGACAATTGACAGTAAAGTACAGTATATCCCATGAAATAAGACATTTTAAAAAGGGGATATTGACAAGTGCATATTTTATGTCATTCCTACTCGTTTATTACTGTTGCATTGTGTGATTTGACGTTATGGCATTAAGTCAATGTATCATATCATTATTATTGAGTAAAGGCCCGTAAGAGAAACACGTGTTTTGTTCTTTCTTATTCCGACCTGCATTATACTCATACAGTCATCATATGACAGCTGTGAGTTTGTAAGAGATTGAAGTGGAATATTAACATGAAGTTAGACGATGTTCTGCGATCAATTGGAGAATTTGGACTTTATCAAAAACGTTATTACCTATTAATTGTTCTACCGGCAATATTCCATGCTTGTCAGCAAATGAACTATGTTTTCCTCCTGGGACAACATGCTCACAGGTAAAACAAAAATAATGCTTTACCTTTTTATGTTTCGCTAATGCTTGTCCATGAAGAAATTACATTCAATAATATAAATTCAAATCAGTGGCAAATTCTTTATTTGCTCTAAAACACTAGGAATAGTAGTACATGAGGCGAGGCTGTAACTATGCTTATGGTGTATTTGTTTCCCAATCAATACGCTATGCTTGTTCCCACTACGGTGACTTTGTACAACGAAGTAGGCTGCTTGCAAATAAATTGCTGACTCGGGGATATTGCAAGCCTAGGCTTATCAGGCCCTCAAGAAGTTTTATGGCCGCCATCACAGTATTGTTGTTAAGTTTGATGTGTCTGTGTCCAGGATTTCCCTGGATATATTTGACGTCTCATAGTTCCATGTTCCTTTCACACAATTTTGATTACACACCCGGAGCACCCGGCCTCACTTTCCCAGTGGAAGTTCACGTGTTAACCTAACTTGTCAGTTCCAAAGTTTTTTACTTTGCTTCTGGATTGTGATTCGGACATGGATTAGTATGTTTGTTTTTGATATATTACAATTTGCGACATAAAAACAAATATACAATCTGCATATAAATACAACATAAAAGATTGCTGAACATCACAAAGATATACATCTTTTCAAGAAGTTGCTTCATTGAACAGTGATTTCGTCATCCCTTGCCAAAGAGCCTCTCTCTAATCCTCACCATTCAATCAAAGCCCTAGCTCAATGAATTTCAAAATCACACTTCATTCCTGCGGTACGTATTTGCAATATATGTGTCTTGCAAGTTGTTCTCTGATATGATATCAAAAGCAAAGCAGGTAGGCAAGTAATTAGGTCTCTCCCTATCCACAAACTAATTGCTCATTACATTGCTTATCATTGCACAGATATGCGATTGTGTAAAATAAAATATTTATAAAAACTTCATAATTCAAAATAATTACTTCACATTTTTCAAAGAATGAATGCTAAGAACGTTTTCTCAAAACTAAATAATCACGAGTGTTAAAACTGGTAAATTTGGAAGAAAATTTGCAACAGCAAGAACATGAAACAATACAATTGGTATTCTTTCCAATAAATAAAACCATAAATGGTGCACAATATAATCTCATAGGAATAACAATAATTTGTCTAGATATTGTTTTTAAATTCAACAATAACCATACACCCCCATTGACAGTCAAAGTTTTATAGAAATTTTCTTACAAAAAAAAAAAAAAATAAATAAAAATAAAAAAAAATACCAATAGCTAAACACTACGTTTTAACTCTATAAAATTTCACCTGTCCCTAAACCCTTTTAGAGATAACAGGATCTGTGGGCTGATCATATAATGAACGAGTAAATCCCAAAATGTGACACTCCCAAACTTTTTGCCAACTCATTGATCAAATACGAAATATCACCTCAGGAGGTTAAGGAAATTGTTGTTTAGATACTAAAATATCTCTTGACGGCCATCTTAGGCAAAAGATGCCAAGATGTGAAACTGGTGTCTAGCCTCACTAAGTACACATGAGGCAACAAGAACTACCATGTGTTCTGTTTTTGGGCAAAAGTTTGGGGGTCATTAACACAACTCCTTTTTATTTGTCCCTCTGACAATTACTGACAATATGTTTGGGCGACCACTAGGGGCGCTGATGTCGGTCTACACAGCTTTTAGATTTTCACCTGTGGCTGTATATAGGATTAACGTTGAAAATGTTGCATGTTGTTACAAAAACGATCATAACTTTTTTATTATTCACAACAGAATATTTTTCCTGTTAATTTTTTAAAATATAGAAAAATACCTCTCAGAAAGTGTTTTCAAAAAACAAAATAACTTTATGTTTACTTGAGTAATTTTAACTTTGAAGTCATGGTTATGTTTTACATAGAATATATAGGGAATTACAATACCGACGTTCTTTTTAAAAAATATTAAAAATAGTTCCAATTTTCAAAAAATATTTTTCCTGTTTTGGTTATTTAACAAACATTTCAAGGTTTCTAAATCAGTTTTCAGAATAAAAATAAGTTAATGTTTACTTGAGTAATTTGAGGTTTGAAATTAAAAAGTTGATTTTTTTTCATTTTCTGAGACGTACCTGTCATAATATTTACCTGTGTATGACAGGTCAAATTGTAATATACATGTATAGCTGCTGAGGAGGCGATAGACGTATATTGCTCCGGGCTAATATAGATTGCCTTATAATTCATGATACAGATTTTATTTACAACTGATCAATATTAGCCCGGAGCAATATTTTGTGTTTAAAATTATTTAATTTCTAGTTTGGCAATGATAACATTTTATGAAGAATTCAAAATAAATAAATAAATAAATAAATAAATAAATAAATAAATAAATAAATAAATGAAAATATTATAATTCCATAAATATTTTTTTTCATTCAGTATTATGAAATTTAATAATGGTGTATTTAATTCAAATAAATGTTTTATAAATATTTTTAAAAAGTTGTATTTAAATATTTCTAATAAATTATCAATTGGCAAATTTTGTATTTATCAATTGAAAGTTTAATAAATTAAGAATCCATGAATCTAAAATTCTAAAATGTACATCTTTATCATCGACACTACACATTCAGCACCTCTTAAATAAATCATTCTCTCGGAATTTGCCATTATAGATAAATGTGCTGTTGTTGGCTTCTTCTCCGCCTTTATCCCCCCAGCTTGAGGTCGGCAAGTGCTCAAACAAAGGATCAAACAGCTCTCTCTCTCTCTCTCTCTCTACAACTGCGGATTAATTTTCGTTAAATATTATTTTAATTACTTTATAAAATTCATGTATTTATTTATATATAATTTATATAAGAGACTACGTATTTAACTATTTTGTATCGAATGATACTGCATTTTTATCATATTTTTTATTAATTTACAAATCAAATTCGTGATTCATTTTCATTAAATATTTATTTAATTTAATTACTTTATAGACTATTCATGTATTTATTTTATATATTATTTATATCAGAGACTAAGTTTTAACTATTTTTTTAATCTCGTGTTACCGCATTTTTAACATTCATGATTAATTTTCAGTAAATATTTATTTATTTATTTATTTATTTATTTAACTACTTTAAGACTATTCATGTATTTTTAACATATTATTTATATCAGAGATTGGGCATTTATATATCATTATTCTATAATTTAATTGAAATAAAATATATCCATGGTTATAAAAATAGAGTATTATTTACTTTTTGATATGGATATGATTTAGTGTAGAATGTTCTTATATAATAAGATT
The DNA here is from genome assembly GCA_021292105.1 of Anadara kagoshimensis. NCBI lineage: Eukaryota > Metazoa > Mollusca > Bivalvia > Arcoida > Arcidae > Anadara > Anadara kagoshimensis. The sequence continues at coordinate 12,448,798 of CM037865.1, forward strand.
GGAAATGAGATTCAAACTTTAGATCACTATTTGTCAAGCCACTCATATTATCTTAGGATATTACACATGTCAGACAGTGGTCTTTACAATATACATGTTACTGATGTTATCATCACCTATTGACGTTTAAACATTAAAAGTTTACCTGGGTCCTCATCGATAAACCGTCCAGTTAGTTTATTACCTGATATAGCCTTGGAATGAAGAGTTACCGTTCTTGAAATTCTTAGAACATATTCTTGATAATGTAATATAGCTTTATAGCATAATACACAAGAACTATGTTTTAAACAGAAATCAATTAATGGATTCTGATATTTTTAATATCTTAAACGTTGCCTCTTTCTTAACTAAGATTTTCCTCAACCTATATTTTGTAAACTTGAAACTAAAGTATTTTTTTTATTTTTAAGATATTCATACATAAAATGTAGTTAATGAGTTATTTTGAAATTCAGACAAATGTTATATGATCCAAATACTTATTGTGTTGAAGCTGTTTATTCATATTATTATAAATCGTTGTCAATAAGTGTAAGGTTTGAGTAAAGGGGTGATCGTGAAACTGTTACATGCAGTAGAATGCAAAGGATGTCTACGGAAAATATAAGGAAATGGTCTAGAGGAAAATTTCAAATTGTCAAAATTAACATAAACGAAATATTGATTAAAATTACTCTTTATGTAAAGATTACATATGTTTTTCTGGATTGTGATTCGCAGATGGATTAGTATGTTTATATACATACACGAATAAGATGAGCAAGCAATACACAATAAACAAATGAAGTAATGATATGGAGAAATGCTAACAGATCAAATTATTGCATTTTGATTATTTCGTTGTTTAAACGCTAGGAATAATAATTACCTAAATTACATAACTGTTATACATTATTACCAAGCAACAGCTGGATTAGTTTAAACGTAGAGGGATTTTGTCAGAAATATGGTTTAATAGGTTGTTTGCGGATTGTGGCGTAAGCAGGACATACAAGTATAAAATGATATAATCTTCGATGTTGGGGATGAGCAGAACTAGTAAATTCTGTTATTTCTTTCTATTCCGTGATACTTGCCGGATTTTACTGAAAGCCAGTATGAAGATAACCTGATTTTTGCAATTAAGTTTTTAAAATGAAGTATGGGTTTGCATTAATAATATTGGAAAGTGAAATTAACTATTAAAGACTATAAATAACACATTTGGGGGACTGTTGTACAATACCAAATAATTGTGTACAGTTATCCATAAGTCTTTGCATGATGCTTTTGCAAATATCTAAATGAACCCGTTCTACAGCTTGAGCACTATGATAAACTCATATTTAACAACTCTACAATAAAATAATAGTTCTAATATTTAAACACATATTTTGAGTTTAACATTTCAAAGAATACAGAAATGTTCCACCTTATGATGCTAATTGCAATTAGGACAGATGACATTTATCAATAAAAATTTACAATAAAATGGTTCACAATATATAATTCAAGACCATCGTAATAAAAATATTCAGTCTTAAACAACTCCAGCATTACAAAATACAACCACTTTTGTTTTAGGAAAATTAACACTTAGACGCAATCACTGAGTTTATACATGTAGGGTATCTAACATTTTGTGTAAGCCGCTCACTCTTTCTGAAAAAAATACCATATCATCGACGTACATTAGTAAAACATGCTTTATTCTTGAGGCTAAATACAATCCACATTATTAGATATGAATTCCATTTCAAAATCATTGAGACATAAATAGAAAATAGTATAAGTGAGCATTAGAACCAACTTTTTATTAGTGATCTGAAAAAACTATCAACAGTAACACGAGACTTTACATTCTCATACATTGACTTTATAACAGACTACAATTTACTCCATATACTCTACATATTCTGGACAATTTTTAAAACAATATTGGTCTATTAATAAAGTCAAACGCTCTAGAAAAATCTATAAAACAGCAATATAACATTTTTGCTGGACAAAGGTGTGATAATTAGTGAATGGAGAGCGAAGATCGCATGCATCTGTAGTTCTCAACCCTGCCAAATTGAGCATTAGTGACTGAGGGTACCATTGTCTCACTCTTATTCTCTGTAGACTTGCACGGTTGGTAAAATTTTAGTTAATGTCAAGTACAGTTGCTGCTAAGAGTTGATAAAAGCCAATAAGATGAACATTTTAATAAAACTGTTGATTGTTAATTTTTTGGTTTAGTTCTGTTTCATCAAAGATTTATCAGGAAAATAATTGTATAAATAGTTTTAAAAAGAAGCAAAATGAAAAAAATAGAAACAATTTTTATAAGTGAAATAAAACAACTCGAAGATCAATTAAATGATAATAATTTCAACAAGTTAGAGGAAAAAAGGGAAGTGTTACAAAATTTTAGAAAAGACAAAATCAAAAGTTCTTTGGTTAGATCGAGGGTAAAATGGATAACAGAGGGGGAAAACCAACAAACTATTTTTGCAGTCTAGAAACCAAAAATTTTCAAAATAAAATAATGCCCAGAATAGAGAAAGAAAATGGAAACATTATAACAGATCAAAAAGACATCTTGCAGGAAATAGAATATTTTTATAAAAACCTTTATTCGCAAAACTCGAACATAATAGACGTAGATTTAAATAATTATATTGGATCGTGTAATCTTAAAAAATTGAACAAATTTGAATCTGATCATTTGGAAGGGGTTATAAGTAATACGGAAGCTTTTGAAACGTTGAAAAAAAAGAAAAATAACGAAAGTTCTGGTCAGATGGTTTTACTGTAGAATTCTTTAAAATGTTTTGGAAAGATATTGGGGATTTTGTGGTAAGGTCTCTAAATTATTGTTATGAAAATAGGAAAGTCTAAGTAAATCAGCGAGAAGGAATAATAACAATAATAATATACAAAAAGAGGGAAAACCAATACATCTTTTAAAAAATTGGAGGCCAATTACACTCTTAAATACAGTTTATAAAATAGGATCTGGAGTAATAGCAAATAGAACTAAACCGTTATTGGAAAACATTATTGGCATAGAACAAACTGGTTTCATTTCTGGGAGGTATATTGAGGAAAACACAAGGCTTATATATGATATAATGCAATATACTGAAGATAAAAATATTCACGGTCAACTCCTATTAGTAGATTTCGAAAAAGCTTTTGATTCAATAAGTTGGTCATTTTTACATAAAGTTTTAAACCTATTTAATTTTGGTTCGTCTATACATAAATAAATTAACACATTTTATAAGGACATAAAGTCTGCAGTAACGCAGGGTGGACATTTAACTTCTTTTTTTGACATAAAAATAGGTTGTAGGCAAGGGGACCCATTATCACCTTATTTTTTTCTATTATGCGTTGAAATTCTAGCTATAAAAATTCGAAACAACAAAGATATAAAGGAAATAAAACTAATCATAAAGAAGTTAAAATATCGTTATTTGCTGATGACACAAGTCTTATTGTTGATGGCTCAGAACAATTTCTAAGACAAGCGTTAAATGAATTGAATATTTTTGCGAAAATTTCGGGTCTTAAAATTAATTTAGAAAAAACACAGATAATTTGGATAGGTAGTAAGATATATAGAGATGTTAAATTATGTAGAGAATTTAATCTGTATTGGGGGATACTAGGTTCACGTTTCTTGGGATGATATTTGATGTTGACTTGCAAAAAATGCCTTATATCAACTTTGTTAAAAAAGTTAATAATATCAAATCACAGATACATTTTTGGAAAAAACAAAAACTTACATCTATTGGAAAAATCACAATTATTAAAACTCTGCTCATTGCCCAGTTAAATCACCTATTTATTTCATTCCCAAATCCACGCCAACACTTTATTAATGAACTAAATACATTTTTATAACTTTTTTGGAATGGGATTACTCATAGAATAAAAAAAAGATGTTATTGTAAAAGAATATGAAGAAGGTGGTTTAAAAATGATCGATTTAATCCCATATATAAATGCTTTAAAAACAACTTGGATTAAAAAATATTGCATACAAAGGGTTCCTGGTGTAATATCTTAGAATGTTACATAGATACAGGGAAATGTTTTAGCGTAGGAAATGAATTTATTGTAAAGAATATGAAATACTTTAAAAATGATTTCTGGACAGATGTGTTTAAGGCTTGGATACTATTGACAAACAATATTAAAAAATTAAAAATATTTACAAACGCAGCTGAAAGTTATCTTTGGTATAATAGTGATATTATTATTGGAAATAGTTGTATTTACATTAAGGAATTATACGATAAAGGGGTAATATTTATCAATGATCTACTTGAGACTGATGGGCAATTTATTTTTAAGCCTGCAAGATTTTATTCGGAAATATAACTACAACATACATTATCTTCACTATACTGGAATAATTGAATCGGTAAAACATATGCTGAGAAAAAACAATGAGTATTGTCTGTCTAAATCTGAAACTCCTTTCATTCCTAATATTCTTAAGATACTTTATGAAAATGAAAAAGGTTCGAAGGATATGTATAAAATCTTGAAGCAAAATAATATCTTACCTACTTCACGGCAAAAATGGCAAAGCATTTTTGATAATTTAACTAAAAATGATTGGAAACAAATATACAAACTAATTGACCTGACTACTCTAAATTCTAAAATACAATGGTTCCAATACAGAATAATATATAATATAATTGCTACAAACTCTTTTTTTGTTTAAAATAGGTATCAAAACAGAGGCATTATGTAGTTTTTGTTAACAGGAAAGTCAAATAGTTATTCATCTTTCTGGGGATTGCGATATAGTACAACAATTTTTAGAAGACTTAGAAAATTATCTTTTATCGAATGGTATTTTGTTAGATCTAACAAAAATTAGTTTAATTATTGGATATTTCAGGTCGTTTAATAGAGTTAAAAATTTTATCCTGATGCATGTAAAATATTACATTTATAAATCGCGTTGTATTTGTAAAAACTGTCTCTTGAAAAGTTTAAATATATTTTAAAAGATGTATATTACATCGAAAAAAAATAGCAATAGGTAAAAATAAGTTAGAAAATTTTCAAAGAGAATGGCAACACATCCACCGTATTGTTATATAGAACACAAAGAACAATCTTGTATCATAGTATGAAAATCTCTCTCTCTCTCTAAAAACTATTCAATATACTAGTATATGTTTATCAAAATATTTGTAATGTTGTATTATCGTTCTTTTTGTGTTATGTATATCTTGAATATGAAATAAAGAAAAAAAATATTAAAAAAAAAAAAAAAAATTTATCAGGAACTTATTTCATCTCTATTTTCTTTATCTCAATATTGACTGGAGTTTGAAACACGTTATATCTTATTTTAGTTGTAAGATTCCAAAGGAGCTGGATATAAACATCACACAAAACAATACATCTACATCCGTAACAACAAAGGAATGTGAAATACAGTCGACTCTCGTTAAGTCAAACTCGGATGTGTCGAAATTCCGGATAAGTCGAAGTAAGTTCAAGTTTTTAAAAGTTTTTGTGAGACGAACATAGATAAGTATGTTTGAGGTTGATTATTTATCACTGTAAAATACATGTACGTTTTATTTCAGTTCAATCTCGTGTGTGAGAGCAAGATATACAAATCACATGCAAGTATGGCAAGTTTTAGTGGCGGCCTAGTGGCTACTCTTTTGATGGGAACGCTTGGTGATATGTAAGTAAAAAAATAGTAAAATAAAATAAGAGTAAAATAAATGAATTTGAAAATGTTATAACCGCAAATAGCTGAAGCAATGCCTATGCGGTTTTAAACAATTACTCACAATTTCAATATTTATATAAATATTGTCACTAACGGGATGAAATAACATACAGTGAAACATGCTTGAACATACAATTCTATATAAAGATCACCTGTCTATTATGTTCTCGGGCATCTTAACATTTTAGCTAATAAAAACATATATAGAAGTAAATAAGTATAGTCCGTCAGCGATATTGTGGCAGTGTTGATTAACATGGAAGAGTCTATATTATGAAGATAGCCTAAGATGGGGATATATAAAGGTGGAGTTGACAAATGAACGCATGAAGGCGTGAATATACGTATACGATAACACGGTATTAATACCTTTTGTGTATCATTAACTGGTTCATTAACTGTTTATAAACACTCTGCCACAATATCGCTCACGGACTAATAAAAGTAATTATATTTTGTTATCTTTCAGAATTGGTCGAAGAAAAGTATTATGTATATCAGTGACGGTGATGTTTTTATCAGACTTGTCATTGGCATTTTCACCAAATATATATGTGTTCTCAGCTTTACATTTTCTCACGGGGTTTTTTGGAATAGCTTACTTTGGTATCGCTGTTATATCGGGTAATCAGAATGATCAACTTACTTTTTAAATTGTTTTAAGTGTGTGTGTGTGTGTGTGTATAATATAATAATATAATATAATATAATATAATAATATAATATAATATAATATAATATAATATAATATAATATAATATAATATACATAACATAACATAACATAACATAACATAACATAATATAATATAATATAATATAATATATATATAATAAATTCTTCAACTTATGCTTCTTGAAAGTATGTATAGAAATATAGTGGTTTATCATTTCAGGAAAACGGTAAATGAGCTTTGCTATTGAAGCCATCTTTCCTTGCTTCAATAATAACCATACCCACTGCAAATTTTGCACTTCTATTTGAAATAAAATACAAACTACCAATATAACTGTGACCAATGAAGGTATTTCGGTTGTGACTTTTTTGGTAGTTCTAGAGCTTGTTGGACCAACTAAACGTACAATGGCAGGACTTGTAATAGATATGGTTTGGTCGGTTGGCATGGTGATTCTGTGCACAGTGGCCTACTTTATACGAAACTGGCGTTATCTTCAAATTGCTGTCTCTGCACCATCATTTGTTCTGCTGTTTTATTGGTTGTAAGTAAACACACACACACACACACACACACACACACACACACACACACACACACTCTCTCTCTCTCTCTAAAAACGTTCAAGGAAATAAAGTGCATGCATATCGAAAGTTATTGAACACAGAACATCCAATTTTCGGATTGGAGGAAAGCTTGTTTTATTTATTTTGTTCTATAATTTTTTTCAATATAGATTTATACCAGAATCTCTAAGATGGCTTTTAGCAAGAGGGAGAAAGGATGAGGCTGTACAAATATTGAAGAATGTTGCTTTAGTGAACAAGACTGACTTACCAGACAAGATCGATGACATTGAAAGCGAGACCAAACCCAGAATAAAAAATGTTGTTTTGCCGTTGCTACGATCAAAGACCCTGTTCCTGCGTTGGATAATATTAACATTAGCATGGTATAGTAACAGTTATGATAAAAAGTAAAATAATGTTCTGAAATATATTTGTTGGATCAGAACTAATTATTCCCGATTGATTTCATTGGTGTTATTCATCTTGTTGAAATATCTTTATGTACTTGCATGTATGCAGTGTGACATGATTTTTGGCCTAAATTGTATAATTTCCAGAAAAAAATTGATTCGATAATTTCTATAGTTATAGTCTTTATCATACAGAATGTTCACTTCGTATAGTTTTGTAATTCTTAAAAAAAACCAAATTAATATATTTTGAAATTTTAGTCAGGACAATTGCAAATTTCCTTTGGATTTCCGATCGTAAACTTTTATTGGTTCAATGGGGATATCCCTAAAGCTAGAGCTACCTTTTATGGTAGATACCTGTCTCTTCAACTACTTTTGCCGGTTTCTGATCGCGTTCGCGGAAGACAAATGCATTTTCTGGCCACTATTTTGCTTTAATGAAACTTAGGTTATGACCTATGTAAAGATTTACAATGTAATCGATTTGCTTTATTGCAGATCCGCGTTTTTCGAAAAAAGCACTTGCAATAAAATTTTCATATGCAATAAGTTGGACTTACAATTTACAATGATTTGACATTATAGGCACAAATGCGTTGTTTACTGTTTATATTTAAGGTCGGTAACAGCTATGGCGTATTTTGGGCTTACCTATAATGTTGGTCGTATTGCTGGAGATTTATATGTGAACTTCCTGCTTACTACGGTTGTAGAGCTGATAGGATACGTGTTGTGTCTGATATTGTCTTTAAAATGTGGCAGGAAACCAGTCATGGTTGCAAGTTTGGTTCTAGCAGGGTTAGCGATTATTGGTTGTATCTTTACAACTCAAAATTCAAACAAAAGTAAGTTTTAAAAATTGATAACGTTATATATATTGATGATATATTTGTATTTTCTGTTTCACTAACAACGATAAACTTATATATCGATGATATATTTGTATTTCGTTTTTCACTACCAACAATAATATTATATACATAGATGACATATGTGAATTTTCTGTTTCACTACCAATGATAAAGTTAAAAATGTATATACATCGATGACATTTGTGTATTTAATGTTTCACTGCCAACAATAAAGTTATATACATCGATGACATTTGTGTATTACACTCATTGTGGGTGTAGCTAGCTAAACAAGAAAACAAGAGGTGCTCATCCTTCCGAAGCACCCGGCCTCACCTTCCCTGGTGGTATTTCGCGTGTCTAACCTAACTTGTCAGTTCCAAAGTTTAAACTTTGCTTCTGGGTTGTAATTCGGAAGTGGATTAGTATTAGGATCACTATCAGCAATATATATATATATATATATATATATATATATATATATATATATTAATAATTGTATGTATGTATGTATGTATGTATGTATGTATGTATCCGTTAAACGCTGAGGGTTTTTTATATTTCTGATTTCACTACCTATCAAAAACTTATTTAAAACTATTTTACAATCTTTTTTTAAGAAGACCATTTCGATCATTGATACTATGATATAGACACAATTTAACTATCTAGAAATAGCTTGCACTTCCATCGCCGTGCAAAGCAAAGTAAAAAACGTGTGAAAAGATGAAGACACAGTGCAAAATTGTCTTGAATGATTCTTTTAATTACGACACAATATATAATTTCATATATAACTAAGTCTGGCGATCGCTTACCAATGATTTGTCAACTTATCTATTACCAAAATCATTGGCGTAACATGATTTATTCTTTTTCATTCTTATATGAACATAATGCCTTTCTCCACACTTTCTTCGATGATACAGTTCTTTAAGCTTTATTGCTTTATATTCAAAACAAACATATCACAGTCATTCTCGTTTATTGTATTCATTTGAAGAAAAAAAGTGTCGTGCGGTGTTACAGTCTTAGGAATTAACTCGTTAGTGAGTAAACTTTTGATAAATGGGCTAATAAAAGGCATTACAATATTAATGAAAAATGCAAACTAAACTTTAAACAAAAATTCCCTTGAGATTTGTATTGTGCATGCGCAAACACGAGTTCCATGTTTAAATCACGCTGTCCAACGCTAGCATTTTTGGTGATTTACTTTGATTTTTCCATTGTTTCAGAACTTAATTTCACAATATTTTGAATATATGTTATTAATGGATCGTAGGTATTTCAAACTAAATGTGAATTACTTCTACAAATACGTTGCGTAGCAACCAGGTTGTTCATGTTGTTCAATCATGTGATGTGTCCTACGTAATATTGCATTCACACCGCGATTTCACTGCAATTCTTGGTGAGGCAAATTTTATTGTTACGTCTCACACTAAAAGTCAATATAAATTGAAGCGGTTTCTTGAAAAATCTAATGCATAGGCATAAAAAAAGATGTAAGGGCCCCATCGTATACATTGTATACTTTAAAAAATGTGTCCTACGTAACTCAAATTTCGAACTTAAAACATCGGTTCAAAAATTAGAAAATGCTTCACGCGATAGGTATCTGTGAGTAGAGAAAGAAATACTTAAAAGTTGGAAAATAGATCTATTTTCCCGACAGAGACCAAAATATTTTAAAAAGCGTAACAGTGTCCTACGTAACAAAATTGACGTAAAGCGTCTATATGACGTCAAAATTTGATAACGAGCACTGGGTCGAGAAGGCGCTAAAAATGAGATAGGAGGTATAACTAATTTAGCTTTTCTTAGAAATATTGTGTAAGATCGATTTAAAAACAAATTATGGAGTTAAAATTAATTAGTGCTTATATTATGTAATGATAATTATTACACTTTTCAAACGTTTTATAATTATAATTTATAGTTATAACTTTAATTTTCGTATTTTTACGTATTTTGTAATTTTATTAGACAGTGGGATTTTTAAACCTAGCGATATCCCTGTAAATGTAAGCTATAATTGAATCATTTTATGATTTCACAATAAGTTTTCTTTAACATCGAGTAATAATTTGTGTCAAAAGCTAGTTTCATTTATAAAACATTTTTTATATTTGAAGTATACATATTAAGCGAGAATGACTGATCAATCCATGTCCAAATCATTACTGAAATTAATAACATTTTTATGTTAAGTATTTTTGATTTATATTTCAGCATCACAGTGGACGACCGTTGCTCTATCCATGATCGGTAAATGCGGTGTTTCCGCAACGTTTGGGATTGTTTTTGTCTACACACCGGAGTTGTTTCCAACCAATGTAAGAAGTTTTGTTACTGGATGTTGCAATACGGGTGCCAGGATCGGAACATTAATTTCACCTTACATAGTTAATATAGTAAGTGTTGCGTATAAAAATGACGTTTGAACAACCCAGTAATACACAAGACCTGTATAAAGACAATAGTCATGTAATAAATAGTTTTTATAACACTGTCACCGTGACAGACGAGATGAACTTTATGAAACCAGAGATGGTAAGCTAATTGGTTTAGTTGTTTAACTTTAGTTTATCCATGCTGTTACAGAACTTTCTAAGAGAACCATTCATAATATCAAAATACACTTAAACAGTTTTATTGGCATCATTACATAAATGTTTAAAAGTACAATATCTCTGCATCCAAAATCATGTTGGTTATATAAAAAACAAACATACTAATCCATGTCTAAATCACAATCCGAAGCAAAGAAAAGCTTTGAAAACTGGCAAATTAGATTAATCACATAAACTTCCACCAAGGAAGTAAGGCCGGGTGCTCCGGAAGGGTAAGCATTCATGTCTAGCTAGCTACACCAGCCACATGTGTAATCAAAATTGGTAATACAATGAAAGGAAAATGGAATTATGTGACGTCAAATATATCCAGGACAATCCTGGACATAGAGAGACATCAAACTTAGCAACGATATTGTTAGGACGATGATAGAACATTTTGTGTCAACAATTGAAGTCATCTCTTTTGTCATACACTTTCAAATGTAGCCTTTGGTGTCATGATTGAGATATAAGTCTAAGTATGCAGCAGAACTTGAAGAATCAGTCGAATCTTTAGTTTCATTAGGATAGATGGCATGATAGTCTCCAAATGTAAGATTATTAGGAGATAGAACGCCATCTAAATATCTGTATTTGGCAACAGTATTTTCTCCAGTTTAAAGGTTTTTTTTAATAAATTCTGCTTCATACTAATAAAGAAACTAAACAGCAAGCAATTGTCACAATTTGTGCTCATTGGTATACCGATTGTTTGCTGGAAAATGGTATTTGAGTCTCAAAGTCCCATGTTCCTTTCTCTCTTTGATTTACACGTGACGGATGTAGCTAGCTTTATAGAAGGTGCTTATCATTGTGATGAACGCCATCTCACATCCCTGGTGGAAGTTCTCGTGTTTAACTTCATTTTGTCAGTTTCAAAATCTTACTTTGTTTTTGAAACTGTGATTTGAACAGGATCGGTAAGTTTGTGTTTAGTCCATACAAACTTGAAATGAATTAATATCTAATTTCATAATTAAAAAAGCTACTGTAAGACCTTCTGAAAAACACGATAAATATAATGCATTGGCTGATACTCGAAAGTCGAATTATAATAATCAACAGAATCATTCTAGAATTGTGAGAAACCATATGCATATTATGTCTGTCGAATTTTTTCTTTACAAGCGTAAACTTCCACCCGGGAAGTAAGGCCGGGTGCTCCCGAAGAGTAAGCACTCCTGTCTGGCTACCTACACTAGCCATATGTGTAATCAAAATTGGTAATATAATGAAAGCAAAATTAAACTATGTGACGTCAAATATATTCGAGGACAAGTCTGAACAATAGAGACATCATACTTATCAACAATATTGTGATGACGATCATAAATCATTCTTGAATTGTGAGGAACCATATGCATTTTATGTCTGTCGAAATTTTCCTCTACACACGTAAACTTCCACCATATTACTTAAAGTTAACCCGCGTGAATAGCCATGTTAAATGTTCTAACCAGAGTTGTGGAGTTAATAGTCACTAGCTCAGTGGGAATTTTACAGTTCAGATTTTAAAACATTGTATTTTCAGGCAGACTTTGTTCCAGGGCATTTTGGTACATTAATTGCATATATAATATTTGGAGGGTGTACCATATCGATAGGTTTAACTTGTATGATTCTTCCAGAAACACTGAATACCTATTTACCAGAGACTATAGAAGAAGCAGTTAATTTACAAAGGTAAGATCCGACTACAAGCAATTGGACATTTTGCACACTGAATAAATCGCGTAATAATTCCATAACAAAAACGCGTAAAATTTCCATAAAAAATATAAAAAAAACTTAACTTCATTTCCTATAATTCAATTGATAGAATTTTTTTAACAACAAAACACAATTTAAATAAAATTCAATTGCCGTATCAAGTAAAAACTAGAATCGCTATGGCGAAGGAATTCTATGCGCCATCCATAATAAGATAACATCACCGAGAGCCAATCCATTTATGCAAACGTAACAGAAAAATATGACCAATAAAAATGCTTGAAATAAAGGAGAATCGAATTATACGGAAATGATAAAACATGCGACAAGATAAGAGATACAAACACAAATGGGGGCACTGATTCGACTTCGTACGAGCACTGGTGTGTGTGTGTGTGTGTGTGTGTGTGTGTGTGTTTATAGTATTATAAGGCTCCGAGACATTTAAAACAGTAACCCATCTATAGTTGTTTTGTAACAGGGTATTTGTTCCGCCAGTTATATTGTTTCAAAGAATAAGTTTCAATAAAGGTTTAAGATACAAACGGAATAAAGTCGCTTTCACTGCTTGTTTACATAATTGTCACAAAACCGCTAGCTTTAGGGAGTGAAGAGGAAGCACAGAAAGTAATAGCATCGTTATCACCAAGATATCCATTTATTTCTATATAATTGTACATTACACAAAACAATATGTAGAACCAAAAACAAATAAAAGAGCTATGGCTCAACGGAAGTAACTCTCAAATACAATGATTTAGTATTTAATGTTTTATTTTATAGGAAAGTAAAAAGAAAAGATGACGATGGAATACAACAAGAGGAAGAACAATTCCTTGAGACAAAGGCTTTGTGAACTTTATGTTTTTTCTATTTTTCAATTTAGCGTAGTAAAGCATAATCAGAAATGCCGTATACTCGGTTGTTGGCTTATAACTTCTCAACAGTTTCATATTTTACAATAAAAGTTGGTCAACTATAACTTAGGCACTAGAAACAAATAAAAATAATGTGGCATTTGGAATTGCTTATTACTACACTACTTAATTACTTAAATAACTTTTTCTTCACCGGATACTTTTACTAGTATATCATTTGCTGCAAATGTTGATGAAATATATTGTATTGGAATTTCAAATAAAAAGGTATTAGCCAATAAGTTCTGAGCCAGCTTTCTATCCTATCATTTCATTACTGTTGTTAAGATGGTAGTGTGCTCGTTCCGTATACAGAAGGTTGACGTTTGAACCTCGGTCAGTTCTCATCAAGACTTGGAAATTGATAGTGTATAATTTTTTTACACATCCAAAGAACTGCATAGTTGTAGCATATTTATTGTCGTCCAGGTCATATAAAATATGTTATTGTAAAAACAATACCGTAAATTGATATAATTTAAATGATTATGATAAACCATATTATACCTATGAAGACAAGGACAGCTGACAAACATGTTTGGTTTTCTCAAAACAACATTGTTTAGTAGATAGCCGTATAATTACATAATGCTACATACACGTACAAAATATCAACAAACATAAACTAAAACAGTTTTAAATAAAAGTTGAGGCTGTATGATAAACATAAATCTTTCAATTGCAAATTTAATGTTCTATGCAGCAATATGCTTCTCCTACTTATGGTGTACTTGTTTCGCAATTAATATGCTAAAGTAGAGCTGAACTTTATACAACGAAGCAAACTGCTTACAAATGGATTGTAATATATTGCTGACACGTGGATATAGCATACCTAGGCTTATCAGGACCCTCAAAACATCACAATATTGTTGATAAATATGATGTCTCTGTGTCTAGGATTACTCTGAAAAAATTTGACCCCATAGTTCCATGTTCCTTTCACTTTCAATTTTAATTACATACACATAGTGGTTGAGGCTAGTTAAACAAGAGGTACCTTTCGGAGCACCCGGACTCGTTTCAATGGAAGAAGGTCACGTGTTTAACCCTATTTGTAAGTTTCAAAGTTTTTACATTGCTTTGGGATTGTTATTTGGACATAAATTGGTATGTTTGTTTTGATTTCCATAATAAATACATGATAACATGCACATTATCTATTTTCAGCAGAAAAAATATGAACACAGTAAAACTATAACCTCCGAGATTCATAAAACATTTGTAAAGAGTTTTGAGAAAACATTGCGCTCTAGCTATGATTCGGGTGACCGAATGTTAACAAAAATGTTAAACTAATTTTCACAAATATAGGTTTATTAATGATGGCAAACATCAGCCGTCAAATTTCCTTTTTTCGCGGAAGAGTATGAGTCCGTTATGGGCATGTTACCCTGTTAAGAATACAATCCTAGGTGTTTCTGTTTATAAGAAGTAATTTTAGTGATTTTACACATAAAGTCACTTTTTCAGCCATTGCGCATAAATCAAGGTCAATAATTTTCGCATACTTTTAATGCCATTTTTCGTTCATAATCCCACCGACATTTCATTAAAATCTGTCAGGCGGTTCAGGAGAAGAAGTTTAAGTTTACGGACGCATAACGCACATACACACGCCGCACCATACCATAAGCTCAAGCTGGCTTTAGTCAGGTTAGCTAAAAGCATTGTGACAGCTAAAAGAGGGTGAAAACAGGCTAAATAAGAGAATAGACAACAGATTCTGACTTATCAAAATTAATGAATAACAAAGAATTTAATAAGAACGATGCTACAGAATTTTAGGTTTGAAAAGATAACTGCAAGAAAAAGACTTAGAATGCTGTCACCGATTGAGGCATTGAAATCTCAATGCAACTTACTTGATCTGTCGTGAAGTACATTCATAAACGTCACACAGTTGTAAATCTACTTACAAAATCAACAAAGATAGGCATTGTTTTTTTAGGAATTTGACCCCCTCTTTCAGTCCTTGTGCGCCTCCTTTCATCATGAACATCCTCCTATATGCGTCCAGTGTATCATTGGCCAATCGCCCATTCTCCGCCTGGAAACAAAATTCAATAGTCGATATAATCTCTTTAGATCTATCATATCTAAAAAGATACTGTGTTCTTAAAACTCCGATCCATCTGCGGCATAGCCTTAATGGTTTTTGTCACATCGGAAGAGATCACTTTTTCACGTAGTTTAATGTAGTAAAAGGAGGGGTTGCTTTCAGTGACGTAACTATTTTCAGTAGGCTGGCCTAACAAGTGAAAAGCCTTTTAACATTATCAAACTTCGAGAATATGACGTTAATTAACATTACTCGCTTTCACCCGGCCGGTGATCTAACATTGATTCTCTTCATCCTTTATGCACCTGCGTGAATAATAAAATCTTCCGTCGTGACCGTGAGCGTCAAACAACATCACACAGTGTCGTTAACATTTTTGCTATATGGTGGATCTGACATATTAATTTATTGTGATCAAAGGGAGCGAATTCGTATTCTTTGAATAAAATATCTAATTTAAGAAATTATAAAAATATTTAAACGTAGGGAACACAGGACCTAAAATAGGCCCAACTTGATGCAATGTTGAAATGTCGAAAACTCATGCAGGGGCTATAGATTCGGCCTATCCAAGTTTTTATGACATCAAATAAAAAAAGGTTACCAAGGGAACATGCTACAGCTAGTTTTTAGTTAAAACTTGAATGTAAAATTGTCTCTATACAGCTATATAGGAGAATAACGGAAAAAGTAAAAATAAAAATAAAAATACTTTTAGATGCGTTTTCAGTGTTTTCAAAACAAATTATGAATGTTTGGTTTCACAAAATTAAAAGATATAAAAGTATAAGTTCCGAAATTTAATTAACTGTTTAATTCATGTCCGACAGAGCACATGTTTTTCAAGCTTTAGATATGAAAATCAATAAATTTTCTCAGTCATGTCATATACCGTTGTTAAGTATGCATTTTGTCGTAATAAACAGTAGTCACAGTTTTTTTTAAAAAAAACATCCGACTGAGTGCTGTTGTATCATCGGAATTGATGTGTTGTAATGAACTTCTAATAATCGTGTATAACAATGGTGTTTTATTGTGTATTCACTCGATAAAAGTAAATTGCATCTTACAAACGTTATCCATATACTATAAAAACATTTTTTAATTTCATGTGTAAAAACTGTCACGATCCAAATGCAATTCAATGATTTAGATTTTCTAATATTTTTTTCTTAAACAAATAAAAAAGGAGTCGTTTTTTGTTTCAAATGCATGTGGTCGTTTTAAAAAAATCTCAGAATTTCAATTTTCAAAATTAGTTTTTAACGAGAATATGAATAGCAGTTTGACGTGAAAGTGTGTTTTTTTTGTTCCGATAAATGAGATTAGTATTGATTGGCTTGAAACGTTCCACTCACATACATCTCAACCAATGAAATCGTCCGTTTTATCTGTATTCACTCGTGCTACTGAAGCTCTGTAAACAGGAAATTGCGATTGTAAACAAGGTTTGACACTTGAATTTAACTTTCACCTGACAATTTCGTTACCTGTATTTAACCTGCCATGTAATTAACCTGTACAATGGTAGAACCGATATTTGATTATCAGTTTAGGCTGATTTTGGTGGGAGACAGCACGGTAGGAAAATCGTCTATGCTGAAATATTTTACAGATGGTAAATTTTCAGAAGTTTGCGATCCTACAGTCGGAGTAGATTTTTATGCCCGTTTGATTGAGGTGAAACCAGGAGTTCGTGTTAAACTTCAGTTATGGGATACCGCTGGTCAGGAGAGGTTTAGGTAATTATCAAATATCTCTAAATATCTTAAAATGTCATGTTATACTTTCCATTGATGCTGTGAATAATTTATTCATCATGGCCTCGCATATTGCGTGGTCATACTGCCCATATCTGTAATTGTTTTTATTTCGTCATGCTTGTTAAATGTCATCCCACACCTAATCATGTTAATACCTTGTAACATATACCAAATCATCGATCTTTAGGGATTTTAACACTCTGCTTTAATGTCAAGTCGCCTCATTCTGTAGACCTTGTGGAAGTTCACAGACCATACAATACAGTTGAACTGTTCAACTGTATTGTATGGTCTGTGAATGAGTTTGTCCTCATGTCACCCCACACATCCCTATAACAAATACCTAATCATTGATCCACAATAATTTAGTAATTACAAATATTATGGCCACTCTGTTTTTATGTCAAGTCTCCTCAGCATGTAGACCTTGTGTAAAAGCTACTCTTATGGAGGATAGCTGACATTATTTATTTATTATTGACATTATTGATTTGCTGGTGTCTTGTTTCTTATCTAAACTGTTTTGTGTTTAAATAATTATTATAAGTGTGTGTATTTATAGCAGCAGTGTCCAGATAGAGAGAGAGAATGTTTTTGTCCGATAGAGAGAAAAAATGTGGTACTGTGTTTGAATTGGTTCAGAGAGAGATAGAGAGATGGTTTTATGTCTGATAGAGAGAAAAATGTGGTACTGTGTTTGAATTGGTTCACAGAGAGAGAGAGATGGTTTTATGTCTGATAGAGAGATAAATGTGGTACTGTGTTTAAATTGGTTCTTGAAGAGAGAGAGATGGTTTTATGTCTGATATAGAGAAAAATGTGGTACTGTGTATGAATTATTTATGAGAGAGAGAGCAAGAGAGAGAGAGATGATCACATCTCTGACAACTCAATACTATGTTTGCATTTGTATACATTTATATGCATAGTGTTGCTTCTGTTCATATGTATACAAATTTTAACATTTTATGCTTCAATATACATTGTACATAAATAGACATAATAAATGTATACACAATAATGCTAGTACATAACATTCTGCCAGCTTACATGGTGGCAAAAGTATCACTTAAACTGAGCTAGTCACTTTGAGGTGAAGGACACTTTGTATATATAGAAGACCATGCATCGGTCATGATTGACTAGATGAAGATCTCCAATCAAACTAGAGTTAGTAAAGGGTTTAATCAATATTCTAATGGCTGTTAAGCTCATTTGTAAGAACATTTACATTTAAAATCCAACACTATTTCTATACATATACAGTAGAACTTCGATGGCGCGAAGTCCATGGGACTAGGGCCAAACATTTGAGTGACCAAACATCGTGAGACAATCTTCATAAGATCTAGGGTTCGGGCTCCTGTTTTAATTAACAATCATCGAGTGATCGAAGTTTATTTATATAGGTTTTTAGTCGGGACTGGCAGATGACCGAGTTATCTGGGGTATTCAAGACATCAACGTTCAAACAATCGAAGTTCTACTGTATATAATTTTGAGAATCACCAGAATTCAGGATTGGAAGAAGTATGAATAACTAACAGATTAAGGAACCAGCACAAAACCTTTATTCATACAGGCTGGGATAAGACTAAATAACTTGGTATATATACTACAATGTAAACCATGAAAAGCAGTATTCATAGAAGTAAATGTCTGTAAAAAAGGCACAATTCCCCTGGCCAAGAGATGGAAATAATTCAAATGCCTGTAACTGTCATTAGCTGGTGATGTTGTGAAACAAGTAAAATAATCTCGGCACTTTTGTCAGTAAACTCTATAACCCTGAAATATTAAAATTTAACTTCAATCTTATCCCATTATATGTATGCAGTAGCACATAATTATGTAACAGTTAAACTATTTTAATACAAATGCAACTGTTTCATGATGTCCAAGTTTCAGCTTATTCAGGTGGTTCAGCGCTACTGCCTGTCATCATTGTGGCCTAGGTTTAATTACCTTCATCAAATGTGAGAAGGCATGAGGTCACATGATTGAAGGTGGGTTTTTCACCGGGTTCTCTCCTTTCACAAAAACCTTTTTGCCTAACAGACATATGTATCCTCTACCAATGTACCCTGCCACACAATGACAAGACATATGTGTCTTCTACCAGCAGATTGCCACAGTGACACATATTTTCTGTGTTCTAATGGAACTGACACACAGTGACAAGACATATGTGTCTTCTACCAGTAGATTGCCACAGTGACACATATTTTCTGTGTTCTAATGGAACTGACACACAGTGACAAGACATATGTGTCTTCTACCAGCAGATTGCCACAGTGACACATATTTTCTGTGTTCTAATGGAACTGACACACAGTGACAAGACATATGCGTCTTCTACCAGCAGATTGCCACAGTGACACATATTTTCTGTGTTCTAATGGAACTGATATAACTGTCAGCTTTTGGTTACAAGACTAAGAGATACTTGTAATCTTTTTGTAAAGTAAACAAAAATACAAATGTTGACTATTGAGACCATTATGATTAATTAATGTCATATGACTACAAAATGCATGTGATGTCATAAACTTTATTTGACATCATATTAACTGCAATTTAACACTGCGAATGCTGTGTTGAAATTCAATTCAACACTGTTTTGAAATTCAATCTGACAGCAAGAATGTTAAGACATCGCATATATACACACTAATCTGGGTAAACAGTAATAACGTGCTAGGTTAATATAAGTCATGAACTTTTTTAAAAATCAATGGAAAAAAATATTTTTTTCTTTCATGATTGAAACTAATAGAATTTTGCTTATTTTTAAGCGGTATAAACAATCATTTGACACATCTAGACTTAACACTCGGTGTAAAATGATCCATTATTTATACCTCTAAGCTACAACACATATCACTTATCTGACTTTACAGCTTACATAATCAACAAGATGAAGTTATTGATTTAGAAAAGTGAAATATCAGATAATTTACAGTAAAAGGTGTTATATTGCATTGATTTAGAAGATTAACTTTATCATGTTGTCTGATGTACTATGTTATTATGCATAACTCTATAAATAAAAATGTATAAATAATATTGCTTTTTAATTTAGAAATTTCTTTTTGAAAATTGCCCAATGGGCGTGTTTGCTATTGGTTGTTATCGGAATCCGAAGTTACATGTATTTATCTATTTGACATTTAATTTTTGGGGGGCAAGTGCATTCCTTTAGGGCTTGACTTAGTGTGTATCAACTTTGATCAAAGCTCCAAGAAAAATAAGCAAGAGTTTTATTTGATCAAAGCTCTTCAAAACATTGTGGAAAATTTTAGTGTCTTTGATCTAAGAATTTGATCTAAGTTTTTATATCCCCAACAAATTAGTTTAAGGGGGTTTATAGGACTCACCATGTCTGTCCGTCCATCTGTCTGTCCGAGTAAAATTGTGTCTGGGCCATATCTCATAATTGCTGTGGACAACTGTAATTAAACTTTACATGAGTAATCTTCATGGTCCAAAGGTGTGTCATGATCTTGAACCAAGGTCACATTGGAAAGGTCAAGGTTGTGGGAAAACATTAAACCCTTGTAGATGTTTGGACGGCGGATATTTTGCTCTCATTAGAGACTGTTCTAGTTGACATTGTAAATGTAATTTTAAACAAAGATTTTACTTTTATGTAGTTGCCATATCATAAGATTCATAATGTGAAAGTTGTATGTTTTAGTTTAATATAATGTTTAAAAGCTAAGATGAGCCTTATGGTGATGATATAGGCTTGGGTGGACTCTGCGATGTTATGGTATGAGGGGTAAGAGATGCTGCGATCCGTAGACTACTTGACACACAGTGGAACCCTTATATATAGGTATGAGTCATCTAAATACAGTATCTATGGAATTTTATATAATTAATTTTTGTACTTACAGGTCAATAACTAGGTCATATTACAGAAATTCAGTGGGTGTATTAATAGTGTTTGACATTACAAAAAGGAAAAGTTACGAAAATGTATGTGGCTGGTTAACAGAATCCAAACAACACATAGAACCGCACAATGCTGTGTATGTAATTGTGGGACAGAAAAGTGATTTAGATGAGGAACGACAAGTAACATCTAGAGAGGGGAGGCTATTTGCAGAAACCAATGGACTTCGTTATTTTGAAACTTCGGCTAAAACAGGAGTAAATATAGAAGAAGCTTTTTTGTCTTTAGCCAAAGATATTTACAAGCTATTAGAAGATGGAAAGATTACTGTTGAAGAAGGTTGGGATGGGGTTAAAAATGGATTTGCCCGTCCAAAGGAACCATTCCATTTAGTGGAAGGGGAGGCAGAAAGTGGGGGGTGTTGCTAAAAAAGGACCTCATTGTTGTCGTTTTCAACGATTTGTAGCAAGTCTAGGAATAATTTTTAAAAATCTATTTATGCTTTTATGTAATGTAAAGTTGTTAACTTTAATTTTCAATATGTGTCTGGATTCTTGAATGATGAATGTTATTTATTTTGAAGATACAACTACATGTGTGTATTTACAGAGTGTAGTCATATGATTTGACATACTAGTGCATACTTCACTAACTCATTTGTTACTGGTGCTTTAACCAGTGTTTCCATACTGATGGCCAAAATCGTCATTGGGTACTAATTTCTGAGAAAGTCTATCAATAAGTAACCTATTTTACCAAATTTGTGAAAAAATACTTAAAACAGATTTATATTTCATAAATTTTGGATTTTAAATTTGTTAAAACCTATGTTACCTAGCTTTAACCCAAAAACATTGCCAGAATAACAATAAAATACCGTACCCACTCGTTGTTAAGTTTTTTTGGAAACAGTTCTGGTATTGATTTTTTGTAGTTTAATGAAATCTACCAACAAAGTGTTTTATGCCCTAGAAAGCATTACTTTTTTGCCATTAAAATCATTGTTTGCTAAATTCCCAATCACTTTTGGCTCTTTGCCAGCAGTTTGTCTAGCATGATATACTAGTTCAGCTAGTTTTGAAAGATTTCATTATTTTGGATACTATAGACAATAAGTTTAATTTTTATCTGACATTTCTTTAATAAGAAAATAAATAGGGTTTAAAAATCATGTCATGTGACCAGTGTAAATTCATGAGTTCATGGGTACAAGAACAGTAGGCATAATTAGATATTGAATAGAGGCCCTCTGGCTAATATGTATGTGTTGGACCGATGTGGGATATGATATGGAAAAGACCTCTATGAAGTACTGGTACCTGTCTCTATACATGGGTGACCATTCATATGGATATGAAGTATAATGTACTCTGGTCTCTGTACACAGGTGGTCATTCATATGGATATGAAGTATGGTGTACCCCAGTGTCTCTACACAGGTTGTCTTTATGGTATATATATGGTATATTGATCAGGAAATATTATTTATAAGCTGAGTATAAATTGATATTTTGGTTATGAGGAAATAAATACTTGAGACATGATTGATACATAACTATGTTGTATTTATCATGTTATGTACTGCCCTGATTAACCAGAGATGTTTTATATTGAAGGAATGTTTTTATAAAGTCAGTAGAAAATTCTAGATAGAATGTATATAACCGGTAATAGGTTGTGCTCAATCAGAGTTTAGGACCTTGTGCTATTGTTTAAAGTTATGTGAGAATGAGTCCATAGTATTAACATGAGACAAAGTTATGTGAGAATGAGTCCACAGTATTATCATAAGACTGCAGTCAGTTATTTTAGAATGGGCCCTGAGCATTGTCTGCCAGAAATCTTAAATCCTGCAATCAAAACGCACTATTGTTAAAGTTATAAGAGAATGAGCTCTCAAAAATATTACACAGAGAATTCATTCATTTTAGCAATAGATGTGATATACTAATCCCTGCAGTCAAAAAGCAATTTATCTATTGTTTAAGTTAGATGAGAATGGGCCATCTTAAATGTTACACAGAAAACTTACTCATATTAGCAATAGATGTAATATACCAATCCCTGCAGTCAAACAGCATTGTTTATCATTTAAGTTTTATAAGAATGGGTCTTCGATATCATCATGGTAACAAAGTCATCAAAGACTTGTTCAGTTTACCAGTAGACATGATTGCAATACAATAATGTGCTTTATTGTTTTATGTTAAATGAGAATGATCTTTTAGTCTACACTTGCTGGTAGTTAGGGCCTCATTCTTAGATTACCTTAAAATACATAAACATAAAAAATAAAGCCTTGTTCCCTGTGGTAAAAAAAGGCCTGTGTGATGAGTTTATGGTCATTTAGGTCTCATTCTCAGATAAATCTAAGCAATAGAATAAAGTCCCAGGGAACATAGAAATGAATTTTATACAGAAATAAACTTTTCTTTATTTTTTAAAAATCTTTATATTTTAACAAAAATTTTGATAGAAAGACATTATTATTGTTTAAATATTTTGCCAATTTCTTATAAAAAGTTTTCTGATGATATTCATTATTTTATAGCTAGAAATAGGATTTATTCTTATAAGTTATAGGTCTATTATACTTGGTACTGAAATATTGTATACATTGTTACTAATAGTTGTAGTTAGGGCATGGGGACTGTTAAAATACTGTGAAGTCATTATACCCCTGCAAACTAGTTTGAGGGGGGATATATAAGAGTCATCATGTCTGTCCATATGTCCTTGTAAACATATCTCATAGCTGCTTTGGACAACTGTCATAAAACTTCACATGAATAATATTTATGATCAAAAGGTGTTTTATGAATTTGAACCAAGATCTTATCGGAAAGGTCAAGGTTGCGAGAAAATGTTAAATGTTGGGGGCAGGGGGTATTTGGCTCTCAAGAGACAGTGCTAGATTATTTTGGTTTTTTTTCTCCAATTTTCATAGTTCTAAGATTGAAAATGTCATTTTATGGGGTTGTAAATTTGTGTCTTGTGATTTCCATTTAAGGTATGTTTGAAATAGTAATGAACAATCAAACCTGTCTATAATGGCCACCAAAGGAAACCAGTAAAAGTGGCCTTTATGGGCAGGTGGTCCTTTTATGCAGCAATTGGTATAAAATTTTTACTGGCCTCTAAAGCAAATGGCTCTTATCTAGAAATGGCCTTTAAGGAAGGTTTGAGTATCCTTTTTTGTTCACAGCTGAATTTTCATTGTCATGGTATCCACAAAAACTACAGATATTTGAAGACAACAAAAAATACTGATTTCACAGTATATTAATACAGTTAAATCTGTGAAAAAGTAAAACCAAAGTAAATCAAAAACCACTTTAAACTGTTCTTCTCTACCTCCTTTCATTTTGTAGTTATATTTTGAGCTTGTGCACAATTATTGTATTTTCCACCTGTAATTTTATTCATATATATTTATTTAAAGAGCATTTAATTCATCTACACTACGCACAGTAGGCAGGAATTCAAAATTATGTTTTGCAATGGAAGGTCCAGGACCTTTTGTACATTGTAATTATATTTAGCAAGTCCCACATAAAGTTTTGAAAGTCCAATATAATTATTGGAAGGTTCATGTGCAATTTTGTTTTTATGTAGAAAAAGAAGTATTATCCTGACAAAAAATGTTGGGTCCATCAGACTTTTACAGTTTAAATTTTAAGGGTCCAAATGTAAAATCACTAGGTCCTGGACCTCAAAATTGGGGAATTTTGAACCCCTGATAGGTTCCATATGACCAAATAGGTCTGTAATTTATGTAGAGCTACTATTATATTTACTTATCAAGTATTGAAAGACAGTCTATGAGCTACTGTGGAGAATATTAATTCTTCTATCTAGGTTTCCTTCTTTAATGTACTAGGGTGACCAATAAGGCCTTTTGAGCCTTTTTTATCCACACCTTTTGAAGAAAGACGGGGATATTAAATTCTAGTTGCTGTCTGTCCATCCAAAATTTTATCTGCACAAATTCTTCAAAACTATGAAGCACTTTTTCATGAAACTTGGTGCAAAGCATCAACATTGATAGGAGATGTGCATATCTTTTATCTGAGTTGGTTTGCTCATTTTCCTGGGAGTTATTGCCCTTTAAACATAAGAGCAAATCACAAAAAAAAAGAATCTGCTGGCGGGGGATCCTTATTCACTGAATATACTTGTTCACTATTAATCCTTAACTTTTTGTTCAAATGTTGTGTCATTATTTCTCTTGGTACTAAAAGTTATTGATTTTAGTCACAAGAAGAGCTAGGTCATCTTAGGTTACTGTGAATAAGTAGGTCAACAGGTCAAATCAAAGAAAATTTTATTCTAATCAAATGAGTTCAAAAGATGGCCCCTCCACATGACATCATTGCTTATAATTGTATTTCATAGGACTCTGTCTCAACACATTTTCTCTTACATTTTTGATGATGAATTATTGTTCAGATCCCACCTTCATTCATTATTATGTATATTGCACATTTATTTATTTGTGTAAGTTTAAAAAGGGCTAGTAAATTTCATCAGGACAAGATGTGTGTGACCACTAACCACCAGACTTGCACAGGTAACAAGTTTGTGCTAATTAACTGAAATACAATGGTCAAGTTAAAATTTTTGTTGACCATGGATCCATATGAATTATTGATTTTGACTAGTTGATAATATTATTGAAGCAAGATCAGTGGCTAAAACAAAAATTATTTCAAATACATAAGAAGCAACATTTTGTGATTGTTTATCGGAGGTTGCCAGGTAACAGTCAGGAATTGAGTGCAGTACTGTAAGATGGCGCTTTAGACCACTAGGCTAGTAAGGCTGTAAAAATACTAGAGGGAATGCCAGTAAATTATATTGAATTCTTATATTCATGATGGCTTTATTTTCACACCTTGTCCAGGTTGACAGTAAATGCATTGAGCCCTGTTGTCATTGTATTTTGTTGTATAATTTTAAGTTGTTATCTATATAACCTGTTATAGTCCTTTTTATCCTTAATTAGTGGTAGCAATGGAATACTGCAAGTCAACTTTTATTGGTGGTTATTAACTTTAATGATTTGTAGATCAAAACAATAGCAGATAAAAACTTTAATGATTCTTCTTGAAGTATGCATGCCTTTGTACCTGAAAGCATGTGACAGATGGCGATAGTTGAATACAAAATTTTAATGGGGAAGGAAAACAAGACATAAAGTTCTTTGCAATAAGCATGGGTAGTGATATGGA
The DNA here is from genome assembly GCA_021292105.1 of Anadara kagoshimensis. NCBI lineage: Eukaryota > Metazoa > Mollusca > Bivalvia > Arcoida > Arcidae > Anadara > Anadara kagoshimensis. The sequence goes on from CM037865.1 coordinate 12,475,249, forward strand.
GAGGGGGATTACATGAGTGAACTCTATATACACTTTTTATGGCATGTTCCAGTTGATTTATTTTTGTGATTTTGTTGTCCTCGAAAAATAAACAAAAGGTAATATCCTGTATATAAAAGTTGCTTTTCAGTAATCCATTTCCATTTACCAATTTATTTAGGGATGAAAATATTTATTATTTATTATTTTCTGTAAATAAAAATAATATTTGTGTATAAATCAAATTTTTGTAATTTAAAATTAGCTGATGAAATCAGTTGTATTAAGTTATTATGCAAGCTTATAAATGTTTATTTTGTGGCAATGTGCAATATTTAAGATATTAATATATTTTAAAGATTTTTAGCCTTATTATATAGATATGTATATTAAGCTTTTTCCATAATTTTGTGTTTAGATTCTTATGCTTTTCCATAGTTTCCTATTTTGAAAGAATCATTAATACATGTATTGATTATGTCTATCAAGTTTTGACCAGACTTTTATTTCATATTATAAATGGTACATTCTGTCTGCATTGTTGTAGAATGTTCCATTTGTTATCTAGGGTAAGAACTGTATGATTCAATCTTGCTTTTTAGTGCACAATAATATATAACAATCTGTAAAGATTAATGAATTGTTTCACCTTTTCAAAATCAGCAACAGGATGCCACATGAGTGCTCAATTTGTGTATGGAAGGCTAGGTGTTCAAACCCCGGCCAGGCTCTGACCAAAACTTGAATTTGTAGGCAGGGATTGTTCTTTTGCCAAGTACTCTGCATTTTTAAAAGAAAAGTCTTGGGTCATTAGGGAGAGACATAAAAATTAAAAATTGGATGCCCTTTCCACAGTCTTTATTTTGATTTAAGATTATGAAGCTGCATACGATGGTCTTTATCACTGAAGATCTGTGAACCATTTTACCTCTATATTATAATTTTAACCTTAGTGTTTAAAAACCAATAACTGGTCTGTGCCTGGGCTATTATCCAGGAATCAGTATTCTATATAAAGTAATTGTTTTATTTATATATCAAAGGTCAACTATCATTTCCTTCAAAATGATGTGGGTGGAAAGACATAATGTGTTTTTACTTAACATTAGTTGATTACATCTATTTAGCTTTCAGTACTCCAGTACTTTGATTATATTTTTCTGATATAATGTTTATTTTGTCTTTTGTCTTTCCTGTTATCTGTAATGTGTAGGCAAATAATATTGACCTGTCTGCATGACCTTTCATTTAAGTATTTTACTATCTATGAACGCAAAATGAGAAGCACCATTTCTACTAAAGAGTAAACACCTGTTTCATAAACAAATTAACTGTGAACCTTAACACTTTCCATATATTAGGTGGATCCTCCTATATGAATTTCTTAATAAAGGTTAAGGGGACAGGTCAATGTTATTTTATTAGACCTGTTCAGCTTTCAGCACTTTCAGTACTTTGATTACACTATACTGATAGATATTCGTAGTTTATATGTTTAGCCTTCAACACTCCAGTACTTTGATTACAGTTCCCTGCTATGATGGCCATATTGTGGTTTATTTGTCATTATTTTACACCTACTTAGCTTTCAGCACTTTCAGTACTTTGATTCCATTATTCTGCTATATTATCAGATGTATATTTTGTCTTCCTGGTCTGTATAATGCTGTATTGATTCCTGTTTCTTTATGGATTTTTACAAGCTTAATTTACATATATCCTTTTGAAAGGTATTACTGTATATGTGTATATAAGCCTGTTTGTGTAGTGATATTATTGTGTGTGTGCTATCTGCTTCTCTATCGTTATGGCTGCTGAAAATGAATTGTAGTGCATTTGTTTGTCTAAATCCATTATTGGATTCCAAGTATTAGCCATTTCTAAAAAGTATGTGTTGATTTGAATTTACATGTACCGTAAAATCAGAAATGTTTGTGGGAGTTGGGTGGGATGCAAAAGGTTTGGTTATTAAATTTTACTTTTCAAGGCCCCCAATGGAATTTATATTCTCAAAATACAATTTCGCAATTTTTTCCCAAATGAAATGCTCTTAAATAACAAAAGAAACATGAAAGTTTAATATGCAAATGTTATTGATTTTTCAGTATTCTGATTCAATATTTAAAGTACCAGGTATAGCAAAACTTTTCTTCTGATGTTTCATCTAAACAGGTATTTTTGTCTACAGAGGTTCGACCAAGTTGAAACTTACATCAATGAAATTGAATTCTAAAAAGTCTTTTTACCTATAGTGAATGTCTGAAGTTGTTTGCTGAACTGTATAAAAGAGAGATATATATGCATTGCCCAGGTGAGACAATTCACTGCAAGACAAGTACATCCCTTGTCCAGATTGTGTGATATACCTGTAAATGGCAATTGTATTTATTTAGCCCTGTGTATAGGGGTTTTTTGATAGTGAGATTAGAGAATTGTACCGATAATCAAAGACTAAGAAGATCAATCTTAGGGTGTACTCTGATGGTACTTGTATCTCCTTAACATAGGGTCATTGTTGTCATAGCAATATTTGTCTGATCAGTATTAACGAAAAACCCACTAATGATTGCATAATATTATTCTGTCTGAATTGTTTTGCTAATTAATTTGATGTTTTTAGCTGATTTTAGCAATTTCTGGAACCATGGTCTAATAACTAAGATTGATGAAAGAAGTTTTTACCATTTATAGGGCTGCCATATATATATACAAAATGAACATGTACCATTATTGAATGTATTTTATGATTAAGTTCAAAAATGTTATATGACGGGCATAAAATGAATTTGTTAGAAAATACTTTGAAGAAATACTTCAATATTTAGTGAAAACAAAAGTCCATTAATACTAAAAGTATTGTATAATGGACTTATAGTGGAGTAGATATATCTGTTTGTAATCTATTTGTTCTATTGTGACTAAAGCTAATCTTGTAAATTGTAAATTGTTTTGTTGCCGACTTAAATCAAACCATTATTTTTTTGTCTATTCATGAGAAACTTGCTTTGTTAAGAATACATCAGAATATTTATTTCTTTGGAAAAGTTGGTCATGGAAACATTAGACACTTCAGAAAACTTAATTTCAAATTTTATGCCAGGCAAGGACAACAACACTATTTTCTTTTGATTCAAATTTTATTCCATCAGAATGTAAATGTACAGTTGCTATGGCAACCAGCTGTCCCTCAGCTAGTAAGGTTCTGATGATATTGAGGTGCTTTTCCCGGTAGTGGAAGACCATTATGAATTGGTGATCACATACGGGATTATGGGCTTGTATTGACATGAATGTTTCTTATTGATATCATTACTAGCAAGTACATCTGAACTCAGCAATTTGTCTTTTTCAGTATTTTGGTGTCAACAACATAAATAAGATATCATGTATAATGGAGAAATTTGTTGTATAATATTCACAATAAACAGCACAGGCTCGTCTAAAGTTAAACACTGAGCTAAGGAATAAGTGCTTTACCGGCAGCTCATATGGAGCCACCATATGTTGGCAGCTTTTTGGTAGCTGGTATCTATTTCTCAGCAGTTTTTGGGTCACTAACTACCCATATCTCTGATACTCTGCAGCCGAGATTCGAGTCTTATTTGTTAGCTTAGTGTTAAATTTTCGACAGGTCTGTACTGTATATACAATTAAACCATACATAGGAGAGTTGATTTACCATTACTCAGTCGGTAATTAGCATCATCAGTCTATGATCTCCCCTTTATTAATGATCATTATGTTTAAGGTGGTATAGATTTACTGGTAATATACATGTCTTCTTTCTAAGAAATCCATAAATTGTGTCTGGCTTTTTGATAAAACTTGGTCAATCAAAACTCTTGATAGCTTAACCAATTGGTAAGTTAAAATTTGTATGTTGGGTCCCATCCATTGATGTGGTAGGACTTTTTGTATCCAACACATTATAAATTTTTAATAAAATATTTGAAAAATTATTTTTCACAAATTTTTTTTACCATGGCTTGATTCTGTTATTTTGAGAATTTATAAGTCAAAAATATAATTACAATTTTTGGTGGAGGGTACAGTGGGGTTTGCCATTGTACCGTTTTTCATGTTTTAATCATGTAGTACAACTACAAACCCCACTAGAAATCCTTTCACTAATATTGGGCTTTTCGTGAAGCTTATTATTGTACAAAAATGCTAAGATAAGAGTAAATGTCTTTATTTTATTTACTTGTGTCTCAGCTCTTAAGTTTCCGTTGTTGATAGCCAAAATCGCTACTGGCTATAAATTTCTGCCAAAGTCTTTCAAAAAGTAAACTATTGTATAAAATTTGTGAAAACATATTTAAAAAGGACTATATTTTCAGATTTCAGAAATTTGGATAATTTATTTATTATTGTGAAAAAGCAATTAAAACCAATCAAGAAATGCTTCTTATTTTAACCCTACCATTTGGTTAAGCCTTCTGAGTTTTGAACAACTAGGTCGTGGTTTATATATGAATGTATTGTATACTGTTCACATGTGAAATATATATCAATGTTTAATCAGATATCTAGTCAACCAAACATATATCAACTGTGATAACCATGGCAACAAAAAAACTAAATCCATCAGCAATTGTGTGAACTCGTGTTTTGCCTTAATAAATCAAACATAAGCATGAATCAGATTTTGTTGTTTTTGGTGTTGTCCTTGTTTAACATTACATCAGCAGAAATTTTTCAGCTATTCACAACAAAGATCAAGTTTATTCATCTCTAAGAAATAATCTAAAAACAGGTTTGTGATTGTGTGAGATGTGCAAGTGTGTTACCCACTCTGGGCGACTTTAAGGTACTAGCCCGCGGTCAGTAACACCGGATGATACTCTGTCCTCTTAATACTGAGTGCCAAACAGGAAGCAGTATCTCAAATTAGTTGAGTTGAGTAATGGTGTTGAAGGTCCCAGTAAATAATATTTAACTTGTATCTAGATGCCACCAGCTATAGGCAAAGGTGCAGAAATTTTACCAGTATCTCAAATGCATTGCAAAGATAGAGATGAACCCATACAAGCCTGAGACTTACTAAGGTGTTGTTTATGGCGAGAAAGATTAAGCACAAGAATCTTAAACTTGAAAAAAAATTAAGAGAAGAAACCTCACATTCACTGGAGTTTTTATACAAACGTGTGCAACAAGAGAAATGCAATATAGAGCAATTGATTGCTTGGGCATTTTGCCATTGGTATAAATATATGTCCTTCTGCTTGGACAAGTTGGTTGTAGGATATCAGTTTAATTAGTTGTACATAATGGTCTTTTATTCTCCAGTCTGGATTATATGTCAGGTACGTGAACTTGTATTTGTTGTCTTGTTGACAATACCCTTTAATAGGCAAAGCTTTTAACTCCATCCTTTCGAATAAAGAGAGGATATTGAATTAGAACTTAGACCATCCCATCCTTCCTGCCGTTCGTCCATCCAGTCAGGAGGATTTAGCCAAAAACTATAAACCGCTATTTTAAGAAACTTGGAGCAAAGTATCAACATAGATAGTAGATATGCATAACATTAACCCAGTCTGACCAGTTTGCTCATTTTTCCTTGGAATTATGAGTTCAAATCACGAAAAGTACCTTCTAGCTGAGGATACTTATTCACCGAGTTTGCTTGTTTAATGTGATTCCATATTGCGTTTTGCCTCTAAAGGGATTTGTCAATAATGTACAATAAATACAAGCTCATGTGAGGTGGCCGTTGGTCAGCTGCTGGCCGTTCGCGAGTTTGTTCTAAGTGGGATTCGAACCTAGTTTGTAAAAAACACTTCAGTTATGAAAGTAGGAAATGGTTTATGCATTAATAAAACAAGATTGAAGTTTAATAATTGGTGTTTTTATCATTTTATACCCACTCAAGATTACAAAATGCATTTCACTTATATCAAGCCGGACAATTCTCCAATGACGGTTTGTCGAAGGTCGGCGATTTTCTCTGGTTTCTTGCACGGTTCTGAACTGACCTGACCGCCTGAATGTAAGTGGGAGAATCTTGATTTGGGCTTAAATCACCCTAAGTATTCCATTCCACTCCACTCCGATGGCGGATGAACCCGGAGTCGATGCCTATCTTCGTAAACCAACGTTTACTGTAAATAAAAAATGAAATAAAATATTTGATTTATAAAGAACCATACATGTGGATAAAGAGAAACCTTTAAAGACTCCGGCGACCAATTCAACAGACACAATCATTGTTGCTTGACTTTAAAAAGACATTGGGCATAACAAAAAGGTTTCCAGAGCCATGGTTCTATGGACTGAACGATATGTCCTTACGATTTTGATATTGCCACCATGGTAGACAGATCTGGGTTCGATCTATTGGTTCTAGTTATGATGTTGGACCCCAAACCATCCGTTTCTTTGCAATCAATGCTCCCTAAATACACGTCATTTTACTGAACACTGAACAATCAATCTTTTAATTTTAATTTGTAATCTTAAAAGTAATTTGTAAATAACAAAGACAAGACAAACAGTAAACCAATATTTCAATAACAATTGTTTACGCATTTATACCGGTATTTAACCATTGAACTTCTAAAAATGACGTTTATAGTAAGTGCTATTCAATTTGCTTTGCACGACAATGAAAGTTATAGCACTACAAAGGCCATTTCTAGACAGTTCAATGGTTATAATTACATTGCTCATTTTTGTTTTTTAAATCCTGATACAGATTTAAAACACTCGTGTACGACATGCATTTCCAATCGTTGGAACAACATTTCTGTGAGCCCACGCGACAAAAGCAAGAAAGAAGTTACGTCAATTTAGCATCAAGTATCATATTTTCAAAGTTTGGCGTTTAATTTAAGCAATTTAACTTGTTTTCTTGTGCCATCCATTAGGATGACTATTTTTAAGTACATGTATATCTATATGCTTTTCAGCTGCAAATATGCTTAATTGAAATAGCTTTGGGGGTTGGGCACCCCGAGTCGCTAAGCTTGGTTCTTATGATGCTTATTACTAAGATAATAAGATTTTCACGACGCCAATACGATAATATTCTTCAGATGTGCCGGTACCAGTGTTTAGAAAAGAGATAGCCGCTAACTTAAACGCATTAAGCTTGAAGAAGAAAGCTGACACTGATTGCACAGGTTGAAGTGTATTCCTTGTTTCGAAAGTCGCCTTAATACTTTTGGATTCTATTCAGTTCAAACGCAAAAATGCAAATCTGCCAAGTTTCTAAAATAACATGTCTCTGTGACCGAATACGCGGACCTCGTACAATAATTTTGAAAGGAGTCTGTCAAACGAATATATATTAGTAATATCATTATATAATTTCAATGTCTAAATTAAATGCCATCAATCCTAGTTGGCTTGAAATAAAAGATAAGGCATGTACTGTATCTATAGATGTTTTATAAAGTATCACGTGTGTAGCAGGGGTACTGAGCATGTCCATTGTGCTACCCATTTTAGTTGATGTAGACATCTTGAAATAAGCCTTAATTTAAAATACAGGCAATGTAGTTTACCTTTCATTCCAAACAGAATATAGATTGGTTTGTTAAAGAGCAATTTTTGCGGGGCATATTTATAATTTCCGTGTGGTTTTTATCATGATAATATAGTTTGCGCTTTATGTCTCAAGTTCTTGCTACCCATTTTTGCTCCACCATGAAACTGACAGATGGCGCTGAAATTTGACAAACGGTAAGCACATACTTCAAAACTTCAGACTAGTTCTAAAACCAATGCAATCATTCTGTCAACTTGAGTTTTCGGTAATGGTTTTAATTCACTATAATTTAGTTTTACATTGAAAGCCTATTGCTATCAAATCATGAAATAACCTAGGTGACTGCGTCAGAGACAGGGCCTATTCCCAGAGACCTCAAAGAAAAGGTAACTGCCAACTGGCATGATGCATATGGGTATGAAAAAAAACTTGTCACCATTCGGTTCTTGAAGTAAAAATTCCAAGACACTAGTCACTAATGACAATCAACCAAGTGATCTAAGACATATTTATATTTTTTAAATTTGTCACCCTGCTTTTTCCTTTTCTGCTTAATTTCAAATTGAAAACCGAGTTTAACATAAAGTTGCTTTCAGATTTGTTTTAAAGGACGATTGGCCTTTCCTTGCAACCCGTTGAACCCGATGTGTTTATTTTGAAAAATTATTTTTTACAAAAATGCTCCAAAAGGCCCAATTCCATCAGGTTTATAGTTCAGAATTGAAATTTTATTGGAATGGCAAATGGAAGTCATTTCAAAATGTCTTGTTATTTAACAATACTGGAACATTACAAAGACCTGTTAAAGACTGATTAAAAACTTTCAAAGTTATGGTCATATTGACAATTAAAACTTTGTGATAATGTTTGTTAGATGTTTGTAGAATGTGGTTGTTATTAGCTAACCTGACCAAATGTATTTAGCATTAGTACCACAGTCCCTTGTTTCTTTCAGTTTTAGGGGTCAGTAGTAAGCCTACACTCTTCAAAACTCTTCACTGGTATACTATATATGGCTAACTATTAACCCTTCTTATTAAAAGAAATAAATGCCTGTGGTTCATGCCAAATTATTTAAAACAATCACCATCAAAAATTGCAAAATAAAAAAAATTGGCCAGTTCAGATTTTTAAAAAAAAAAACAACTACTTTTCTTTGGAGCCAATGTTTTGTACTTTTAACCCAGGTATATATTGGTTTACATGTAGCCAGGTGAGCTATCCAAATAAAAAGTGTATATTGGTAAGTGGTGATCAGGTCTGGGATCAGCCCGAAACGGGGGATCGCCAGATCGGGGGACAATCAAAGGGAAGTAATTCTTGTGGGTGTACACGCGAGTACACAGAAGAGTTCCGATGATTGCGAGTAATACTACCTTATGTAAACATCCGGTAGATCGTACATAGATACTTGCGGTTGTCAATAAAGCTTTGTAAATCCTACAGACAACAGGTAATATTTAATGACAGACATATTGGCAGTGTTTTATAATGATGACATGAAAGATTCAATAAAAGAAGAACAATTGAATGAAGATTTTAATTAAACACAAATTGACTGCTAATTCAAATCTATACATTTACTCAATTAAAAAAAATAATACACTATTGTATCTTGTTTTTTATCAGACCACGACATCCATTTTGTCAGTTTTCTTCCTTTTATTTTCTAGATTAAATGCTGAATAATTAGAAGAATTTTTGTATACATATATAATAGTATAAACACAGTTCGGAATTTTAAGCAAGTCACTACAAAGCCAATTTGATGATATAATCAATCGCAATAGTTAATACCGTTTCTGTTTATTATTATTATTATTTTTTTAATTATTAGTGAATATGATTATTTTGTTTGAAATAAAGAACAGGAGGCTAAATGACAAATCTTCTTTAGTTTAGAACAATAACGTTGGAACTAAAAGCAGGATATAGATTTACCCTACACTCCTGACATTTCGATATATAGCTACATATACACGGGTCAAAACTGAAAAATCAAATTTCCACTAAAAGCTTACTTAGTATAATGTGACAGTGGATTGAGAATTAAAACATATACTTATATTAGCTACATATTTACAGCTTTTCACCTGACTTTACAACAGAATAAAAGTTCTGACACAACCTGGACATTTTATCCTGAACAATTACAAGTTATTTCATGAAAGAATGTGCAGACTGTAAATTCTTTAAAAACATTTTGGTATTTAATGGTGGTGGTGGCAGACAGAAAATTACCAAATTACCAAAATATCTTCAAAGAGTTGGTTATCACACATCTGAACTAGGTAAGAAACGGTCCTTTTAGCATTTCTATACCCGTAACTACGATGTATTTTTAACGGGAACATTTAAAACCGGAAGTGCATTTTTAAGAGCTTATAACTTTTTTTCCGCACAACAGATTTTTTTTCCGCACGACAAATCTTTAGAAATATATGTTTACTGTAACTGTTCAAATTTTTAAGTCCCCCTACTTAGAAATGAATCCCCGCGGATTTTTTATAAAAGGTCATCAATTTTACTCGATTTTAAGCCTGTTTCTAGGCAAACAAATGAAATACGCATGCGCGATGTTATAGTCATAAAAACGCTTAGACGCTTTATCCCCCGATCGGGCGATTTCGATTTATCCCCCGTTTCGGGCGGATCCCAGACCTGGTGAACGTTACTTTATAATGCATGCAGTATTACTTCTGGATTGGGTGTAGCTTCCAGATTGGTTGTCATAGTAATACCCCATAAAGATTTCAAAATGCTCTGGGTATTATTTTAATTTGTAACTATGATGGTTAACTTGTGGCTGTTTCAAAGTTTGTTCAAAGATGAAAATTTTGTTTTCAACAAGAGTTACTCCCCTTAGCACACAAGTACACCTAATAAATAAATTCAATTGCGAACTAATTAACATGATTATTGTAAGCTGTCATTTGTTTGGTTATATGTAATAACTAGAGATATTAAAATATCGTTATGTAAAGCCCTGAAAAAATAACACCTTGAGCAGCAATATATTTAACCTGAGACGATGTAAGTGTTGATGTTTTTGTTCAAGTTTTAAGGTTACACTTCATTCAGGCTACATGTATGCATTGCATACATTACAGTGTTATTGTCTGTATCAGATGCCTGATGGTTAGGGTTGTTTTCAGATGCCTGATGGTTAGGGATGTTTTCAGATGCCTAATGGTTAGGGTTGTTTTCAGATGCCTGATGGTTAGGGTTGTTTTCAGATGCCTGATGGTTAGGGTTGTTTTCAGATGCCTGGTGGTTAGGGTTGTTTTCAGATGCTGTTTTCAGATGCCTGATGGTTAGGGTTGTTTTCAAATACCTGATGGTTAGGGATGTTTTCAGATGCCTGATGGTTAGGGATGTTTTTAGATGCCTGATGGTTAGGGATGTTTTCAGATGCCTGATGGTTAGGGATGTTTTCAGATGCCTGATGGTTAGGGTTGTTTTCAGATGCTATTTTCAGATGCCTGATGGTTAGGGTTGTTTTCAGATGCTGTTTTCAGATGCCTGATGGTTAGGGTTGTTTTCAGAGGCTGTTTTCAGATGCCTGATGGTTAGGGATGTTTTCAGATGCCTGATAGTTAGGGTTGTTTTCAGATGCTGTTTTCAGATGCCTGATGGTTAAGGATGTTTTTAGATGCCTGATGGTTAGGGATGTTTTCAGATGCCTGATGGTTAGGGTTGTTTTCAGATGCCTGATGGTTAGGGTTGTTTTCAGATGCCTGATGGTTAGGGTTTTCAAGGATTTTGGGTATCAGTAGTATTATATGATCTCCTATGGGATGAAGCTTAATTATTTAGATTGGGTCATTAGGATTAATTAATTGCGTTTTATGCCCCAGTCACCATTCTTTTACTTACTGGTATATCCAGGTGGTGTTAATTTTATTGAGTTTGGGGTCCATGGACTACGGACTTCTGCTTATCTTAATCACTGCTACATAAGTGTTCAGTCTAGAAGGAGTCATTAATCCCTTACTGTGTTAGTGGTGGGCATTCATTACTATTAGCCTGTTGGCTAATGTTTGCCAAATTTTAGTAGTCAAATTGAAATTTAACTAACCAACAAAACTGAACAAGTAAACTATCCTCGTTGTGTTTTCCCCTTGTTATAATCGACAAACTTTTTGGGTTTTTTGGTTGCTGGTGGCTCCAAATGACCACCTTTCAGATAAGTTTTAAGAGTCAGTCAATGACCCACCATTGCTGCAGGGAATGTACATATCAATTGAGGAGTGCTATAATACATAGATAAATGATATTTTTTAAAAAGGTGGGTGGGTGGGTGGGTGGGTTGGTTGGTTGGGTTGGTTTTACCTCCCGGTCAAGAATATTTCACTTATCGTTTATCGGGACCTAAATTGCTTCAGAGCAAAGCAGGGTATTATTGAATTTCATTAGATGCCCTATTGAATTTACCCGTAAACATTATGTGTAAATAGAAAAAAAACTTTTAGTAACACAATTGTTTTTTTAAACAAAATACAAGTATACCAGTATTTCACCTTTATCTGATACCATGTAGCCTTGAATAATTGAAATAATGCTGATGTGGCCTTAAACAATACCATCACATGACGATTATTGGTATGACCTTGTTTGTTATATTGTTTAGTAATCAGCATCTGTTGTTTTTTTTTAATGAATCATGTATCAACAACATTTTATGATAAACATGTTACCTGTTCATGGTCAGGTATATAAACCATATATTTAAACTATATATATATATAACATGATGATTGATGTACATGTTTTAATTGTTTATAAAATTTTACATATCTTATCTTATCTTCATGCGCAGTCTGGCCCCAGTTTCACAATCATTCCTTAGCTAAGATTTTCCTTAACTTAAATTTAGCAAATTTTGGTAATCATTTTTTGGAACTACTGATAAATATTTTTTTCAAAACTAAATGCAAATGTTTTAATCTAAAAAATATCTTAAGATTTACACCTAAAAATCCTGAATATCTTCATAATTAACAAAACTATAAAGGATTGAAATTTTGCAAGATTTAAGTTAAGGAAAATCTTAGCTAAGGAATGATTGTGAAACCGGGGCCTGTTTCATTCACTTCTAATTATAAGTGTCCTCTGTAGCGTCCACGGGTGGTTTACTCTTTTTTTTTTAACTCTACAGCAGTATCTTTAGCGTGCAATAAACTCAGTTTTAAGTCTCATTGGAAATACTATTCTGTTAATTAGTTTTTTACCCTGCTAGTATGGACAGGAGTTGAAAATCATCTCAGAAAATTTCCAAGTCCTGACTGAACCCACAACTCTTGACTTTGAAAGCCAGTGAAGGTACCACTGGGCCATGTCCGCCCATGCATCTGGTCTCAAACAGAGTTAAACGATGGTAGATCAGTTGGTATAGTGCTCGCTTTGTATATGGTAGGTTGTGGGTTGGAACCCTGGCCAGGGTCTGACAAAGACTTGAAAAAAGTAGTGACTCATTGTTATTTTGCCAAGTATTTGGCATTTAGAAATGGAAGTATTGCGTCATTCTGAGAAGACCTAAAAAACTGATGCCCCGGCTGTGTTGTATTAGACCTGGCACATTAAAGAATCTTCCCTGCATATTTCCATGAGGAAATGTAAAAATTTCTGCCACTTCATCTATAGCTGGTGATGTCTTATTATAAGTGAAATATTCTTGATTGGGATCAAAACCCAATTCAGTCATTCTATCAATCAAACAGAGTTTTATACAACAAAAACATGACAAATGTAAATATTACATGTATTAGAGTTGCAAAAGCTGACATGATTGATTGATCTGATTGAATCTGATTTACTTCCCAGTCAAGAAAATTTCTTGTACATCGAGATGTCACCAGCTATAGGCGAAGCGGTAGAAAATTGTGCTAACACATTCTTTTGTTTAATGTTGCAAAAGCTACAAGATTCTCTTCTTTAAATCAGTAAGGTTGAAAACATATTGAATTGTGTTAACACATTTATTTAAGTTAAGCACAGTAAACATTTTGCACATTGGGCCTCAAATAAGGTAGCATATAAGGTAACCGTGATAGTAAAAGCAAGTCATTTAGGCATGTATAATGTCAGATATGTGGTTTTCTTTAGTTCCAAAATAGATAGGGACGTACTGGTAAATAGTAAATAGTATACCACTATATAGCTTTTTAGTGTAGGAAGACCACCAGAAAAAAAAACCAGAAACTCATTAACGAGACGAAAAAAAAAAAAAAAAATCTCCTGGATACTACCAATAGATAAAGATAATTGTCAGTGTTGTGGTTATTTATAGTTTTGTTTATCTGATAACAGAAATATTGTGTAATTGCAGTTAGGTGATATAAATTACTAATTTACATCACGTACACAGTGATTTTGTGTGCCTGAACTTACCATTGAATTAATCTCTGTCGGGGAAAAATGACCGAAAAGTTTCTAATTTGACCACTAAAATCACAAGTAATAGTTATGCAAATTCAACATCATCAGTTATGATTTGTAGATATCAAACATTTTTTCATAATCATTTTGTTTAATAATTTATTTGTAGTAATTTGTAATTTCATTTCAGGAACTTCAGATTACAAGATGTGGTGTATTTTGATCAGGCTTATCTCAGAATGACTGGACTTCAGTGTACCGGTATTCCATTGAAAATAGTGGTGACTAGCTAATGGTAAGTCTTACATAAAACCAAATCAAAAATAGTAGATGAAACCATTTCATAAATGTAACGTAAAACTACATCACATAGGTTACCACACATTACATGAAATCATATCAGTGATAACACAATGGTACCATGGAAATAACATAGTTTACATAAAGCCAACACACACATGAACATGAAACTACATGGGAACCTAATCACACGGAACATGAAACCAAATCCCATGGGTAACATGAAACCAAATCCCATGGGCTTCATGAAACCACAACATGCATGGAACATGAAACCAAATCACATGGATAACATGAAACCAAACATGCATGGAACATGAAATCAAATCACATGGGTTACATGAAACCAAACATGCATGGAACATGAAATCAAATCACATGGATAACATGAAACCAAACATGCATGGAACATGAAATCAAATCACATGGGTAACATGAAACCAAACATGCATGGAACATGAAATCAAATCACATGGGTAACATGAAACCAAACATGCATGGAACATGAAATCAAATCACATGGGTAACATAAAACTTCATCACACAGATAACATGAAACCAAACATACATGGAACATGAAACCAAATACCATGGGTAACATAAAACCAAATCCCATGGGCATCATGAAACCATAACATGCATGGAACATGAAACCAAATCACATGGGTAACATGAAACCAAACATACATGGAACATGAAACCAAATCACATGGGTAACATGAAACCAAACATGCATGGAACATGAAATCAAATCACATGGGTAACATGAAACCAAACATGCATGGAACATGAAATCAAATCACATGGGTAACATGAAACCAAACATGCATGGAACATGAAATCAAAATCACATGTTTTACATGAAACCAAAATCACATGAGTAACATGTAACCAAATCCCATGGGTAACATGAAACCAAATCCCATGGGTAACATAAAACCAAATCCCATGGGTAACATAAAACCAAATCACATGAATAACATGAAATCAGATCATGAACCAAATGATATGTGTATCATGCTTCAAATTAAACAGATATAGACTAATAATATGTAATCTAATCATGAACTCAAAGGTAAAGAAGAGCATTCTTTTGAGAGACAAATACTCCCTGTCCTTAATACTGTCAATTTTTTATTTCTAAGATTTGACTTTGCGACCTTGTCCTTTAACCTATGCACATAAGCACATATGTGACATACCATTTTATGTTGATTTATATTTGTGCTAAGTTCGATCAAAATGCATCGATAGACATGGAAGATATCGTGGGGGGGACACAATATTTGGACAGATGGTCAGATTGGCAGGATGATTTCTGCTTACCCTCCCAAAACTTAGTTTGTTGGAGTATAATTACAATTTTTTAATTCCACATGGTTTGAAACCTCTGGCTGATAATGAAATCAAATCTAAAAAATCTATTTATTAATATTTCTGATTATGGAATATTTTATAGATACACCTGTGTAATGAAGCAGAATTAGGCCATTTATTGACATGATAACTAATTAATATCCAGGTGTCTGACCTGATTATGAATGAATCAATATTGATTTTATTTTTTAATTAACACCTCTACCCTCCATGTTAATGTGTAGGATGTACTTGTATTTCCTGTAGTCTTTGAAAATTTGGTCATGATTAATTGCTTTATGGCATTCAGAGATGTTATATACAAGTTTACAACAATCACACTTATACACTTTTTCAATAATTCTAAGCATCTGGTTACTTGTATCTCCCCTTTGATTATGTCATTATGTGAATTGTTGCCAGCTGCCAGTTATTGACAGTTGATCCAGACACTAAAAAAACTATTATTACTTTATTTCTTTCGTTTGTATTAATTATATGTCTATTTATGCCCATTTGTATGTCTGTCAATTTGTCCATCTGGCTGTCCGTCCATTTAACTGTGCTGATAGGGCTACATCGGCTGTTCTGGCTATCCTCTTCAGTTTTAAAGCTTATACAAAACTAAAACTGTGCACGCCAGAAAATTTTTGATTTATGTGAATTATTTTTAAAATAAGATACAGGTAGTTAGACTTGGTCAGTTTGCATTCTAGATAAGGGTGCATTACTTGTCTGACTATCCTGTCTGACAATACTCCTACAGCATGCACAATCAGTACATGCACATCAAGGTGTGCAGGGCCAAAGAATTGTGATTTTTTTAGAAATTCTGTAAATGAGATAGTTGGACTTACGTCTGTTTAATAGCCAGACAGGGGTTTAAATTACAATTACTTGCAAAATCATGATTGATTCAAAACCAGTGAATTTGCCATATTGAGATTTCAAAATCTTTTCAAAAGCTGCTGTTTGAATGTCATTTTGTATTGTATTGAAAAATATCAAATCAAGACCTGAAATTGTAATTCATTGTGTATTGTGGCATATTGTATTAGCGCTACATTAGATACATTCTTCATCTTTTTTCCATTATAATTGTATTATCATTGATACAACATAAAATCTGAAAGTAATTCTTTTTTTCAAAAAAAAAAAAAATGTGTTTTTAGATGGGCTGATTAATTTCATTTGAAGCATTACTGAACCTTCTGAGTCTATTTGATTTGAAGCAATACTGAACCTTCCGGGTCTATTTGATTTGAAGCAATACTGAACCTTCTGAGTCTATTTGGTTTTGAGCAATACTGAACATTCTGGGTCCCTGATTTAAAGCATTACTTAATCTTTTGGGTCTATTTGATTTGAAGCATTACTTAATCTTCCGGGTCTATTTGATTTGAAGCATTACTTAATCTTCCGGGTCTATTTGATTTGAAGCATTACTTAATCTTCCAGGTCTATTTGATTTGAAGCATTACTTAATCTTCCGGGTCTATTTGATTTGAAGCATTACTTAATCTTCCGGGTCTATTTGATTTGAAGCATTACTTAATCTTTCCGGTCTATTTGATTTGAAGCATTACTTTATTTGATTTGAAGCATTACTTAATCTTCTGGGTCTATTTGATTTGAAGCATTACTTAATCTTTCGGGTCTATTTGATTTGAAGCATTACTTAATCTTCCGGGTCTATTTGATTTGAAGCATTGCTGAACCTTCCGGGTCTATGGTTCTAAATGTCAAAATCTCTAAAAGCATTTAAATCATTTCTGATTATAGATAACCTAAAATCTCTTTTATTTAAAAAAAAACAAACTTAATTTTACAAACAAGGAAATTACGACTGACTTCCTGATAGAGTTCTGTTATAAACAAGTGATTAACTTTATCTTGTTGATGCTTCAAAAATATTTGTTGGTGCATTATTTAAAACTCTTGATAAGCATAATGTTTGGGAGAGATTTGTATACACATACTGTTTGGTTACATAAGATACCACAAAAATTCTGCTAATTACAAACAGTTTTGTAAACTGTGTATCACATTAGTTTGTTTTGATCGGTTAGTTATATAACACTTCCTGATCCCTATTCAGCCCCAGTTATACAGGACAAGATCAAGCAAACTTGTATACTGTAAAGGGGATTATTTTTGCAGGGTGAAAATGTCGTGATTTCTGAAATCTGGCATTTCGCATATAGGTGTAATTTTCGTGTAACCAATATAAATTGGTATATATTCTATATTAACTGAATGGTAGAAAATTTGTGGGGCTAAAATTTTCATGTTACTTCTTAAGCCCAAAGTAAGTGAAAATTTTACCCACATGAAAATTCCCCCCTCTACAGTATCATTGCCTTACTACAGACTTCGAACCAACCAGAAGTCACTACATGTATCACTAAATAATAGTAAGTAATTCCTCACAATTTGTATTTTGAACATTATAAGTTATACAGGGTAACGGCCCCATGTACCCTGCCAGAACCCTGTATAAGTTTTTTTTTTGCCGTTCAGAGCAGTATTAGTTTGAACTGTTTACCTATGATTTCGTGTTCTGTGTGACTTTTGTCACCATGTTTGATTTCCACAACTAGAGTCCCACAATGTACCAGTTACTTCCCTTTTACTTCTAAATGTCATGTGCATTTATGTACCCAGCAGATTTACAAACATAGTTCTATGTACCCATGCAAGTTAACCAATCACTATGCAAGAAATTTCCTTAAAGGGTGACACTTTATACAGGTTGTTGGTAATTACAGTAGAGTAGAACCTGTCTAAACCAAACACATTCTGGCTCCAAGGATTTTTTATGAGGGTTTTTATCTTCTTGATCCAAGCTTTTGTTTGAATTAGACGATATTTGGATCTTCTGGACCCAAGAATTTGTTTGGACTCGGGTTTAATTAAGAAAGGTTAATTTATCATGGATATTTTATGGTGTGTCCTATAAAGAAACTGATTTTGAGGGATGGTGTAGAAATGTCCAGAGAAAACAGACCTTTGGTGAGCGAACTTTCTCACACTAGAATCTGCCTTGTTGGATATTCTAGATTTTCAACAGGTTTTCAGTCTACTCGGGTTTTAGTTTAGACAGGTGACACTGTACACTGATAACTACCTGTTTACCTGAACTCTTACCCTTATAGATATCAAGTCTAGTGCATCATCACGAGTAGATAAAAATATTGCTGATGTAATGTTAAAAAAATAAAAAAATAAATAAAAACCCAACTTATCACCTTACCTGGAGTCATCATTACATAATTAAATTTCTATCTATTATATTATAACAGGTAATTCAATATAATCAGATACTAATGTACTTAACAAATATAAAATTAAATTTGTTGTGTTTAGAGACCTGATGATGTATATGAGAATACAGTCAGCTGGTATTGTATATGTCATAAAGCTGCTGATATGTTTCCATGGTAACCGTGTATAAAGGTTTCTACCTACAGTAATCATGTTACCTGTCGTAAATCTCTTGAAATAAAATTTAATTATCTTTGGTTATTTTTATTCTATCACAAAAATTACAACTTCAGAGAAAAAGGGGCTTTCAAGAGTTTATATCCACATAGATTATAACAACAACAACAATACTTATACATAGACTGATAGATAAAGTGATCAGGTGTAACATTTTACCTGTTAACGAACAGATGCAACAGGTGTTACAGTTCAGGTGATGTGAAGTTTGGAAGAAGTATTTACCGTGTTTTATGTTAGGATTGAGGGCAGGTTATATATACCAGGTATATATTTATATATATTAATTGTATTTACAAGGTTAATTGTTAAGGTAATACTCTGTAGTAAGTGTCGGTAATTCCATCAGTCTTACTAGATATTTTTATTGACCTGATGATATCCCTGTAGACAGTTTTACAACATTCCGTAGAAAAATCATTCTGTTTCACTTGTAAAATCATTCGATCTCCTTTATATCATTATAGACTGTTTGGAGAAAAATCATTCACATTTAGTTATCTCTCGTATGCCATTACAGACGGGTTGGAGAAAAATCATTCCATCATTAATTTTGATTCTTTTTACATTACAGACTGTTTGGAGAAAAATCATTCTCTCATTAGTTTTGATTCTTTTTATGTCATTATAGACTGTTCTTGGAATATATACCGGATACAATGAATTTTTACATAATGGTGGAATTTTTGTTTTGATCGACCGTTTAGAGAGAAAGAGAGAAAAAAATTTTCAGGTTTGTAAATTTTTCATGTATTTATCAATTCCAATTTTTCTTTTTTGAGAATGCATATTATGTTCAACTGACATATTTTTGTGTATACATATAACTGTTGTGGTAATGTTTTATTATTTACCAGTAGACCACTTGGTAAGAATTTCTAATTCATGAAACCATGTGGAGCTGTTCTTGTTTTCATATTGAGGTGTATCTTGTCATGACATGGCTATTTCTACAAGTGCTCTTCATCAAAACCAAGAACACTTATTGGTTTCAATGAGAAGATATGGTTGTTTTTATTTCTGTTGTGATAACTTTTGTGAGTGCCATCGCTTCATTGGATTGGTCAAATTTTATGCCTACATGTGGAATGGTTTACAATGTGCAGACCCCCATCGCTTCATAACAACTGGATATTTGACAATGATTTTTACAAGAACCCTTCAATTACATGTGGAATAGTTTACAATGTGCAGACCCCATTGCTTTATAACAACTGGAGTTTTGATGATGACTTTTACAAGAACCCTTCAGTTACATGTGGAATAGTTTACAATGTGCAGACCCCATTGCTTCATGACAACTGGAGTTTTGATGATGATTTTTACAAGAACCCTTCAGTTAGGTGGAAATGGCTTTTCCAAGTCGTGACCTGGTGGGTTTAAAGCATTAAAATAGTTCTATATAATCAGTGTAACATTACTTTATGTCAGATGTAACACCTCGTATCATGATTACAGACAGGCATAAAAAATTACTGAAACAACAGGTGTATTTTCAAATACCACTGATGACAATGGTTTCAGGTTGGCATCTCTGTACATATCATTTGTATGAATATTAATATCTCTGTTTCTACCATTTTAAAATCAATATTTATTGCATGGTCTTATGTCTGAAATTTTCGAAAAAATAGGTTGCTTTTTTTTAAAGAATCTCCCCGACATAAGTAGCCAATGGCTATTTTGGCTAACAGGAATGGAAACTTAGATTACTGATGACAATGGTTTGTGGTTGGCATCGATGTCCATATCATTTCTATGAATACTAAATACTGGATCTAGGTTTTCACAATTTTAAAATCATTATTAAAATTTTTTTCCAAAAATTTCGAAAATATAGTACATTTTTAAGTATGTTTTCACAAATTTGCTATAATACTGTTTGGTTAGTTTTTGAATGAATTTCTCTGAAATTAGTAGCCATTGGTGATTTTGTCTACCATGCATGGAAACCTAGACAATTTTCAAGGTGCCTGTCTGCATAAAATGATCAGTAAATTTATATTGGTAGTCAAGTACATAAACAATTTTACACAAAAGTTATATGTTAAACATGCTAAAATAAACAAACCACATGTGTTACATTATTTGTAATAATATCTTTTTGTAAAAACAACAACACATTTCCATAAATTTCACATGCTTTATTGGTAGTATAGCTATGTAATGATAATGAGAGAGATCGAGAGAGCAGGCCGAAGGAATATTACGATACACACATTCTTAGAATCATATGTAGCATATAATGACACTTTCCTCTTCCATCCTTGAACTGATTGTCTTTATATAAATGAAAGAATCTTGACTGGGGCATAAAACTTTAATTACTCCACTTCTCCAACGCATGCCTAATCGTGAGTGTGGACATGGGCATAAGCTTTTGGATGATGAAGGACTAGATGCACAGATGAATTATGGTTTCTTTATGCAGCTATTGTTTTTAGGAAAATATTAGCGAGTTTTAAAATTATAAAACAAAAGGTAAATCTTGAACATAAAACTAATATTTCTCATCATTACACAGGGGACACAAGAACACCTGTCCTCGCAGTAAGTAACTATCACAAGATAATGGCTTTACTATTTCCTGGAATTAAGACATTTTCTTAAAACAATAAAAATAAACAATTTTATACAACAACTAGTCGCACAGACGTTTAAATAACACTTTTTTATTTCCACCAGGAAATAAATGTGTCCACAACCCTTCATAACTTGTCTGTCATAAATCATACGGTTTTATTGCCATTGTCCACCTCAGTCAAAAAAACCCAAATATGAAAGTTGTGTTTTGGTCGGAGAAGTAATTTTCTACATAGTAAGACTCGTATTAGTTTTAAGGTAGACGTTAGATTTATAACAGGTAAGTCGGTATTGATGTGTTTATGATCGTTATTATCGGTGTCAGAAGTGGCGTTTTTTAGACTCGTTGATGAATTAAGAGACGAGTGTTCTAATACCATTAAGTAGCATAAATTGTTCTGTATAACCAATATAGGTACAATTTGTTTTTATCGCGTAACAGGTATTTTAGGACCCCCATTGAAGAAGTCGATACAGATTTGAGAATTTACGTGACTTAAATTGTCCTAAGTATATAATATAATAAACTTCAACATAGTGATATAACCATGTAACAAAAATTTACACAAAATTTTAAGGTTTAAACGGCTCATCGGAAATCTTAATAGGTAGATTTCTTAACGCCTAATGGATAGAAATTACAGAAAAATTACAAAATGATTGATTTATATTTTTTGTGTAATGGATGTTGAGGACATTTTAATTGTGAGAATGTTTAAACTTTATTTATAAAAGATTACAGTTTTATGTTGCTTTGGGTAACTTTAAATCAGCTTGCTATAAAACTTTACTTTAGATAATATCTTGTGCGATCAGACTTGCTTTAGCAATTTAAATGTATAGGTATTTCTAAAATTTACCCCTTTCTAAAAGTGTTGATGTTTATATTTTTGGTAAGATAAAGCATTTTTTTAATAATGTACAATTTCTGTTTTTATGGATTGTTTGTTGAATATTTGGGTGCCACCCAATAGCATTTTAACCACACCCCTACAGTATTGAATCATGTGTTATAGCCTAACCGTACTTGCTAGTGACAGTTACATAGTGAGCAGCATAGCCTCATGGACAAAATTGACTTATGTATTGGGATAAAACTTCTTCAGTTTTCCCACAATAGGGTCTGGTGATCGAGATCCTCACAATACCAATCGACTTGAATCTGACAAACCTCGTGACACTTTTTAGAGGTAGTGGAAATGTAAATTGGACTGGGTTGATTGAAATGACAAAGGACCAAAATTATTATGTACATTTTGCATTGGAAATAAAATGTATTATGATGCCATGAATGTGATTTAACATAACCTTCTTTTATATGACACAACTCATTTATACAAGCATTTTTTTATCAAAATGCCAGTAAAAACATGCAGGATGCATGTTGACAATAAAACTAGAAATAGTATAAAATTTTAAAGAAAGTTTTTAAAACAATGTGAGTCAGTGCTCATGTAACAAAAATAACTTTATTGTGATAAAGAATTGTAGTGTTTTGCCAAGCTGCATAAATATCAGGTACATATGATACTATGATACAATGACACTTGACCAAAACAATGTAAAAGTTTTATATTGTATGTGTTTGTTAGTCTGAAATTTATTCATTGTTTTGGAATGGCTCGGGTAACATGGTTTCTTTGGTGTACTTGTTTCACTGCTCTACATGCTGGGTTGCATTTGGTTCTTTGTTTTTAGAGTGCCTTGAGTAACAATTTGTTCATGTTTCACTGTTGCTCTGTATGTTGGGTTGTACTTGATTCGTTTTTTTTTTTTTTAGTGTCTGGGATAACATGAATGTTTTATTGCTGCTATATTGGACTGTACTTTATCCATTATTTTCTGAGTGGCTGAGATAACAGATATGGTGTCATGATTGCACATGTTTCACTGCTGCTCTCTATGTTGGGTTGTGCTTGATTTATTGTTTTTGGAGTGGTTGGTGTAACATGATGTTATGATTTTACACATTTCACTGCTTTATGTCTGGTTGTACTTGATTAATTTTTTGGAGTGGTTGGTGTAACATGATGTTATGATTTTCACATTTCACTGCTCTGTATGTTGTGTTGTACTTGATTAATTTTTTGGAGTGGTTGGTGTAACATGATGTTATGATTTTACACATTTCACTGCTTTATGTCTGGTTGTACTTGATTAATTTTTTGGAGTGGTTGGTGTAACATGATGTTATGATTTTCACATTTCACTGCTCTGTATGTTGTGTTGTACTTGATTAATTTTTTGGAGTGGTTGGTGTAACATGATGTTATGATTTTACACATTTCACTGCTTTATGTCTGGTTGTACTTGATTAATTTTTTGGAGTGGTTGGTGTAACATGATGTTATGATTTTCACATTTCACTGCTCTGTATGTTGTGTTGTACTTGCTTAATTTTTTGGAGTGGTTGGTGTAACATGATGTTATGATTTTTACATTTCACTGCTCAATGTTGGGTTGTACTTGATTTGTTGTTTTTGGAGTATCTGGGATAATATGCAGGGTGTCATGGTTTAACACGTTTCACTACTGCTATACTTAGCTGTAGTTTATTTATTGTTTTTGGAGTGACTGGGATAACAGATATTGTGTCATGGTTGCACATGTTCCACTGCTGCCTGCATGGTGGATTGTTCTAGACTCATTGTTTTTGGAGTGGCTAGCATAACAATTCTACCTGCCGTTTCTCTGCTGCTGTGTATGTTGGGTTGTACTTTATCTGTTGTTTTTGCTATAACGGGGATAAGATGGTTTCATGTTTCATTCCTCTAATCCAGTAACGTGTTTATAAGATGCGTAATGTTGACATTAAAGTTTTTTAGTGATCAAACTGCTTGTAAATTTTAGTTAAACTTTTAGTTGTAGATGTTGACAAGGAATGATGTCAGTGGCTTTTTTTTCTATGTTATTACGTGCTATAACAAGTTGACAAATAAAACACACATTTTATTTATTTAATGTCATAAATTTCTTTGACGTCTTTTGCGTAATATGCAATTTAAAAAAAAACCAAATAAATAAAAATAATAAATAAATAAAATAAAAAAAAGAGTAAAGCTTTATGTGAAAAAACCCAAAGTACTTTGTGTTTGGCAGTGTAAAAGTTTTCTATGTTTCTGATCAAGAAATATATACATTTTAGTGGCATATTTACAATAGTAACATGTTTCTTTATAGTGGTTGTTGTTTTGGGTCCAGTGGCTGAGTGGTCTAAAGTGATGGCAAATACAGTGCCTCTAACTCTTATCATCTAGCAGGGTTCGTACAGGCCTGGAAAAGTCCTTTAATTTTGAGGTTTGCCCTAAAAAGACCCTAAAAACAAGTCTGATCCTAAAAAGTCCTTGAATTTATCCTGAAGGCCCTAAAAAGCCCCTGAATTTGGCAAGTTTCGTGTCTGTAGTACAATATTAAGTGGTTGCAAATAGACTGATATAAATAAACAAATAAATTAATTAATAAGTAACATTGAAATGGGCAATTTAAAGGTACCTGGCCCAACCGAACGAACAACGTCAAACTCCATTTCAAGTATTGTTACTATGGACACGTTAGTAATTGTTTTATTGATTAATTGCCTTTGCACCAATATTTTTTTGCTAAAATTGTCCTTGTGACTAGGCCTTAAATTTGCAAATAATACCCTAAAAAGTCCTTAAATTTGGAGTCTGTACGAACCCTGTCTAGATTTAAATTCTAAGTCTGGAATGTCTATTTGACATTGCAGGAAAGTATATTAGCACTACCAAAGGTGTACACTAGTACAGAACCAATTATAATTACATATTAATTTGGGATTAGATTAATCCTTGAGATTATTAAGTGGTCACTAGGTGAAAAGTTCCGGATGTAACATAAAACAATACAGAGGAACCTGACTTAAAGGCCACCTCTATATAAGGGCCACCAGCTTATAAAGGCCAGTAGAATTGTATACAAATTGTTCTTTATTCATATTATTTGAAACTGTAAAAAAGGTCACCTGCCTCTAAAGGCCACTTTTACTGGTTCCCTTTGGTGGCCTTTATAGACTTGATTGACTGTATTCAACTATTCAAACAAATCCATAAAGTCATTCTCACTTGGACACAGGAGCTTTAGTGGGTAAGTTGTCTAACAGTAGCTTACAGATCTCAGCAACTATCACTGCCTTGGTTTGAATTGCACTTGAAATTGCAGATCCTGGTGTAAGAAATTCAGTTTGCTTGTCCAAGGTTGGGAGTTCTCTCTAGACAATTGGAACTGACAACCTGGCTAGGACACAAAACAATATTACTCCACTCCAAGTTGGGTACAGATCCCAGTCAGATTGTGCCAATCATTACTGAATTGAGTTCAACCCTGGTATGTTTTATGCCCATTTACAATATAAGTACATGGTACCTCGGGTGTTATCAAGAAACATTTCATGCCTATTATGTAAGAAATAAACCAATTACATAAACAGAAAATTAGAATTTTATATTTAATTAAGATAAAACATTAAAGCAAGGCGTTGTCGTCTGGCACCGATCCATGAGCCGTCATCTGCTGAATCATGTTCCATTGTTCTAAAGTACTGTTTCATTTACAAATGTATTTATTTATATCAAATAACAATAAAAGGGCATTTTATAAAGATTAATGATGACGATGTAATATGATTTAGCTGTGCTGAGATGAGAAAAATCTTTACAGTAATTTTATTGGTGATATTCTTAGTTAATGTTGTTAGGTTTATTTGGTCATGTATGGCAATGCTGAAAGTAGCAGAATTTGACAAGGAAGATACATTGTTTGCAGTATTAGCAAAACGGAGAAAACCCTGTAATTTTATATTCATTGATTAATGCCATCATGTTTCTATTAGTGGGAGAATTTGTTTTTGGGGTTTGGTGTCTAAGTGGTCTAAAATGCAAATCACTGAGAAGATTCTGTTTCCTGTTACTGTAGTTTGATTCTAATAGAACTCTTTTTGGGCTTTGGTTTTCAAATGGTCAAAAATGCCAATCCCTGAGCAGATTCTGTTTCCATTCAGTTAGGTTCAAATTGAGTTTATTTTGAGCTTTGGTTTCCAAGCAGTCTAAATTGCAGATCACAGTGCCGCTTACTTGGTTCTAACCAGGCTTGGTCATATATAATACTTTAAAACTAGAGATACTGCTTTCTTGCTTGGAACTCAGTATTAAGAAGACAGAGTATTAACTGGTTCATTCAGTGTTAGTATAATTTGCCTTGGTAGTGGTATGTTTGTCTGCAACATAGTAAATCTGTGAGCTGGCACCTTAAATTGATTCTGAGTGTGTGCTATTACAAGGCAGACAATACAAAACAAACATACACACACATCTCACTCATACAATAACTTGTTTAATCCTTAGATAATAATATACTTACATATCACAAATAGCTGAAATATTGCTGATGCAAAGTCAAACAGCATAACAATCAACAAACCTTTACTGCCTAGGTTCTGATTCCAGTCAGGTAGATTGTGTGAAAAAGTTTGTCAGCTGCTTGCCGAAGGTAGGTGCAGGTTTTCTATGTGGACGACAATTTCCTCCACCATCCAAGAACTGACCATCTCTGATATATAAGTGAATCTTAATTGGGGTAGAAATCACCATTGCCCAATTCCAACCTTTATGGTCATGTACCAAGATTACTGGTTACAAAAGCTAAAATGTAAGCAGATGATGGCTGAACGTGTTTGTAAGCAAGTCACTAAGCCACTGAAGCAGGGTTTGTTGTTAATGTAACTTATCTACAACAGAATTTTACCATTGATGAAAACTGAAGACAGTTGATGTGTGCTATACCACTTGTATTACATATGTACAGGGTTTGTACAGGCCTGGAAAAGTCCTTAAATTTTGAGGTTTGCCCGAAAAAGACCCTAAAAACAAGTCTGACCCTAAAAAGCCCTTAAATTTATCCTGAAGCCCCTAAAAGCTCTTGAATTTAGCCAGTTGGGTGCCTGTATTTCAATAGTTAGTGGTTGCAAATAGACTGATATAAATAAATAATTAATTGATGTTACATTGAAATGTTCAATTTAAAGGTACCTGGCCCAACTGAATGCCCAACTTCAACCTCCACTTCACATGTTGTTACTATGGACACGTTTGATTGATTGAGTTGCCTTTGCACTAATATTTTTTGCTAAAATTGTCCCTCTGATTAGGCCTTAAATTTGCAAATAAGACCCTAAAAAGTCCTTAAATTTGGAGTCCAAATATCTGTACGAACCCTGTATGTATCAGTGATGATAATTAATAATTAACATTGATTGTGATTAAAGGTATTTTACCTGTGGTTTTACCTGGCTGTGTAGGTGTGTCCTGTTTAGATTGTACATTTTATTAAGGCTTCTGTTTGATGTGTTTAATGTGAGTATTCTCCGAGGAAATCATCATCAACTTTTGTAATTCTGTTTCAATGCTTTGTGTAATATTTTTTGCAAGGTTGAATTCACTCTGGAACGATATAGAGTAATAATTACAAACTGGGCGTGGTTAAAGTCACTTTTAAATTTTGATTGGTCAATTTGGATATAAATGACGTCAGTTTTGACATGTTATTTTGTATAACATTGCAGTTTTGCCGGAACTACCTTCGGTGTTTAGATTTAATAATGTTGACAATGGGAAAATAATGTAGGTCAACTCTCGGGAGATAATGGGTAAAATCGTTTAAAAATAGAAAAAAATGAATGAGTAATTTTTTTATTTATTAAAAATATTTAAAAATAATATAAAATAAAAAATTCAAAGAATTATTACAAGTTCGCTGCTACACAAATTCTGAACGATGCTGGGGTAGAACTACGACACATTATGATAATGTCTGGGCATCGAAGTGAGGCTTCTCTTAGAAGTTATAGCAGGGATTGTTCAACAAATCAAAAACGTAACATAAGTGACACGCTGAGTAAACTGACAACCAGCTACATACCACAAACATCACTTGAATCATCCATCGCAAACCACGAAGTACTTCAGGAATCTGCTACATTACATCCTCAAAAGCACGCGATTTTTTTTACACAAAGCATTTCAAATACAAATACAAATACGCTTAGTCCTCTTCTATAAGTACAACCAATGGATTTCTACACAATGCATCATTTAACAACTGCAAGATATCATTTAATCTAGACAACAGCACATCCCCACGTATAAATTGTGCTGCCGATGACAAATTTGAAATTGTTGTGAATTTGAAACTTTGTTGACGTCACACGTTAATACATTGTATTTAAAAAATCTTCAATGAATTCTTCGTTAATTTTGCTGTGAAAATTAATTGGTATACTGAATCCACAAAAACGCTGGTTGTCTTATTTTTCCTCGTTCAAATAATTATTTTACTTTTTCTCGCCTCTCAGCTGCTGACCTATTTGGCGGGTATCCAAGTGTGACCGATGTAACCGAGGTAAACAATGTGTATTATTGCGCTAAAGTACACAAAGTAGTTCGAAGTTTGATCGTTATTTAAGGTCTTACACATCGACGATAGGGTTTGTAATTATAAGGATTGTTTGTCATTTTGTGTAAATTTGTTTTCCGTCATCGTGATGTTATACTTCAATAAATTTACACAAAATGACAAACAATCCTTAATGAAATGTTGCTATTTCTTAGATAAGGCCACAGAAAAAATATGTGTTTTTCTACTAACGCTCTTAGAAAAATTAGAGTTGTTAAGTACCACTAGACAGTTTTTAATTTTTTTTACCATTTAGAGCAAGGATTCTCTGAGGAAATTATCATCAGCTTTATTAATTTTGATTTAATGTTTGTGTAATATCTTCTCTCTCTGATGTTAGATAGGGTATGAAACATTGCCATTTCTTGAATAAGGCCAAGGAAAAGAATATGTGTTTCCACTAATGCTCTAAAAAAATTAGTGTCAGTAGGTAGGCAATTTTTTAAATTATTTTTTTAACTTTGACCATATGAGACAAGGATGCCAACATTAACAGTGCCTGTCAAAATATTGCCATAAAAACTTTAGGGTAGGCATATAGATTTAGGGTCTGCGGGATTAGCAAAACACATTTAATTTTTAGTCCTAATCTATGGTTGATTTCTGCAGGGACTAGATGTATGGAATGACACAATGGGGAGTAAAAAAATGAAAATATGATAAATTATGTGTTATTAATTTTTTATTGATCGTGGATTCTTTAATGATGAAAGCTGTTACCTTATAATGAATTATAGTAACCATTACTGGAAGTCAAATTGAATCTGTTATGCTGATCTTTAGGCATTCAAATTGCTGCTGTTTATAATTTTGAGGAAATTGAATATAATATAGACTATGGTATGAGTCTGCACTGTTCTCACTATGGAAACTAATCGGAGAAAAGAAATTAATTAATGAACTAGCTTATGTTATGGAGCAAAATTATGACATAGGAATTCTTATTGTTTGAGCAACATTGTCATTTTGCTTGTCTAAAGTTTTTTCTGGGTATTCCAGCTTCCTCAACTATTCCAGAACTGACTGCTCAAATTGTGAAAAGTTCCAGTCAGGGATGTTAAACACCATTATTCCACTCCACTCTTTTTATATCCCTCGCAAATTAGATTGAGGGGGTATATATGAATCACTATGTCTGTCCATCTGTTTGTCTGTATTTCTGTCAGTCTGCATGTCTGTCAGTGTAAAATCATGTCAGGACCAAATCTTATAATTGCTTTGAACGACTGTCATAAAACTTCACATGAATAATCGTCATGGTCTAAAGATGTGTCATTACCTTGAACCAAGGTTATATCGGAAAGGTCAAGGTCATGGAAAAACATTAAATATTGGGGGCAGGGGTATATGGCTCTTAAGAGACAGTTCTAGTTTCATACATAATTCATTCTTCTGATATATTTTGGTTTCTGAGGAATAACTTTTGTTATTAATGGATCTAAACAAGGGTTTTAAATATTTATACAGATGAAATACAGGTAGAGTTTAAACTTAAAAATCTGGTTCAGATTATTTAGAACTGTTGACAAACCCTCAGCTTCTTACAAAGTGTTGTTTTACATACCATCATTGGTTGTTTTCAGTTTTATTGATGTTGCTCTCAAAGAGATTTTACCCACAAAATCAGAAAAATCTCAGTATTTTACGACAGCCTATTAACAGGTGAGGACAGTGATTTATGTCTGTGATATTACCAGTTACATATTATATAGGTAACCGACAATGTAGAAAAGATTAACGATATCATTAAATATTAAGGAAATAGTTGACGTCAACCAGAACTACGTAGATGTTCAACCAGTCAGTGACAGTAACAGGCTTGGTGATATATATAAAAATATAAAGTTAACAGTCTTGTATAAGCACTTCCTCCAGTGACTGGAAATCATTTCACTATTGTGTGGACCGAATGGTTTAAGCTTACTGCACAATGGGTAAATTTGTGTGGACATTCTATGGTTATTGCGCTACTGGTAAAACTTTGTGTGGACCTTATTTTCTATGGATGCTCTAGCTGAGGGTTGGCACAATGTTCTATTTTGAATTTTTCAGAGCAGGCCATTTAAAAACTTTCCCTCAAAAACACCATAACTTCAATGTTTTACATTTATGTAATGTTACATATGATCCACTAAGGTTTTATTAATGGGGACATTTGGCAAAATAAGGGAACAATGGCCCCATTGCCCCTTCTAGAATGAACACTGCATGATAAACAAGACTTTTCAGGCCATTCCTGGGTCCTAACCTTTAGCAGAGAAAATAATATTTAAATTTAGTGTGACTGAAGCATAATTATAGGTCTGGGCTTGGCAACTCCGGAAGGTATGTTAACAATTATGAATGCATAAGAATGAAGTATTTAAATCTGTTAAGTCAATACCTTTGAGCTACCAAACCCTAAGTTTTTTTTACTCATAACAATTAAAATAGCTTTGAACTACCTAACCCTGTTTTTTCTTAACCATCTTTTTTAAAAGTCTGGATAAAAATGAAACATTCATGATACAGACTTGCAAAACCCTGGAAACCAATAAATTGCTCCTTAATCCTATATCATCTATATACCGGGTATAGCCAGATAAGTCTAATGAATACTTTATTGTTTATCTTAAGCCTAGCCCAATATAGTTAGTATATTTTTCACAGGTTTGCTAAAATAGATAACTTTTTGAAAGAATTTCTTAGAAATTAGGTTGGCAATGACAAACTTGGAATGGCTACCAGGAATGAAAACAATGCTTTACATTTTTTGAAGAAAAAACTAAAATAAACATTTATCTTTTATTTCTGAAGTAACCTGATGTTAATATGTCCGAAAGCAATAGGACATGACCTGGAGGATATGAATGACTTGCACATAAAGAATTTTGTTATCATTTTGATGAGAATCAATTAAAAATAATGGTTTATCTGTGATTACCCTGTGGACATAACTGTATCAGTATAGTGTGATCCTCTGTCCCAACACAGGTGAACTGTATCAGCACTTGGGGATTCTCATGTCCTTTAAAGGTGATCACTCTTATCTTCGGTGAAAGATCCAGACATTGTTCTCTATATTTGGTATGAATTTTTCATAAAGATTTCTTCATATATAATATATATACATATATATAAACATTTGTATTAGTGTTAAAGCGAAGTTTTAAAATTTGATTTTGATAACATGATTATTTTTCATCATGAATTAGTAAACACCTAGCTATATAAAAACTTTTACCTGAGTCAGGTGTGATAGCCAGGTAACACAGATAAGAACTTATACCACCTATAAAAGCTAGGTTTAATGTATCAGCATCTAATAATCTGTGGTATAAATCTTGAGGCAGTTTGACTTTTAATTTCTAGCCTTATTAGAGTGATATCTTCCCTGATATTAATGGAGGAGTTGTAAATTTAATATTTTTATGTGAGTGTGTCCTGTCTGAAATGAGGTGTACAAATTGTGGTCATAATATCCGGATAATGTTGGTATAAATATTCATGTGGGCTTGAAAAGTGTTTGTGGTCAGGGAATGGTCAATTCTGATACTGGTAAGTGCATGTGAATTTTTATCTTCGTGAAATAAATCTAATTTTTATGAGGATAGAATTAATTAGAATCGGAAGAAAAAAATACTATTTAAAGTACTTTCTAAATTTTTCTACATTCATCCTTTTCTTTTTCTTTCTCTATTACTGGAGCATCAATGGTTGAGTGGTTTAAAAAGCAGCTTTCACATTGTCTCTCACCACCTAGGGTTGATCCTAGTGTGAGAAAGTTTGAAAGTTTGCTGTGCTGAAGGTTGGTTGGTTTCTCCAGGCACTCTAGTTTCTCTGCCATCCCTGGAACTGACTGCCTCAACATAGTGAAAGAATCTTGACTGGGGCATTAAAACTCCATTACTCCACTACTTTCTTTATTACTGAAAGTGCCCAAAATGTGATGTAAAATTAAAATCCTGAATTAAAAAGAGATTTTTGGCATTCTTGTTAGATGCTTGTCTGGAAAGCTGTTTTGATTTTTGTAAACCCATGTTTTGTCCTATCCTCTGTCTGGTACATACAGTATCTTTAACACATTCCTATCCTCTGTCTGATACTTACCTTGTTTTATATGTTATTGGCCTTCTGTCAGTGCAAATTGTTCTCATTAAAATCCAACATTTGTCTGTGGAATATTAATTCTTTATAAGCCTTTATTGCATATTGCTTTCTTACATTTTGTTGGTCCTTTTGAAAATACCTTAAAAACTGATGCCGCATGACATGGCACGGCATGTTAAAAGACATTGCTCTGATAACTCTGCTAGGTCAATCAAAATTTCTATCATTTCATCTATAGCTTGTGATGTCTCAATATAAGTGAAATATTCTTTACAGGGAGGCTAAACCCCTTTCAATCAATCAATCTTACACTTTGTTCATATCAAAGCGAAATGGTCAAGAAATTTTAATTATGTTCATGCATATCATATTGATATTAATGTGACCATAAGGAAGTGACTGTCATAGAGATGTATACTATCAAATAGATAATGGTCAAGATTGTTTTACTGTTTTTACTCTAGCTTCTCAGGAAGTGGCTAAAATGTAATGGTCAGTTTGTGTCATTTGTTGTCATGGTGATAAGACATGAATAATTAATGTTGTTATAATCTGTCACATAAAGTTTTGTACTAGATGATGTTTTAAGTAATGGTCAGGAAACCACAGTCATTTTTATACTCCCATAGCATATTTGTGGTACTAACTCCACCTCAGGTGTATAAGTACTGTTGAGAATCTTCAGCTTATATTTGGAAAATATATGTAAACCTTGTGACCAGATGTACCAGTAATTGACATATTCTTGTATGGTAGTAGGAACTCTGTGGCTAAGTGGTTTAAAGCACTGGTTTACAGGTCATAATGCCTCTAACTGACTAGGTTCAAATCCCACACAGGCAGATCTTAGTGCAAGAAAGTTTGCTAAGTTTGCTTGTTAAAGATCGGTGGTTTTCTCTAGGTTGCTTCAGTTTCCTCCACCATCCCTCAATTGACATCACATGAATTAAAAGTTTTATGAAACTTTTAGTAGTGTTTCAGCCATTTTAAAAATGAAATATTTTTTTTATAAAGTATGTTACAGTGTTTTCTCTCTACTAATAACATCAAACATTTTCACACCCCCCCCCCTCCTCTTCATAACCCTCTAAGCTCACTTCCTTATCTGTCAGTAATTATAATATATGTTTACTGTTATTGTAAATAATGAAGTGTAAGTTTGTAAAAGTAATCAGATATTTCTGTAGAAGAAAGGTGATATTTCTTCTGATGGGGAAACAACATAACTTTGAAACAAACACTGTACTTCAGCAAACTTAAATGATCTGTGAAACTCTGCAAGGCCTAAAAAATAAATGTGTTTCTGCTAACCCAGCTGATCCTAAATGTTATGACAATATTTTGACAAGCACTGTTAAAATTATCATCCTTGCTCCGTATGGTCAATGAAAAAAAATGAAAATTAAATTAAAAAAAAAAACAATTGCCTATCAACCAATCTCATTTTTTTTGTCTAAGAGTATCAGGAAAAACACATATTTTGTTTTGTTTGGCCTAAGATAAGGATACACTATCAGATATTAATTTTAAGTAATTACATTTCTATTTAAGTGTAACCTAAGTTCTCTGACCATTTATCTCATTGTGTACTTAGATTAACTTTACAAATAGACAAACCTCACACATTAGGAACTTATTTATTTATCCATCTCTGACTTTCATTTTCTCCCAGTAAAACTATTTCTAACTAGCCATTTGAGAAGACTAGCCATCAAAGATGTAAAGTCATCTGTTAATGACTGTTATCACATAGATTGTGTATTTGCTTTAGTAAGAGTTTAATATCACTGGGATTATAATTCCACTTATACCAAGATATCACCAGCTTTTAGTACACTGGACCTTTGATATGTGCCATGCAATAGATATGTAACTTATATCAAGATGTTACCTGTTATAGAGATTAATTTTGAACAGCTTCTATATTATAGTACCATAGTAGTTGCACTGATGGCTGGATGACAGGGTTTTATGTATTTCAACCTTTTTAATTCAATGACAAATTTTCAGGAAGAAAAAAAATCACAGAAATTTTCAAAATGACAGTTCATTTTTAGGGTTTTTTTTTAGTCATTTTCAATCGAAATTAAACTTTAGTGGAGGATGCAAATGAGTGTCAATCCAAAGTTTCATGGAAATTTAAGTTCCATAATTAATCTGTAGAGTTTATTGTTTTCTTTAATTTGAGGTTAGATGTTAATTAGTAAAATAAAATTTAAATAGCCTGTGTAATTAATTTTGTAATGTATATGTGAAGTATATATTGTTATCTTCTATTTGTTTGCTAATTAAATCATGGACACCTCCAGACTCATTAGTTGTTTTAGACACAGATTTTGAAGTACCTACAGGTATGCTTCACTCACCTGCTATAAAGTCATAATATAGTTCCTTATTTCCTCAATTTAATGACTTATATTGTTACTTAGTAATGGCAATTAAACTCAGGCTGTATATGTGTGTAGTGATGACCTTGGTATGTGTACAATGTCGTACATGTAACTGTCAGATTGCACAAGCCTGACTAACAAGCTGAGACTAAGTAGAAGTATTTTAATGAGGAGAAGAGACTTGCATGCATGCAGAAATATGTATATACCTGCTGGTCATTGAAACAACTGGACATAGATAGCCAGGGGTCAGTTAACAATCTGACACAGTATTGGTGACATCAACTGACCAGAGGCCATTTTCCTAGATTTTATGATTGTTATAGTTTTTATAATCATTATTCAGTCTTCTTCACAGTTTTTGAGAAGAGAGTGATAACTGTTTATAACACACCTTGATATCTGGCTGACTGACTGGCTAGTGGTGTTAGTGTGGATCAGATATACCTTTGATATACCGGAGGAGGAAGATATTTACTAGTCATTTTATATTATTGTGTTTTCCTCACCTAGATAGGAAGTTCGCATTATTGTTTTTCTCTTGTACAGAAAATTAATGTTCTTTGTGTTACAATTCAGGATTTAGTTGTGACGAAGAAGACAGAGGCAGTTTGTTTTTAGGGCCACACTTATCTATCTAACTGGATGTTAATTTAATGAAAAATAATTTTGGATTTCAAATTGCCAGGATTTACAGAAATATAAATCAGATTCTAAAATTGGAAATTAAAAAGATTCTTCATTTAGGTAAGATATGTATATATAGTGTTTTTATTTACATGTATGTATGTAAAATTATATCGAGGTTGTCTGTCTGGTGAATTTTTTTATCCTTATGTTTTTAGAGGTATTAATTTTTCAAAAAATTCTGAAAAATGGAAAATATGGAAGATAAATCAACATTTAATTTCTTATAAGTATGGAAACTAAATACTAACAGGTATGAATATGGAAATAAATGTAGCATTATACAGGTAACAGGAGCTCAGGTAACTCGTTTTACTGTGTAAAACCAATGGAGATAATGGCTGTTGTCTTGTTATTAGGAAGATGTGCAATGTTACATACTTTTTGTTTAAAGAAAAAACAATATGGTTTTAAGACCGGATATTAATTGTTATGGCATTTCAGTGTTTTATGTGTCATCATACAGGTTTTATATAAAAATATTAGGTTTTAATGAGTATACATATACAGTTGTTATGGCTTGCCACTAGTAAAAAAAATTGTCAAAGTCTTGAAATGTTTTATTTGTCTTTAATATACAATGTATCTGTGTTTCCAGTCCTGACAGCTAAAATCACCATTGACTAATAATTATGAGAACATATTTCAAAGGTAATCTAACATTTGAAAAAAATGCTTATAAAAATGGTCTTTATTATTTATATAGAGGTGGTCACAACAGCAGGTTTTACTATATAGAAAAGTTTTTTATATAGGGGTTTTTACTAGCAGCATTTACTGTATTGACAGGTGTCCTTTATATAGAAGTTTTCACTATAGGTTTTACTTTACAGATAGGTAGGGAATAAACTATTTGTGTAGAGGTGGTCTCTATAGCAGATTTTACTGTATAGACAGGTGGTCTTTATATAGAGGTTGTCACAATAACAAGATCTTATACCCATTTTCCTATATTCCTGATAGTTTTGAATAGTGACAAGTATATTTTTTGCATTATTTTGATGCCTTTCTTGTAATTATCAGACTTATATTTTGAGTCTATTTCTGATATATATATGTATTTGTGATTATTCTGGGCAGAAATAATAGAAAATAACTGAAGAATATTGATGTAATGTCGTTACTGATAAGAAATTGTCAGATTTATGGTATTATCATTGGATTATGTAACATGCTGTATAATAAATTAAGACCGTGATTCCAACTTAACAAACTTTATGTATCTATGATATACCTGTAATTAATCAGGAAATTCCACGTATTATCTTGTGATATTAGTGTCCGTTAATTAATTCTTCCCCTCTTCCTCAGGAAGTATATAAATGTATTGAGGTAGTAAAAAGCTTTCAACTCTCGGAAGAAATTACCTTTGCATTTCTTTATATGATGTTGTTTCTGATGAATCAATATGAATAAGAGATGATATATTGTCTGTGTAAGATGTGCTGCGAACGTAAGAAATATGACAGAAGACTTTAAAATCTGTCATTAGTCTTCTCGGAGGAAATTGAATTGTAACAAAAATCTATATGATATAAAAGTTGATGTGTATTAACGTAGAAGTGATGATTATATGTATGTGAATGTAGAATTGATACACTGATTGATCTGATGGGAGATTTCTGAGATCTCCGCTGGAGAACTCTAGAGTTGTGTGTTATATATAACCAGCGGAGTATCAGCACATACTGATGATGTTGATGATTAGTGAGTGAGTGACTATTTTTAGTATTTGATAATTGATGTTTGTACTTTACAGTTTATATACAAGCTGTTGACATATTTACTGATTTGTAAAATTTGGATGTTTTATTGTGGCGTGCTTGGTTTATTACATCATCAAGTACATGACTGCTGGGATTGTAATTAGAGGTACTGTTTATTACATCACTACACCTGTCAGTTGTGTAAATTACACCTGTATACCTATACTGTAAACAGCACTGAGGTGGGTTTTTATATTATTTTGTATTTCACTTTTTAGAAGCATCACTACACCTGTTTAGTTGTTTATTACACCTGCACTGAGGTGGGTTTTTATATTATTTTGTATTTCACTTTTTAGAAGCATCACTACACCTGTTTAGTTGTTTATTACACCTGTGTAACTGAGCAGCACTGAGGTGGGTTTTTATATTATTTTGTATTTCACTTTTTAGAAGCATCACTACACCTGTTTAGTTGTTTATTACACCTGTGTAACTGAGCAGCACTGAGGTGGGTTTTTATATTATTTTGTATTTCACTTTTTAGAAGCATCACTACACCTGTTTAGTTGTATATTACACCTGTGTAACTGAGCAGCACTGAGGTGGGTTTTACCATTATTTTGTGAATCATTTCATCATTTTCTATATTACTATATTGCAGAATTATTACCTGTATATTCTCTCTCAGTTGCTTTATTTTGTGTTTGTATTTTTGAAGCATCTGGTTTATATACCTGTTTACTATGTAATGCAGGCTGACCAATCAAATTCATTATTTGTCCAGATCTGTACATTTTTAGTGGGCAAGGTTGCCATTTAGGTACTTTTTAATCGTTAAAGTGTTTGATTTTGGTACAATTTTTATACAAAAGTCTGAAATTTTAGTACTTTTAATTAAAAAAAAAAACGTTGAAATGGGAAAAGTCTGTCTAATTTGACCTTTTCATTTTATCCCT
Source organism: Anadara kagoshimensis (assembly GCA_021292105.1). Taxonomy (NCBI): domain Eukaryota; kingdom Metazoa; phylum Mollusca; class Bivalvia; order Arcoida; family Arcidae; genus Anadara; species Anadara kagoshimensis. The sequence continues at coordinate 12,514,136 of CM037865.1, forward strand.
CTGTTTATCTGTTTTTATGGTACAAATCCCTCAAAAAGGGATAAATCTGTTGAATTGGTCAGTCTTATAATGTCTGTACCATCAGGTGTTGTATACAGAATGTCCATCACTATATCAAGTTTGTTAGTTCCTAATATTATATTTTCATTAATATTACTAGTACAGTGTATTGGATTGTATCATCATTATTACAAAGCTTTTTGCATCTTTCTTTTGAACCAGCCATGTCTTGCAGTAACAGTACATAAAGTGACTTATGATTGGTGTCTTGGTTGTGTGCAGTATTTCAGCTCTGAATTGAAATGACTTGTACATTTTGCTGTATTGCATCATTATTAATGGTTTAAAGCTTTATGCTTTTTGCATCTTCCTTTTGAACCAGCCATATCTTGTAATAACTATAGTTGTATGGCATATAAAGTGACTTATAAAGTATTTTAGTGTTTTACTGTGTGAGCTTTTTGCATCTTTCTTTCATCCAATACATAAAAGTGAATTTTATTCTAGTTATATGAAGTATATTAGTACTGTGTGTAGATTTCTCTATAAATCTGTCTAATCAGACCTGGTTTATGATGTAATATTCATCTTTCTGTGGGAATTGTAAAATAACATTTTTGACAGAAAAAAATAATCATCTTATCTCAGCTTGATACAGCTAATAATAAATAAGATATTTGATGTAAGAATACTGAGAGTTTTTTCTGCAATAATTTCTACAGAGGAATGGTGGCTTTTCCTTCTATAATTACTATGGTTGAGGTATGGCGTTTTATATTTTCTGTAGTAATTGCTATAGTATGGAGGAATGGATGGGAGTTTTTTCCTGTTCATATAATTATGACCTCGCCATCTGGATCTACCATGTATTAAGGGATTATAGTGCATTATAGATGTGCATTATATATCTGTTTTGTATCATACATGATTATGCATATACAGAATTCTTTATTCATGCAGGGTTTAGAAAGTAAAAATTATATGTTTTACAGGTATAATCCATCCTACCATTGTATGTACAGATGTCTATGTAACATACATATTTATGGCAAGAATCATTCTGCCACCCCTTCTGTGATACTGGGGTCTTGGTTGTTGACCAAGTTGACAGGTAAAATAAGAAAGGAATAATGAATTCCTTCTCAGCAGATTCTAGAGTGAAAAAAATGTCGGATTTTGCTAAATGTTACTTACCCAGTATTTATCCACGAGTGTGGATTCTGATGTTACATGGAATCCTTATGATATTCTCTGTTGTTCCACACATAGGATTGGAGAACTAATGTTGAGGTTCAAGTTTTGCCATCTTAGTGGTGTTTCAGTGTGTATGGTAGATTTGAGTACCCTATTATGAGAATTTACCAGGCACATAAACTCCTTTTGGACTCTTGTGGTTCTGGTGATGCATTTTCCTCAAATATTTCAAATTTGAAAGTGAAATAATCTTGCATAGGGTGTAAAACCACATTTAAACCAACCTTCTCTGAAATTGGGCCTTGGTTTTCAATTGTCTAAAGCATGGAAGTGGTGTTCATTGTTACAACTTACAGTTCTTAAAAACTGAGACAAGGCTCTTGCCTTCAGCCTCCAACTGTAGAGGTTTGGTAGTGGTGCATTATACAGGAAAATGAACAAAGGAACTTTGTACTACATATAGAGAGTTATGTTTGGTAGTTATTAAAGTCATCATGGTGCTATATTGTACTGTAAATAGTAGGTAAATATACCATGAACTTTATAACATTATGTAATGTTGACAGGTATTAAAATTTATAGCTAGGCTATATCATGTATGTGTAGAATATTTATCATAAAAATGGTGATTTGTTGTCAAATTTGATTTGTTGTACCATAGCTGTGTGTACAGCATGTATTGTATACAATGTCACATTTACAAACTTATTTTATTATACTTTATGGAAGTAGTGGAGTGTCAAAGGTAAATATATAAAATTCAGATTGATGTTTTTCCACAGGGGCTCAAAAATATGTTTTGTAATGGAAGGTCCAGGACCTTTTGCCCATTTTTGGCAGGACCTACATAAAGTTTTGAAAGTTTAATATCATCATGAGAGGTCCGTGTGCAATAATGTTATTTTATAGAAACAGTAGTATTATCTTGGTAAAAAATGGCAGGTCAGTATGACTTTTGCTGCAGTTTAATTATCAAGTGTCCCAATGTAAAATCAACAGGTCCAAAACCTTGGACTTTGGGAATTTTGAACCCCTGTTCCAATATCTTAAAAATCTGTGTGGTGATTGGTGAATTTTAGATGTCAAGTGACAAACCCAGCTTGTTAAAATAATTAAGTGAACAAAATTTTAGAAAATCTGTATGTTGTGTAGTTTGCAGTTTTTGCCAATTATAACAAATTCTATTTTTTGTGTACTGGTAATTAAACCTCATGTTTTTGTTAATTATCAGTGTTGTCTTAATGAGTCGTTAATTACTACGTAAATGTCATATTCGTGTCTAACGCGTATACATGCATATTCTGGGTTTTCTCAGCGGTAAGTCTGTCCCACGGAATATTTAAGTTATGAGTAACTTCACACTCGGGGTTAATGAAGATTGACCCCGAATCACTTACAGTTTAAATTTATACTGATCAAATCTTTATCAGTATAATGGAGGTCTTAACACTAAGGAATTAAAATGATATACCAGTACAAATATGGTATACAAGAAAGTTGAAGGTGATTGGACATTACAAACTGATGAATAAGATGCGAAGATTTTTTTAAGAAATTTGATTTCAGTGGTGGGTGGAAATTGAAGATGTTTTAAAGGATATTTGTAATCTAAATGATGATTAAAAACACTAATCTTAACAAAGATGTGTGGGATGTCATGCAAAATTTATTGTTTCTTAAATATACACTTATACATGTATCAAGTTATATGTACCGGTAATATAGTTGTTGTGGAGATTTTGCATTTGGATACATTGTAAATTGCAGTTCATTTGCTTAAAGTACCAGTTAGACATCCTTTTGTAACACATACCCAATAGATTCTATCTGAATTTTTGAAATTTTTGAAACAAATGCTCAAAATGGCTTGATTCATCATTTTAAGGATATCAGTTGAAATTAAAATTTTAGTGACAAGTCTGTCCAATGTAATAAGTGGTTTGCAATATGTTAAATATTGATATTATTTTTTGATTTTTTAACATGAACATCAAAATTGGGTTTATAAAAAACATAGATATAAATGTAGACATAAAAACTTGTCATGATAGAGTGATATATAGAGATAAAGATTGATTGATACTTATATATATATATATATATACTGTAGTATAAGTTTTTGATATGACAGTGTGTTATGATATATTACATGCTTTGAAGTAATAACCTACACTTGACCCTAATGTAAAGGACCTCTCTCTGTCCATCCAAGGTAACAATCAAGTGTAGAGGACCCTGACATTGGTATGACACTTGTGAACTCAGGTCCCGGGTTTTGCATTTCTGGGTGAAACCTTTCTTGAAATTCGTTGGGCTTTGTTTAGCAAGTGTTCTTATTGAGCACTGGTTTATGCATAATTATGTCTTTAGAGCCAAGTTCAAATCCTACTAAAGGCTGTTCCAAATGTCAGAAAGTTTGTCAACTCGATTGCTGAAGGTTTTCTACAGAAACTTCTATTTCCTCTTCCATTCCATGCAACATTCAGCAACTTCAGTCAAGTCAGCCAACTTTAGGCAAGGAAAATAAAGTCAGCACACTTTAATCAAGGTAAATAAATCTGAGTCAAGGAAAATAAAGTCAGCACACTTTAATCAAGGTAAATAAATCTGAAATTGAACTTGGCCAACTTGAGTCTAGAAATTTTCAGTCAAAGAAAGCAAAGTCGGTCAACCTTCAGTCAACAACCAGTTTGATATACAAGTACTGGAATGTTGATTAAAGCACAACTCAGATTGTCAGTCCACATAGTGAACACGAGACACCTAATTATTAGAGAGCTATTTCGTGTTAGCTATTGTCATCCTGGTATGTCCACTTTATTTATAGTGTCCAGGTATTTGTGACAATACACATTTAATTATGTCTCTCTCTTCTCCTACAGTCATACCTGTTTGCAGTTCTCATATAGGAAATGGATGATACAGAATAAAAGTAAGCCCTCTTCCCATCTTTGCAGGTGTTAAGCATCTCACAAGTTTTTTTTTTTCATACGCCAATATCTTTAGAGAAAGCAGACTTAAAAATAACTTGTGATCAAAAACAGATACAAGCCCCTCACAATCACAAAGTAAAAACTGTGAAAACTGACAAATTAAGTTTAACATGTGAACTTTCACAAGGGAAGTGAGAACAGGTGCTCCGGATGGGCAAGCAACTCCTGTCTAGCTAGCTACACCCATGTGATATAACTTATTGATAGACTTAAAGTGTAAAACATTAAAATTAATTCTATTTTCACACAGCAAATGTTTGTATCTTTTGATATTTGTGACAGTTTTGGTTTTATATATAATCTTCCACAACACCTGGTCTCATCATCATCATTGACACATTTTAGTTCCAGCTTCATGGTTTCCACAACACCTTGTCTCATCCTCATCATTGGTGCTTCCCTGGTTTTGTTTTGGCATGTTTTGTCATACTTTAAATTTATATGTAGCTGTTTGATATTTTTGGGATTATTTTATGTAAAGTGTCCTAGTTTTTGCTCTGGACTTTAGACATATAAATGTACTTGTTTTACAAACTATTACCTAACATTTTCAAATGCGTTGACATTTCCATACAGATACATACATTGTGTGAGGTAAAATGTTACAAATACCATTTATATAATACAGCATATATTTATCAATTTCTATAAACATTTGCACAAACTCGTACACCATATGGATTATGTATAGATTAATCCTTAAGATTATCAAAATCCCATCTTATTGCTGATGTTAAAACAAACTACCGTAATCCTTCTATGTATTCGGACCCTCTATGTTTTCAGACACCCCAATTTTGAAATTTCAATAATTTTCAAATTTCCTCTAATTTCGGACGGCAATTTTTTGCATCTAAATCCGGACACGATTTTGCTGGAACTCACCCGGAACACGGGGTACATATTGCATATAATTAATATTGAATAAAACAACAAGAAACTATGTTGTTTTGTTGTTAATTTACATTGAAATGTGTTATTTTTATACGTCTGTTGCGTTGTGTATTTGCGTTGTGTATTTGCGTGATGGAGTCATGATTGTAACTTGGAGGACATGTATTTTACGATGTATTTACGTTTTTAATGTAAGCTCAATGAGGCCATACCTGTATTAAGTGCTTTAATTTTCTTTGAAAGTGAAAGTTGATTGAAATTTAAACTCTTGGCTACGAAACATTGTACGAGACCAGAAGTTCTGTCGGTACACAAATCCAACATCAAAGACATTTTTTCAGGAAGTGACGTTATCAATGAATTTCATTGGATGAGAAAACTCGTGGAATTCCCTCTGATTCAGTGCATGTCAACTATGGGAATTCCCGATCCTCCGATACTTTTATCTGTCTAAGAACGGGAAGATAGACATTACAATGTATTTTTTTTAAGATGAAAATTGTTTGAAATGTGATTTAAAACAATGTATTTGTAAACTATTTTGTTCCATAAGTGATAAATTTGATTTTTTAAGAAAAACTGTATTGATCACGCCGCCGAACCTCATTCATACATGTCCTGGTTCTTAGCGTACAAAAATATTGAATTTTCTTGAGTGAGAAATATTCTTGACTATTATGAATCATTATTAAAATTTTGACCGTAGACAGTGACAGAAGACGAAGTGTGATCACGGTGAACCTTAAACGTTGGGAATTACAGACTAAGATCACGCAATTTACTTCAGGGTTCGAAATTAGGCACGCATACTCGCTAATAGCTTGTAGATCTGCCGAATAGCGAGTGGAAATAAAAGCCACTCGCATAGTTGAGCGAGTGAATAAAAAAAGAAGCTAAATCATTTATAATCTACTTTTCAATTAACTGTCACATTGTATGTTTCAAATGAAATTTAAAACGAAAAGCGGCCAAAATAAGTCATATTGTCTGGGCATTTCTATCATAAACAAATTTGGATTACTCGGGCATATACGTCAATGTATAATATTAGGTTTCCCGAAACACGTGGCTACGATTAGGCTGCTTAATTTACTCTTCGTCTCTGATTCGTTGTTTAAAATAGACCAGTGAAAATCCCATTACCGTCATGCTTTACTGTAGCACGTGAATAAAAAAGTTAAAAAAAAATGTCGCAAAAGTCCATTAGTACCATTACAAATTGAATGTTAATTATGAGCTATTAAAACTGTTTCATAAATTTTAGCTAGTCATTTTTCATTTTAGCTAGTGAATAAAAATTGTACAAGCTATTTTTTGCTAGTGGTAAATATCGCTAAAATCGAACCCTGTACTTACAAAAAATGGCGTCCCTCGATGTGTATTGCACATTGGATCATGATTATTGGTCAACAAACACTTCAAATATAACTTTTTTGTAAAATAAACAACATTACCGGGAGGGCAGCGAGACTTTGCTTACGATCAGACATCGGGTCCAAAATATCGGACAACTCTAAATATTCGGACACCCCCAATTTTTTAAGTGTATAATTTTCATATTTCCTCTAAGTTACCGGACACTTGAAAATGAAATTATTAAAATTCGTCCGAATACATAGAAGGATTACGGTAATCTTGCTAATGTTATCAAGAAACAATCTTATTACTAATGTTACAAAAAAATAAAAAAAAATGAAAAATTAGATAAATAAAATTAATAAAAATAAAAAAATACATTGATTACAAATTGTATCCATCTTTTTTTGACTTTGATATTTTTAATTTAAAAATCCTTTTGAAAATATATATTTATTGTTTGATATTAAAACAGCATATAAATAATGTTATTTTGAAACCTCAGGCAAAATTGTTTGATGTTTATCGATTTGTAGACTTGAGATAGCAATATTGCTAAATCCATGGTTCCATACACCAATAAAAATATCTTATATACTCGAGCAATTAATATCTTGCCACCTAGGTTCGAATCTATAATGATCTATATCAGTTGTCAAGCTTCATCTGTTGCGAAAGAAAAGTGTTTTTAGCTCACCTGAGCCAAAGGCTCAAGTGAGCTTTTCTGATCACAATTTGTCCGTTGTCTGTCGTCGTCGTCGTCGTCGTCGTCGTTGTCGTCGTAAACTTTTCACATTTTCGACTTCTCCTCTGAAAGTACTTGGCAGATTTCAATGAGACTTGGTCAGAAGCATGTCTGGGTCGGTGCAATTCAGATTTGTTCGTGGCGTTGCCATGGCTACCATAACTAGGTCAAGGTGACCTAGGGGTGCAAAAATCTTAAAAAATCTTCTTCTCCGAAAGTATTGTTTGGAGAAAAAATCTGATGAGATATTTGGCTTCTCTAGGGTCTTAAGCCTATAGTTTGTTCATTTTGTGAAATTCGGTCGAAAAATGGGTTACGCGTTTTTGCGTTTAATTTTGAAAAAATCGTAAAATAGCTTCAAATTGTTATAACTTGACTACTTGACCAGATAATGACATGGGGTTTTCAGTTTTGACATCTTCTTGTTAGTATCTTCAAAATGAGGTCAAGGTCAATTGTGAAGGTCGTGACCTAATTTTTTTTACCTCTGATTATAATTATTATCTCGAAAACTATAAACTTTTTGTATAGTCATGTATATTAGAATGTTGTAGGTATTGATACAACGATCATTTTGATGTATAGAAAAAGGTCATGGGTTCAAAGGTCAAGGTCACAGATGCGAAACAATACCAAAATGGTTAATTATCTCGAAAACTATAAACTTTTTGTATAGGCATGTATATTAGAATGTTGTAGGTATTGATACAACGATCATTTTGATGTATAGAAAAAGGTCATGGGTTCAAAGCTCAAGGTCACAGATGCGAAACAACACCGAAATGGTTAATTATCTCGAAAACTATAAACTTTTTGTATAGGCATGTATGTTAGAATGTTGTAGGTATTGATACGACAATCATTTTGATGTATAGAAAAAGGTCATGGGTTCAAAGGTCAAGGTCACAGATGCGAATCAATACTGAAATGGTTAATTATCTCGAAAACTATAAACTTTTTGTATAGGCATTTATATTGGAATGTTGTAGATATTGATACAACGATTATTTTGATGTATAGAAAAAGGTCATGGGTTCAAAGGTCAAGGTCACAGATGCGAATCAATACTGAAATGGTTAATTATCTCGAAAACTATAAACTTTTTGTATAGGCATGTATATTATAATGTTGTAGGTATTGATACAACGATCATTTTGATGTATAGAAAAAGGTCATAGGTTCATAGGTCAAGGTCACAGATGCAAAACAACACCGAAATGGTTAATTATCTCGAAAACAATAAACTTTTTGTATAGGCATGTATATTAGAATGTTGTAGGTATTGATGCAACGATCATTTTGATGTATAGAAAAAGGTCATGGGTTCAAAGGTCAAGGTCACAGATGCAAAACAATATTGAAATGGTTAATTATCTTGAAAACTATAAACTTTTTGTATAGACATGTATATTAGAATGTTGTAGGTATTGATACAACGATCATTTTGATGTATAGAAAAAGGTAATGGGTTCAAAGGTCAAGGTCACGGATGTGAAAACAATACCGAAATGGTTAATTATCTCGAAAACTATAAACTTTTTGTATAGGCATGTATATTAGAATGTTGTAGGTATTGATACAATGATCATTTTGATGTAAAGAAAAAAGTCATTGGGGTTTAGTATTTACGTTTACTTTAAATCTATCAGCTAGCCATTAGTTATCAGGTGAGCGTATAAGGCCCATGGGCCTCTTGTTGTCATTGTCAGGTTTCTGTTGTCAGTTTTCATATAGTTTCAAAGTAATTCTTACTATTAAGAAAGTTGACAACAAAATTGTTCTTATTGTCACATTCCTTTATGGAGATTGTATTTTGTTATTGTCATTTCTGTACAATTGTCACTTTAGAAAGATCCCGGTGTGAGAAAGTTTGTCAGTTTGCTTGTTGAAGTTAGCTGGTTTACTACAGGCACTCTGGTTTCCTTCATCTTTCCTAAGCTGATCACCTTGATATAAATGAACACAGATTTCAGGATTTCTTACTTTGTTTCAGCAGTTAGTTGAACCATTGGCTTTATGTGTCTTTTTACGGTACAAAAGATTACAGATTTTCATACTTTAGACTGTAGACACATGTTTTGTTCTGGTCATGCTGACTTCATTTTTATACCATATGTGAGATGATACATAGTAATGTTATCTCCTTATAAACCCCGGAGATCAGACAATACAGGTCAAAGGTCGCCATCATCAGAAACCCATGTACAGATTTATATGTACTTTATCAATCCTTGTGAAACTCTTTATTGTTTTATATTTCTGGTCTATGATTCCTGTTAAAGTGTGGGGCAAGAATTAATACTTTTATCTATTGTTCATCCACTTGGATTTAGTTGTGTGTCTTTGCTGAACCACTGAGATTTGTAAGTATTTAGATTTTGAAAACTAATGGACCTTTAGAATTAGTTATATTAATGTTCTGAATGATTTCAAAACAATTTATGTTAGATATTTGAAATTGCTTTGGCTAATGTTGAGGAATTCATTGCAAACGCTCACAATTTACCAATGAATTTCAAGAAAATCTAAACTAATATCATTTTTCAATTTTCAGACTTACAGGTTAATTATCTGCTTCTATAAAGTAATAATGTATTATGATTGATGTAATCTTTTCGGAAACTTTTTAGACTGTAAGGCATTGAGTGGACTACAGATGTTTTATGCCTCAGTCAGGATCCTTTCACTTATACTGAGGCAATCAGTTCAGGAATGGTAGGGGATACTGGAGTGCTTGGAGAAAATCCCTGACCTTCAGCAAGTGGGATTTGTACCTAGGCAGTGAGACGCAATGGTCCATAAGCTCTAGCTTAAAACCACTTGGCCACCAAAGCCCGCTTAGACTGTTATAACTTACAAGTTAGAACAATAATTTAGTTAAAGTGATTGTCATCAGAAATTAGAATAATCATATGTTTTTAGAACAGGTGTGTGAACACATGGAAAATTAATGTAATACCTGTATATATAAAGTCAATACAATGTTTAGTACCCCCACTGATGAATTTTTATAACACTGCAGGTTTTTTGGATACCATATGCAAAATACATTTATAAAGCTTTTATAGGCCACCAGTGGTGTTGGTATCATCAAATATACATGCTGAGTTGTTGCTCGATTCACAGTAATGAATTTGTGTATTTTGTTGTTTTACACTGTACATATATAAAACACACACACAGATATGTGGTATTATTAATGTTGTAGACAGAGTTAATAACTTTATCTACTTGCAGTGCATTTGAAACAAATAATCTTCTTACTTTTGATGTTTGTGACTTTGATTTGGATTCAGTGTGGTTTTATTGGAGATGATCATTTAGTTACCATTACCTGATAACTAATGTCAAGTCTGGATAACTTACAACATATTTGGTAACAAAACTTATATTTGCAACAAACAAAGGTCTGAAGATTTTTATAATATATTGTTTCTCATAATTTCACCATAGTTTTGTTTCTTTCCTATCCTTTATTATATCTTGTATGTAATTATGATTTGGTATCACCAGGTGTAGTAATATTGTTTTACACCTCAGTCAAGAACTCAAGGTTCTTTCACTTATATCAAAGCGGTCTGTTTTAGGATGGTGGAGGAGAAAGAAAACCACTGAAATCTTGGATCTGCCAGAGTTGGATTCAAATCTAGGTCACCATAGGTGTTATAATCTGTAAGCACACCTTCTCCAAATACCTCTGGTGTTGCCAGGGTTGACATCTCTACATTAAAAGTACATGAAATTCTTAAATCCCGGCACCGGTTTCCTCCACTATTCCAGAACTGACTGCTTTGAAATACTTCAGGTGAAAGATTTTAGACTTGCATTTAAAACTAGATTACTTCACTCCACTCCTAAATGAGCAATTTTGAAGTTTATGAATTACCTACTCAAAGATGTTTGAAGTTACATAATGACAGCCAAGAAAAGACAGTATGAGGGTTTATTGGGTTATAAATTACTTTGGAAATTTGTGTAACCATCATGTGTATTCTATGTTTATGTGAGCAAGAACATCTGTGACTGTGGATAGTGAAATATTAGAGGTAGTTAAAATTGATTTTTGTTCTAAATACTAATGTCAAACTTGTAGTGTACAGTTTGTTTCTTACTCTTAATGACATTGACAATGTCATAAGTATAAACTTTATACAATATATTACACAGTCATACATGTTATATTAAAGTACATCTGATAACAGTGCTTATTTATATGTTTTTTTTTATGAATGTTGATGCTATTTATGGGTGTAGAAGTAGTTTAGCTCACCCGTAGAAAGTTGGTAATGCTGTGTGGAGCATCTCAAGTTTTTTTAGTTTTTCAATGGTCTAAGGAATTAAGAAGGAAGGGAGTAATTGATTCTGTCCAAGCCATAGAAATGTCTAGCAGTTAATTGTTCATTCTGTTATCATTTCTGTTATCATTTGGCATTTAGAAATCAACATAATTTCTTCTTCATATGAGACTAAATTCTACTGGTAATATTCTGCATCATAGTAAGTATGGCATCTTGACTTCTCACTTTAATGTCAAGTGATCTAAATTGTGTGATTACAGCCCCCTCTCCCTGTTAGATTAAAATTCCACTCTTGCAGATTATAGTGTGACAATGTCTGTTATTTTGCATCCTGAAGTCAGTGGTTTTCTTTTGGTACTCTGGTTTCATCTACAATCCAAAACCAACTTCCTTATCATGTGTAAGAGCCTGGTTTGATCCTCAGTCTGGGCACTTGGTGAGGAACTGAATTTGTTTCAGGTGTTTCTTCCCACCTGTTACGGATAGTAAAGCATGCCGAGCTGATTGTTCACTCTCTGTTTCACACTTATCAGACTGGAATGTAAGCTTATCATTAAACCACTCATTAAATATTCATTATAGATTGCCATTAATTAAGATTTCTAGAATTAGAAATATTTCACACCAGCCTGGTATCAGGTTATTTTTACATAAATAATTAACAGAACTATTCCTAGTCATGTTCTCTATGATTACACTGACACTGCTTGCTGGTCCAGTCAAGGTCACTATAACATGCTAAGGTTATCATGTATGAAAACAGTTTTTGATTAAAATAATGGCAACAGATGAAAGTTTTTTTTTGTGTAAAAAAGGCATATATTCATATAACGTTAAAAAAAATAACCAGAAATCATGACTACCTGAATTACCAATTCTACTGATACAGTAGCATGAATGGACAGAAAACCTGACCACACCACCAGCATCAGTATGATATGGTACCTGAATACCTGGGATATTTTACAGCAGAGTTCTATAGTATAATTATAATGTAGTTATATAGAGTTGAATGCAACCTATGTTACTACAGGTTAGTATTTTTAAACTTGATTATTGCAGTTAAAGACTACCATTGGTGTTGACATCCTGCATTAAAGTTACAACTTTTTGATGGACTTAGCAGGCAATTATACTACTGGGTTCACTAACAGTTCTTGTGGAAACACTGCTTTTCTGGTAATTCTTGTGAAAACACTGCTTTTTCTGGTAATTCTTGTGAAAACACTGCTTTTCTGGACATTCTTGTGGAAACACTGCTTTTCTAGACATTCTTGTGGAAACACTGCTCTTTTTTCAGTTCTTGTGGAAACACTGCCCTTCTTTCAGTTCTTGTAGAAACACTGCTCTTCTTTCAGTTCTTGTGGGAACACTGCTTTTCTGGCAGTTCTTGTGAGTATACTGTTTTGGCATTTCTGGTTTCATTGTCATTAAAATGATCTTGCATCAGTTTTGAACCGTCAGACTTAGTCACTGCAAGATGACAGGTTTTTAGTGAAGACATTATTCTGATAGAGTATTATTTCCTATTCCTCATAATAATTGACCTTTGTATACTATAATAGTTCATAGGTCATGTTATATAACAATGTCTGTAGACCTGACTATAAATTATAAATAACTATAGTTTGTACCTGATGATCACCTTAAGATATTAATTAAGTCAACATTCTAGGATCAATATTGGATTTATTTTACATAATCTTCAGTTCCTTATTAAGGATTTTGAGATAACCTTTTTTAACTTTTAGACTATATATGCAACCACAAATGACATTCTAGGATCAATATTTGATTTATTTTACACAATGTAGAGTTCCTTAAGAGGGATTTTCAGATAACTTTTTATAACTTCTTAAGACTATACAATCACACATTTAAGAATCAATATAATCATGAATTCCTGACTTTATTATGTCCTCAAAACAAATTGGGTTAGTGTTTACTCCATTTCTCTCCTCCCCCCCCCCCCCCCCCCCCAAATCTTAAAGACCTTTCTCGAAAACTATTTAGCAGATCTCTTTGATACTTCACTTTAACAGTCTAACAGTCTTTGGTCTTGGAGTAGATGGTGACATTAGATATTTCTATTTTGATCATGCACATGGTTGGGAAATCATGGGCTCCTGATTGGGGTTTGTTTTGGGGACACTTTTGAAATTGCATACCATTTCAGTTATAACTTGTTTTAGTAAACTTTTTAACGTCTAGATTATACAATCGACACCATTTAAGGATCATTATATCTGTAATCTAGAGTTCCTTATAAACAATTTTATTTGAGATAACTTTATAACTTCTACTATTTGTGTTAACACATAATAATGTATTTTTGAGTCTATATTACCTGTCGTTATTACCTGTGGATGGTTTTTTAGACATACAGGTATTTGACAATTTATTGTCTTGTTACCTGTGTTCACCTGACAATAAATTATATCAGACATTATTAATGATTATTGTTTTATATCAAGTTTTGACGGCCATCTTGAATTCAGGAATCCGAGTGATTGATGGTATATGTTGTAACATTCTAGTTTTCAGTTCAGGATACACATTTCTGTTGATTTAACTACATTTTACAAATTTTTTACTCATTTCCCTCCTGTTATACTCCCGTTCTCAGAGAATGTAATACATCCTGATAACATAATGACTAAGAACTTCCATTTGTAACCAACTGAAGACTTATTTTTGACTGAAAAAGTGTTAACATTACAGAATCAAACAATTTACAACATTTTTGTCATTGAATGTTGAATGTTGAATGTTGTTTAACATCACATCAGCAATTTTTCAGCTATTCGCGACAAGAACTACTTTATTAATCTCTATGAATTGATCTTTGAACAAGTTTGTGTATGCATGTGAAGTGCGAGTGTCTTATTATACTGACACCGCATGAACCAGTAAAGACCAACGGCAAGGAAAATTCACTTTCCCACATGTGGTCTGAGAGGAACTCGAACTAACAGCGGTGGGAGACCCTGGATTTATTGACTGACATCTTATCAATAAGGCCACCACAGCCTCTCAAACATTTTAAGGGAAAAAGGAAAAGGAAGTCCTGCCAAAATGACAACCTGACTACAACAAGTAGACAATGGAAGTCCATCTTATTTTGATAGCTTCTGTATGTTTTATCCAATTTTTAGTTTCCTTCATTTCTGACCCTGGATATATACTGAATATATATATACTGACCAATGGATGGAGACAGTGGAAGCCTATCTTAACAGCTTCTGTTTGTTGTTTTGGTTTGTATTTTTTTCAGTTTCATTTCTGACCATGGATGTACATTCACTGACTGACCAGTGGTCAGCTGATTATAATGACCATTGATTTGACTGACCATTGTATACAGACATTGTGGGAGGGTGTGGTCATTACTACTCATCATAACATTGTCATTTATTATAGTTTTTGACTTTGTCTCCACTCTACCTTTGTATTATAAGGCAAACAACATTGACCTATCCGTTTGATCTTAAACTTAAAAATTAATTTTGTACATAATGCGTGACAAAAGTGTTAACTTGTTGTCGCATAACTAAACCCGTACATTTTTTATCTATTTACTGTGAATCGCAAAACTAACCATGTACTGGTAAACCCTGTATCAATATTCCTAATGAGAGGTCAAGCAGACAGGTCAATGTGGTTTACCTATAGTGTGTTGTACATGATTCATCACTTATATCAGCCAGTATTGATTGTTGTGTGTTTTATATGTATGACACCCTCACTCACTAACTCACTAAATCATATCATATATATAGTATACACGTGAAAATGTTACCGTGGTGACCTTTTTGTAAAAAGGCAATTTCATGACTTTAATTGGATCTTAATTTTAAGATGTTTTCTTGGATCTGGAAGATCTAAAGTGTGTGGATTTGTTTTAATCTTTTACAAATTTTTTCTTAGATATCGGTTTTTGTTATTTAAATCTGAATTGAAAAGGTAGTACCACATGTTACCATGATTGATGGCGAATTCTTGACTGAAAACATTTTAAAATGATATATATAATATAGTTAGGGATGGATTTTATGAATTCTGAAGATTTTCTGAAGGATGAATTAACATGGGTGGTGTATTGGTGTACTGGTTGATTTAATTCAAATCTGATTTATTAAAAAAAAGATGTGTGATGTGTAGAAATCTGTGAACATCATTGATTCTGTTTGATCATCCTGGAATTTTAAAAGAAATTTTGTTTTTTTTAAATCAGGATTTCATTTTAAAAATAATTTTGTGTTTGGATATATTAACAATGTATCACTGTATGTTATACATATATCTGTCACAGGTAAATATTATACATATATAATTATTATATACAAGATTAGTTTTGTCTGACAAATATCAAATTTGTTTCATATTTGAGGCAAAAATAAATTATATACCTTCAAACATTAAATTTATACATGTACTAAATTATTTATTTTTTAGATTAGAGGTAAAAATACTATAAATGAAAGGAAAAATAGAAATTTGTCTTGAAAGTAATACTTATATAATATTTATTTGCATTAAGTATCGTAATACATACATTTTTAAATGTTTTTAGAGGTAAAATGATTTATACCCATTCTTTGCTGTAAATCAAAGGGAAAATGGAAACTTGTATTCAAACTAATACTAACTAATTTTACTTATATTCTGCAATAAGTAGTTTGTAGATGCTTTTAGCAGAGAAAAAGAGGATAATATATATATATATGATCATAATAAGGTGTCAGTAAGCCTCTATATTTTGCACTTTAATCATAATATGAATTAGTTATTTAGTGTACCTCATACAAGTAATGCTCTTTGTAGGTATCTTTAAGATATCTACAGAATGCCGCTGTCTTGCTCTAGATTAATATAAGTTTTTGTTGTTGGACAAAGCTTTGAACTTGTATATTGGTCTATATTAGTGAAAGTACAAATAGGTCTCCATCTTTGTTGATCTTGTAAATATAAATTAGCTGTAAAAAGAAAAAAAAACACACTTACAAAAGCAACTACCAGTATATACAACTTTTATTAACAAACAGTAACAAAGGTAGATCCACAAATTGTCTTAGAATTTCCATCTTAAAATTTCAATAATACATTATTAGAAATGAAATATAATAAGAAATAGTGTATTTGTAACTCAGAAATACCGTAATACTAATAAAAAATGGATATTTGTAATACAGAAATAGCAAAATATGTTTGTTGATTAAAGAAAATTTAATAATGGAAGTCATAAATACATCTTTATTGCTGTTCTCTATATGAAGTAAAATTATATGTTGGATGTATAGATTTGAACTTGTTTTAGTGATTCTATATTAAATTATGTTCAACACAGATTGGGTGCTTTATTACTGACGGTTTCTTAAGTAATGAGATGGTTGGGGCCTAACAAAAATTGGGTGCTTTATTACTGACGGTTTTTTAAGTAATGAGATGGTTGGGGCCTAACAAAAATTGGGTGCTTTATTACTGACTGTTTCTAGAGTAATGAGATGGTTGGGGCCTAACAAAAATTGGGTGCTTTATTACTGACGGTTTCTTAAGTAATGAGATGGTTGGGGCCTAACAAAAATTGGGTGCTTTATTACTGACTGTTTCTAGAGTAATGAGATGGTTGGGGCCTAACAAAAATTGGGTGCTTTATTACTGACGGTTTCTTAAGTAATGAGATGGTTGGGGCCTAACAAAAATTGGGTGCTTTATTACTGACTGTTTCTAGAGTAATGAGATGGTTGGGACCTAACAAAAAATTACTTAAACCAGCTGTGACAACTCAGGACATCAGTTTGTCACTATCAGTTACCAGTTCTATGTGGTATTCATCTAGGCTTCAGCCCCTTTGACACAGCAATTACTTAGATCACTTGGCCAGCTTTGGTACATCAGTTTGTCACTATCAGTTACCAGTTCTATGTGGTATTCATCTAGGCTTCAGACCCTTTGACACAGCAATTACTTAGATCACTTGGCCAGCTTTGGTACATCAGTTTGTCACTATCAGTTACCAGTTCTATGTGGTATTCATCTAGGCTTCAGACCCTTTGACACAGCAATTACTTAGATCACTTGACCAGCTTTGGTACATCAGTTTGTCACTATCAGTTACCAGTTCTATGTGGTATTCATCTAGGCTTCAGACCCTTTGACACAGCAATTACTTAGATCACTTGACCAGCTTTGGTACATCAGTTTGACACTATCAGTTACCAGTTCTATGTGGTATTCATCTAGGCTTCAGACCCTTTCCTCCATTTTATATTTCGTCTTTAACTGTTTTTTGTACCTGTATATGATATCTAATGGTTCTTGTTGTGGAAAACTTAATGGATATCTTGTCTGATTTTCTTGATTCTTTGGTTTCTTTTTCTTGGCAATATTGGATATATAGACCTGAACACAATATCTTGCTTCATTGTAGGTTCTATCCCAATGTACATTTTCTTGGTAATGTTGTCTATAGCACTGTCTAAGAACTTACCGGTTTGTCTTTTGCTAATAATACATTAGATGATTGGTTGATACTTTAAAACAGGATATTTTTGTGTCAGTTAATTTTCAAGAGAAAAGACATTTCAAATTAGTCTCTTATTTTTTGGTTGTCTGATTACTGCAAGTGAATTAATTTAAATGAAATATATCAACAAAAGCTTTATTATCACATCTTGTTGCTCTAAATTGAAACATGTATGAAAATTCCCCATTGACATACACATAACTAGGTTTTTTTCCTTGCTGTCACATGTACTAATAAGACCAAGACTTACTTACTCTATAAGTGCTACTTCATGTTTAGTCTGGTATATATCACAGTTGACACTATAGATGTTTTTGGTGAATACCAGTATATCAGACTTTGGGGCAGCAGGTGTAGGTGTGACTCTCTTATGGAGAAAAACACTAACTATTTTTTATGTTGGAAATTGAACAATGTTGGTATTTTCAAGAACTGACAGGTTTTGTAGTTGAAATCCAAGATAAGGCAGTTAAAAAACAAATGCATGTGATATTAATGTACATAATGTACAGTAAAACCTTGATTTATTGCCACCATTTTTCAGTCAGATTTTGATGGTGAAAAAAGAAGTTTGTCAAAAAAAAGTAGGGGAGACTTATAGATAAAGACTTATAAAGGTAATAGGAATAGATTTTGGGACTTTAAATTGGCCATAAGAGAGGTAGCAAAGATATGAATGGGCATGATAATAAGGTTTTACTGTATATGCATAGTAAGCTATAATCTGACAGGGATACAGATTAGCAGGGGCCCAGTAGCCTATGGCCACTAAAAATCAGTCTGGGCCCCTTAATGTTTACATATTGTACCTATATATTACTATTACAACATTAGCTGGGCACCTAACTCAAAATAGTTAAGCTCCATCCCTGATCTGATAGTGATTGTAAAAGGGCCTTACATTGTATAATTACCACACAGTGGTTTTGCTATATTTATTTTTGGATGTATATTACGCATCTCTGTGGAGGTCGTTGTCACAAAATTAGGTCAGAATATGTGTAAATGTTACTAAACGTCATCAAATTCACAGTAAATGTGACACATTTGACATTTTATATAAAGTTTTTATTAACATTAAATATCTGTGTTATGGAGAATAAGAAATTATGTCATCCTTGGAAGATGAGCTACAAATATGTCATTCATGCTTCTGATTACGGTTACAAGTTACGAACATTGTATGTGTTTATGTCAAATTATCAGTTATTATGGAACACAAAACAGTTTGACTGAATTCTGTAGTTGTCTTTAGATGGAACTACATTGTATTCTTCAGTAACTGATGTTAGCAGTTTAAATAATTGGAAATTTGATACAATTTACTTGATGTTATGTTGAAGGTTTTTGTGGTAAATTTGTATATTTTATTTGAAATATGATCGTATATATGTATTTTATGTGATTAATAATTCAATAGATTTATTTCTGTTTCAGTTTCCATGACAACTGGATTTAAAAATGAGATTGTTGACACTTGTTTCTATAGAAGTAATCTTCAATGATCAGATATAACTTGGCTTACTGTTTCAGTTCCAGGTAGCTCTATTGTTTAGAGGGGAAGTCAAAGAAAAATATTTTAAATGCTGCAAAAAATTTGTGTTTGTGAAATAGAGTTCATATTGATGTATTGTTGAAATGTAGCACACTGTGCCATTTGCCATTGGCAAAGTGTGCCAGAAGGCTGATGGGATATGCATTAGTAGTTAACTGTCATTGTTTAAATTTATCATTGGCAAAATGTGCCAGAAATCTGAGGGGATATAGTATTTTGTTCCATAATGCCATTGGTTAGTTTTGGCATTGGCAAAGTTTGCCAGATATGGCAATTAAACACTTTATGCCTTACAAATAAAGTGGGTACCTGTTTGAACTCTGTAATTTAGTTTCTATTGGGTCACTTTAAATGGACAACATAAAATTGGGTTGTTTTGGATTATTTGAAATTACAAACATGTATATGAAATAGGGCTGCAGACATATTGTGTTAGGTTGAGTCCTTGGAAAGTTGTTCAGGTAGACATACAATTTTGTGTTTTGATTGGATACCAGTATATTTAATTCAGTTGTAATTAGAAATTTGTTAAGATACAAAGAGACTGACTGATATGTGTAAGAAGTTAAACTGGTTAATACAACAATGTTTTGATACATTCTGTCAAATGTTTAACACTACAAGCTATCAAATTAGTGCTTAATCAGCAGCTCATATCTGCCCCTAGATAGCTATATTCTGGCAGCTGCTATCTATCTCTCTTTAGCTTTTTGTATATATCAGCCACTTTGAAGCCCAGCTTTAATTTCTTTTTGTTTGGTGTTAAACTTTTGACAGACCTGTACTATGTATAAACCAGATTTGTATATACTTCTTACACAATATATACAAATACTCAGACATATTTCTTATTACTTCTAGAGTTCATATTGATTTACTTAGTGTTACTAACTTATTTAGGATTTAAGTTCAAAGTTTAGCAATTATTTGTTGGTAGACATCCTCGAAAGGTCATTTATGTTTGAGTGTTGAAAAAATAAATCATGGACTTAAAGTGACTAAAAACTGAGTTATAGGCTGCAATGATATGCCATGATATTATTCTTAAATTGACAGTTTTATTTCAGCCAGTATTGCTGAAGTGGAAAATTATATTTCTGTTTTATTCTTGCTACTTACGATTAAAGAAAATGCATTTTTACAAGTTTTTTTTCTATGTGTATTTTCAGATGTAACCATGGAAACTATATGTAAATTTTAACTGCAATGGGCTGATAGCTGACCACAATGAGTATGCATGACTTAAATACTAGTCCAAGTAGACAAAGTTACGTCCAGTCTGACCAGGAAGTCCCCACATCAGATTATGAATCCTACGTTGATAACAGGAGAAATGGCTTTGGAGAACAGGTGTTTGGATCGGATAACCAAACTGGAACAGTATTTATCCGGATATCTGTTCCAGAACTTAGGATCCAGGTTAGTGTGTGATCTCTCTGCATTGTTTACAATATATATATATACAGTAAAACCTCGTTATAATGCCACCTCGCTTATCGCCACACTATTTTGAAGTCCCAAAATCCAATTTGTTTATGTTTTTTCTTTATCCGCCTCCCCCAATTTATCACCAAACCCCTATATAACACCAAAATTTGACTGAACAAATGGTGGCGATGAATCGAAATTTTACTGTATACCATACCACCTCCTAATATCCACATAAACTCTTGCATGCTTTAAAGATGGGTTGTAGCTAATTTTTTTTACAAGCTTGCTTTGAATAATTGCAATTGCCAGATCAAGATTTTAATTCATGTAAAATGGAGACTGTCAAGATCTCATAAGCAACCTCAATCATCCTACAAAGTTTGCGGTCAAATGTTTTGTATCTTGAGGGCTAAAGTTTCAAAGGTTGTACAATATTTTATCAGTTTTCATTTATATTAAATAGCTGACAACAAGTTTGTTGTGAGAGGTCTTTCCACTTAAAATTGCAAACTCAGTCTCAATAGTACCAAAGTTTGATCCAATTATGTCAATGAATCAAGGTTTAACTCTATATATGCATTTATTTTTATATACAGAAATGCCTGCAATTCGAGCTAGATGAAACCGTATGGCAGGCCAAACAGCGTGTCTTGGCTACATTTGCAAAGGTTAGTACTAAATCCATTATATAGATAATTATGTTACCAAAGTAAGAATGATATGTAAACAGAAAGCCTCCTCACTATGTTTGTTTTATATCACATATAAATGGAATATTAAATCATATGATATCATATGTTATTTAAAATTTTGGTTGTGTTTGAGATTAATAAATATACCTAAGACTGTTGGATAGGCTGAAATTGTCCTTAACCATTTCTCCAAAAATAGAAAATTTTTGCTTAAATCAAACAATGATATATTTGTTATTTAAAATTCTGGTTGTTTGAGATTGGAAAATACGGCCATTTAATAGACTGAAATTGTTTAAAACCATCACTAAGTTTATCCATAAATAGAAATTTCTGCATTTTGGCAAATAAAAACAAAAAATGCAACCTCCTGCCTTTTCTCAATAAATTTATTTGATTTTTGTCTTGTCTAAAAAGTCTGAGACAAAGCATGTTATGTAGACACCATTGCCATCATGGAAGTTTTGCTGAAGTTTTCTGAACACTGGGTGATTGTTGATTAGTCTTTAAAGGAACATTTTTGTCAGGCAATCAATTCTGTCTTAATATTGTATAAACTCTGTAACAAGTTTTATGAATTATCCATCTGCTGGCTCTATACTTCCTTATTCCATCTTCTCAAATTTTAATTCCTTTTAGGATCATATAGGAATCCCATTTCTCGGAAATTATGTATATTAACAGAGATTTGGTACATTTAACTTTAATATACTTTCTCATAAACGCCTCCTACATTTCTGGTGAACTTTTAAAATATTCAAAATTAAATTTAATTTTATTTCATGATCAGTCTATCTAATTTAATTTTCTACAAACTTACTTCCTTATATCATTTTTCAGGTTTTTGGATTATAAAACATAAATAAACTTCTCCATTAAATTTATTTTAATGACCGACAGTTCAAATTGCTGATATCTATATCATTATGTTATGGCTTTTCCAATACTGATTATTTCTCATTTCAATGCCCCATAGTAATGTCGGAAATAGCCTGATAGATGATAATGGTAGGATATTGTTCTGACTACTTTCCAATTTACACTTTTTTTGTCACGATTTTCATGTGTTGAAATTGATCGTTACATTAGCTTCCGTAATTTTTTGCATTCATATCACAACTTTTTTCCATTCTGTATTAAAAATGGTTGAAATTGAATATTTCCTTTTTACTGGTTTCTCAAATTTTTATTTAATGTTTATACGCCTTTTTCTAGAAAGGGGATGTATTATGGTTAGGCGTCAGACTATTATCATCTGTCTGTCATTAATAGTTGTCTGGCCAATCTTTTTTTTTTTTTTTTTTTTTCCTTCAATTTTTACCAACTATTTTATTCATTATATGGAATACTGATATTTTTGCTTGAATATGGGATGGGGTTGTGTTTTGACAAAGTTGAAGATTTTTTGTTTCCACTGTCAAGGCTTAAGTTCCACTCTTCTGTTGTCTGTATTGTTGACTAGCATGTCAAAATATGAAAGTTAGCCATACAATAGTACTGAAGCTATACCAGACATCTGTTTTCATGGAATACTGTTTTTTTTTTTTCATGTTGGATTTCTCTTACTGCTTTTTTTGTGAATATTAAAACTATAAAAGTAAGACAATCAAGTTAATTGTCTCTTTATTGATGTGTAAAATAATGTCATACCTGCAAAATATATCTTGGGAATTTGAATCAAAAGTACAGAAACATAAAACCTGATTGCTTGTATTATACAAATATGTATTAAAATCCCTTGTGCCTTTTTTGTAATTTATAAGGTTGAACAAGTGCGATGATACAAAATATGGCTTTTAAACTTGAAAAAACTGCTTATAAAGCACTGTAGTAATACAAAACATGGCTTTAAACATGGAAAAACTGCTTATAAAGTACTATGATAGTAATGCAAAACATGGCTTTTAAGCTTAGAAAGTGTGCTTATAAAGCACTGCAATGAAAGCCAAGTATGAGTATGCCAAGACTGTAAAGTTTTGAAATCCTCCATGATGGTATTAGATATTTTGTATAGCTATTATAAATGGTTTTATAGCCCTGGTTAGCCTTTCAGTCTGTATAGAAGATACACAATAAAAACAGGCAATTTTAGCCAAAATAAACATATACATGAATTATCCAAGTACTGAAATTATGATAAGAGTGTTTATATTGGAGTGGCTGAGGGCTACTTAACTAGATGAAAGGTACAATACAGACCTGTTGAAAGTTTAATACTGAGCTAACAAAAATGAGTGAAGCTCAGCTGCCTAGTGGCAGAGATAGGGGTAGCTTGTGGCCCAAAAAACTGCAGAGAGATAGGTAACAGCTGCCGAAATATAGCTAACAAGGGGCAGACATGAGCTGTTGATTTGGCATTAGTTGGTTAGTTTAGTGTCAACTTTTTGACCAGTCTGTATTGTATATTAGATTAGTTATAGGGTAGACATAAAAGTTAGTGATAGTTTGTCAAATCAATCAGCTGATAATGAAATAGAAAGTAGAATAAACACACAATGACAACAAAGTTAATGTAGATTTTACTGCAGGGATATTACCTTGTTATATTGAAGCTATGATTAACTTATTACTGGCACTAGATAAGGGAGATAATCCTTGTGTGTGGTTTATAGAACTTGAGGTGATCTATAGAATTGAATAGATTTGGAGATGATCCTTACATGTGTTCTGTAGGGTTTGAATGAGAGATGATCCTGATATTCTTTTTTGTACAGCTTGAATAAATTATTTAATCTGATCTAGTCTCAAACATTCCATTTAGATTAGCTAAGGTGGTGGAGTGTTTGCTCTTAACAAAAAGTTATGGGTTTGAACCTAGATTGGGTCCGACAAAATATTTTGATTTACACATTGGGTGTTTCTTTTACATTGGTCTTTTTCTTTTTATTTAGATGAAATTCCTCAAACCAAGATTTCATATTTAAAAAATCAAAATTTTAAGAATCCTTTGCTTCTTAAATACTGAGGAATTTATCACTTTCTGACAAAATATATTATATAAAAATTACTTGAGTGGCTCTTGGTCTTTTTAGATGAGACTGCAAGCAAACAATTCATATTAAAATTTCAAAATTTCAAAATTTCAAAAACTGTGCCTTTAACAATTAACATCTTTTTTAAATTTTAATTTGGTAAACTTAAAAATTTCAGTTACATAGAATAAAACATTTGTGTCTTTCATTTTTAGCCTTACCTGCTATATGTATTTGTTATTGTCAAGTTTATGCTCGTATTTAGTAGTGAATTAATGACTTTATCCCGTTACTTCTGGTTCATCCTTTTTATCACAACATAGCCCAGAGAAATAGACTATTTATAAAAACACAAAAATGACATCAGTAAAAACTTGACTCATAAAACTGGAGGTCAGAATCACAACTTAAACAATGGAATAACACTTATATTTGTGCAGTGGGACTTGTCCAGAGTGTTCAATACTGGTACCCCCACACCTTTTCCGATTAACAGGAAATCTCTACAAATTTCTCGTTGGATAGTTATATCATTAACAAAAACAATTTTTTGTGGCTTTACATACCGGTAGTTGTGGTAGATTGAACTTTTTGTGAAGTAGAAATTTAGAATAATGTTACCTTCGTTTAACTTTCGTCAACAGGATTTGTGAAGTAATAATTTTTATTGTTCCATAAATTCAAAATAATGTTACCTTCATTTAACTTTCATCGACAGGATTTAAAGGATTCCCTTAACTATGGCTTGTATTGTCCACCAATGAACGGACGAGCAGGGAAGTTTCTAGATGAAGAACGGTTACTACGAGAATATCCCTTACAGGGACCTATTGGATTTCTGGAGGTATGTGTCTTAAAATTAAAAAACAATTAAGAGTAATGGCGACAGAAATAACTGTGTTATGCTGATGGAAAAAGTAAGCTGTTTAGATTTAAAACAAAGAAAACATAAGAAACAACAGAGCAAGTGTAACTACAATACCTGGAAGTGAATGAGACTAAGATTAACCTGGTTGGGTGGTCAAGTTTTGTGTTAGAACAAATATTGAGTATAATAGGTTCAAATCCCACTATGGACAGATCCTAATGTGACAAAGTTTGTCAGTTTGTTTGCAAAGGTCAGGAGTTTTCTCCAGGAACTCAAGTTTCCTCAACCATTTCAGAACTAACCATAATGTACACACCATCACTCCACTCCACTCTTTAATCTCAATAATTTTTATTTACTAGCACAAATTTTATTTGAACTCATTTTATACCTCATAAGGGAGCCTGAACTTGTCTTAAAGCATAATCAGCAATGGGATGTTCAAAGACAAATATTTAATTCATGTGAAACAGGTGCTCCATGCTTCTTTTGACAGGTCTTTTAACGACTTTTGTATTCAGTTGGAATTTTGTCTGATGTCCTATATAAATATTATATACACTGTCTGTATGCAACAGCTGCTGGAGTTTTGAGGTTGACATAAGCTTATTTAAGCCAGAAAGAAATTTGTAATATTTTCCTTTATGATTAATTGCTATGTTATGCAGTCCAACCTGCCTAAAAGTCACCTGTATATAAAGGTCACTTGCTTTTAAAGGCCAGTTAAATGTTATACCAATTGCTTTTTACTGTAAACCAACTTTTATTCACGGATATTAACTTTCACAATTTTCTTACCAAAACCATTCGCGACTTAATTTTCGCGATTATGGACTTTAGCTGAATATTTGGTATAAATAAAACCTTTTTTTCGGGAACAAATTCGCGACGATTAACTTTCACTATTTTTTTGTCCCCGTGATACATGTGAAAATTAATCACACACAAATATAAGTTGATTAACAGTATTCATATTATTTCAATTTCTATATAAGTACCAGGTGCTCATAAAGGTCACTTTTACTGGTTGCCATGTGTGGCCTTTATAGGCAGGTTCGACTATTTATATATTACCGTAGTTTATTACAAAGTTGTAATATTTGTAACATATTCAGTCTGCACATTGACCGACAGGCTACATGTAGTTATTAAAATCCAACAATCATCATCAGTAATATTTTCCTTCGCATTATAATTTTATTTAAAGTAAAAGAAATTTGTAATATTTTTCTTTAATGATTAATAGTTACGTTACGATTATATTTTAGTTTAAGTACAAGAAGCGAGTTTATAAGATGATGCATGTAAACCCGCGGAAGTTAAAACAGCTACATGTCAAGGTGTGTATGTGTATTATAAATGACTGATTAACTTGGTATGTCATTTAGTATACAAACAGGCAGGTGTAAATATCCTACTAGACCACAGATTAATTGTGGGGGTTTTAATTAGTTGTAAAATAAAGTGAAATAGGTGATGAAAAAAAGGAAAAGTTGTCAAATGAAATATTGAATGTATATTGATATACTAATAAAGAGATAGATATCCTTCATCTATCCATTTCAAGTTGCTCTGTTAGGTATCCTTTTGATCCATCTAAGTCGTAGAGAGAGAGAGAGAGAGAATGTGAGTGTGTGTCAATTCTTCCTGATAGTTATAATGCCCCTCAATAACTATATCACCTCACTTATCCCCTCACTATTTTGAAGTTCGAAAATCTATTTCTTCTATTTGTCTTTAGAAGTTTCTC
Organism: Anadara kagoshimensis; assembly: GCA_021292105.1. Classification (NCBI taxonomy): domain Eukaryota; kingdom Metazoa; phylum Mollusca; class Bivalvia; order Arcoida; family Arcidae; genus Anadara; species Anadara kagoshimensis. Next base: position 12,541,410 of record CM037865.1, read on the forward strand.
TCAATTTAAGGCCAGCCACCTTTTGATGCCCAAATAATTTGACTGAACAAATAATGGTGATGGATTAAGGATCTACTATATATATAAATATATAGATACATGTATAGGGACAGAAAGAATATCATCCATTTCTAAATAGAGAGAGGAGAGAGAGAGAGAGAGCGAATACCAACTAGAAATCCATACAAAGCTTACTTATATATTTTGCATTTACAGGGAAATTTGCGACATTTTTTGGACTATGTTAAAACATGTAACGTAGAGAAAGTGACCAAACTGACCAATAAAGGGTTAGATCCTAACTTCCATGACTCCAACTCTGGTGGTAAGTATCTGGATAATTTATGTATCACCATGGTAACAGCTCTAGAGTAGTGGTGAGACATAGGTCTGATGTTGTTATAGGTATAAGAGGCTTCATCACATTCTAACTATAATTGTAATGTTGGTTGAAATTTGTATCCAAGACAAAATATGGTAGCTTAGAAATTTATATTTTGATAACTTAGTTATCTCCTGTCAAGATTACACAATTATCTTCATTATGCCTTAATTCATAGATGAAAGATAGCCAACTTGGCCTCAGTCAGATTCTATTAAATTTCTCCACCTTGTTCTGTTTTAGTTTTGCCAGCTCTCCCCATCTTTGATTCCTTCTTTTTTATCCCAACAATGGTACTAACCAGTGTGTTTTTTATTACTCTGTTATAACCTGTCTATTGCTTACACCTTATAAAGGGAAAAGTTGTTCAGATGAGCTGGTAGACTGTTTTTCTGTTTACCTAGATTCATTGCACATACGACATTAATGGTACAGTCAAACCTGTTTAAAAAGGCTGCTTTATATGTTTCCATTTAAAATTTAAAGACCATCATATTATTTTTACAGAGACTCCCCTGAGTATAGCTGTGATGCAGACCAAACAGAAAAGTAAAGAACTGATACTCAGTCTTACTGGGGGTGGGGCACATCTAGACTTCAGAACCCGCCATGGAATGACACCGCTACATAAAGCCGTACTAGTAGGAAATATTGATGCTGTCAAGGTTAGTGCAAGTTTATTTTATATATCTTTAAGAATTTGGTATGTTGGTTGGTATTGACAGACTAGACGAATATCTATAATTAAATCAGAGGTCACGGACTTTTTGGGTTACATATGATTGCATGGTTTTAGTCTTTCAAACATATTTTAAATTTAAAGCCTTTTCATCAAATAGGGTTGAATGCAAAAATCAAGAATATTTTACTAAAATTGAGATATCACCAGCTACATGTAACATTGAATAATTTGGTTATGGCATCTATACTAACTTCTGTGAGCCTGTTTGAAATGGCATAGATAGAAATTTGAGAGTAAAGTGAAGTAATGGTGTTTTACTCCTAGGACAAATCTTTCACCTATATTGAGGATGTCATTTCTGGGATGGTGAATGAAACTGGATTGCCTGGAGAAAACCACTGACTTTTAACAATCAAACTAGCAAACTTTCTTACACTTAGGATTTACCAGGTTGAAATCAAAACTAGAGGTGCTGTGAATGTTTTTCCATGAAATTGCAATTGTGAGAACAAAATCCTTAATATTTAAAATAATAACTCTGTTTATTGACATGAAATGGTGCACAACAGACTTTCAATTTAATATCTCTTATTAGATTTACAAAATTAACTAAACTCCAACACTAACCAAAAACTACCTCAGTAGAAGAATAATCAATTTATTTTTATTTACTTTCAGACATTATTGGACTTGGGTGTGTCACCAAATTTGAAGGATGCCAGAGGTCTGACCCCATTATACTACTGTGTAGCTAATGGTGGAACTCCTGTACTCACAGAAATGTTACTACAAGAAAGAGCAATCATAGGGGCTCAGGATGAACAGGGATGGTCAGAGATACACCAGGTAACATTCACATGGTATACAGTGCACTTAATGTACATGTATGTACAGACCAGGCATGGCCAAGTGGAAGCAATCTTAAAAGTTACAAATACTTAAGGCCCATATAATAGACATTAAGTATTGGTAACTGTTAAAATAGTTTTGTGTTTCCTACCCCAGGGTAGGCCTAATGGATAAGGCGTCAGTCTTCAAATCCAGGGTCTCTCATCGCTGTGAGTTCCAGTCCCACTCGGACCACATGTGGGAAAGTGAATTTCCTTTGCCATTGGCCTTTAATGAGCCCTAGTTCTCGTCGCCAATAGCTGGAAATTTGCTGATGCAACATAAGCAACATTCAACCAACCAATCAACCTACCCCAGGGCCTCATGTTAACTGAAAGGTGGTGGTTAGGAAGAAGAAAAAAAGAAGGAAAATTTTAGTTTGCTGGTATGCCTGTTAGGAATATTGAAGTGGAAATGAAAGTTGAACACCTTTTAGATACTTATTCCCAGCAGCAATGTCAAATATTGTCCCCTTTCTTTCATACACTAACACAAATTTGATTGACTATTCATCAGTTGATTAAAAGACATTTCAGATGTACACAAACATCTTATCAAACTGTATTGATGTATTGGACGCAATTGCTATCATTCCTTTTACTTAATCAATATTTCCTCAGTATGACCAGGATACACAGGAAGACATATATACATTGATTTACACCAAAAATATCGTAACACCTGTGTAAAATGGAAAACATGTTAAACTCATATGGAGAATGAAAAGTAATAATGCTATATGGAAAATGTGAAAATGTGAAAATATGAAAACCATATGGAAAACGGGAAAGTGTGAAATTGAAATTGAAAAATGGAAAACGTAGAGAAACATTTTTTCAGTGATAAGGAACATATATTAAAAGATATTTTCTATATGAATGATCACTATGTGATTTTAGGTTGATTAAAATCACATATGTTTGCCATGAGGTTACCTTAAAATATGATTTACATGCATTTGATTTAATGTTTCCTGTATATGAAACTTATCTATAATGGCCATCAAGAGAACAGTACCCGGTAATAGTAGCTTTTTAGCTCACCTGAGCCGAAAGGCTCAGATGAGCTATTGCTATCTATCACCGTCCGTCGTTCGTCGTCCGTCGTGCGTAAACTTTACATTTTAATCTTCTTCTCCAAAACTACTGAGCCAAATTTGATGAAACTTGGTGGTTATTATGCCTGGGTAACAGGCTTTCAAAATTGTGTTCGGGGTTTGACCACGCCCAACAATATGTCTGTTGTTACTATAAATAGCCAAAAGACAAAAAAATCTTCTTCTCTGAAACCAAAAGGTGCAGGCAAATTTTGATTAGAGTTTTGGATTCAGGATACCTAGATACATTAAAATTGTGTTTTTCATGAAAATTGGACGAAAAATAGGTTACGCGTTTTTTGAATAGTATTATGTAATTTTTAAAATGAGACATTTATTGTTATAACTTCATAATGGCTGAAGATAATTGTATGGAGTTTTCACTGTTGATCTTGTCTTGCGATTTTCTTCCGATTGATGTCAAGGTCAAAGGTCAAGGTCATGTCCCAGTTTTTGACCTTTAATAAAAAATTCTATTTTTTAAACATTTCTGGTGATAATGATGTACGATTATTGGTTAATTGTAGGTATTGACATGATGATCATTTTGATATATCGATTAAGGTCATGGGTTCAAAGGTCAAGGTCACAGATGTACAAGTTTACCAAAATAGTTAATTATCTGCAAAACTATGAACTTTTTGTATAGGCATGTATATTAGAATATTGTAGGTAATGGCCCAATGGTCATTTTGATATATGAATAAAGGTCATGAGTTCAAAGGTCAAGGTCACAGATGTAAACAAGTACTGAAATAATTATTTTTCTCAAAAACTATAGACTTTTTGTATAGGCATGTATATTAGAATAATTTAGGTATTATCCTAACGATCATTTTGATATATGAATGAAGGTCATGGGTTCAAAGGTCAAGGTCACAGATGCGAATGAATACCTGAATAGTTAATTATCTTGAAAACTATTAACTTTTTGTATATGCATGTATATTAGAATATTGTAGGTATTAGCCTAACAACCATTTTGATATATGAATGAAGGCTATGGGTTCAAAGGTCAAGGTCACAGATGTAAACAAGTACTGAAATGATTATTTTTCTCAAAAACTACAGACTTTTTGTATAGGCATGTATATTAGAATATTTTAGGTATTATCCTAACGATCATTTTGATATATTAATGAAGGTCATGGGTTCAAAGGTCAAGGTCACAGATGCGAATGAATACCTGAATAGTTAATTATCTTGAAAACTATTAACTTTTTGAATAGGCATGTATATTAGAATATTGTTGGTACTGGCACAATGGTCATTTTGATATATGAATGAAGGGCATGGGTTCAAATGTCAAGATCCCAGATACAAACAAGTACTGAAATGATAATTTATCTCAAAAACTATAAACTTTTTGTATAGGGATGTATATTAGAATATTGGCCTAATTTTTATTTTGATATTTGAATGAAGGTCATGGGTTCAAATGTCAAGGTCACAGGTGAGCGTTAAGGCCCATAGGCTTCTTGTATTGGCTAGTTACCCTCATATACAGGTTTAAATATCATGAATAAGTAGGATAAAATTTTACTGGCCTTTAAAAGCAGGTGGTCCATATGCAGAGTTGGTCTTTAAGGCGGGCTTTAATTTACTGTATTGACTTGGGTATTTATGATATGTAATTACCGGTATATTTATATTTTTACAGGCCTGTAGACAGGGACTGGTTCAACATTTAGAACACCTCTTGTACTATGGTGCAGATTTAAATCAACAAAATGCTAGTGGCAACACAGCGCTCCATGTTTGTGCACTCAACAACAAGGTATGATATACTTCACTGGCTTTTACCATAGAAGTCCTTTACTATTATATAACCATATAATTTGTCTTACATGTTGTAAGTTGTCGAAGGACCCTGCGACTTTTGTTTCAAAAGTTTGGTGCTTAGCAAAAGAACCTACCTACCTAGTCCTTGTTACAATCGAGGGCACACAGGGCAAGGACTAGAGTTTTTCACTTGTCTGTCTTGTGTCATCTTCTCCAGTTCTCTGCAAGTTAGTTGATGTTCTTTCATTTCTTTTTCCACAGTTCTCTTCCAGGTATTTTTGGGTCTGCCTTGCTTCCTTTCCTTCCACATATGAAGCAAGCACTCTACCACTTTAGCTAACATAAACGTCAAAAAAATACAACTTTTTGTTTTGGATTGGTTATCAGTTAAATTAAACAAAATCCCAAAAAGAGTATTTTATTAATTTGTGAAATATTAGTCATAATTTCATATGTTTTTTCTTGACATTCCAGGAGTCCTGTGCCCGAGTTTTGTTATTTCGAGGAGCCAGTAAAGATATTTTAAACTTCAGTAATCAGGATGCATATCAAGTTGCCATTATATCGGGAAATAACGACCTCGCCGAAGTTATACAAAGTCATAATCCTCGAGATGCAGGTAAAATACAGGTTTTATATCAAAGAAAAAGGGGATATTAAATTTGAATGTTTGTCCAGACATCTGTTTTTGTGTCTAAATTCTCCAAAACTATGAAGCACTATATTACAAACTCAGTGCAAAGCATCAACATTGATAGAATAGACTATTATCATTAACCTGAGTTGGTTTGCTCATTTTATGACCCTTTGAACATAAGTGCAAGTCACAAAAAAGTACCTACTGACAGAGTATCCTAATTCACTGAGTTTCCTTGCTATCTTTAAAAATTAAATATGCGACTAAAGTTTAAAATCTGTAATATGTTTAGTCCATAATAACGCCAGAAATGACAATAAAATTGATATTGCATACACCTACAATCAGTAACTGTTTTGTTATATAAACCATTAACGTCTCACTGTTATTTTATTTTGCAAAACTTTCTTTTTTTTTTCTTTCAGTTCCTTTTAGAGAACCTCCAAAGTATAGCAATCGTAGACAGGATTCTGTTGCCACGGCAGCCATGTTTGCTTTAAGTAGGAGTCGCAGCGATCCAAAATTGAATTTAATCATGCATGACCGATTTATCACACCATCTTCATCATCACAAAGCTTACGATCTCACACATCTCGCACAACAGACTCCGAATCATGCTCACCATCACGGGGAGGATACGAGACCGATTCCCCGTGTTCTATGAGCATATCAAGCACAAGCTCAGGGCCAGGTTGGTAATTTTATATCTTATTTATATATTTTATTTTTTTTAATGTAAATTCAGTCAGGTATATGTGTTTTTTCTCTTGTGTGCCAACTTTTTTACAGTAAAACCTTGATTCATTGCCACCATGTCCTCAGTCAGAATTTAGCATTATCAAATAATTTGGCAGTATATCCTTGATTCTTCCCCGCCATTTCTTCAGTCAAAATGTAGTGTTATAAAGAAATTTGGCAATAAATCGAGGGAGGCTTACAAAGAAAACATAGCAGAAATTGAAATTGGGACTTCAGAATAGTGTGGTGATAAGCGAGGTGGGAAAGTTATCAAGGGGCATTATAACAAGGTTTTACTGTTTTTGGTGTAGTCGGAGCTTAGCTTGTAAATAGCTGTTGATATTATTATACAGGTGCCCCTTTTTGTAAATATTATATGCTATTTGTTTATGTTTTAACCACCCCAAAGGTCTAGCTTTTCAGTTTTAAAAAGTTAAATTGCTGAAATTGGAATCAAAGCTTAGGAGTTATGATTTGGTATTTGGTATTATTTGTTGTTATTTTTTGTATTTTTAACATTTTTGTGCCAATTGATATTTTACCTTTCACATGTTACTAAACTGTTTTTCATAGTAAAATTTAATGTTTTTGATGAACTTTTGTGTTTTTAATTCTACAATTGGTAGATTTTGGTGGTGGACATTTCATATTTGTAAATTAAAAATTAACAGTAGACAAAAAGTGTGTGTTGGTTGTTTTTAGTGGTGATCTTTTTGTTTTTGTTGATCATTTACAAAAACACAGAACAATAATTAACTAGTGAAGTGATTTGGAATATAAAATTATTGATTTGTTCCCACGTTTGATTAGTAACTTAAAAACTTAACAATTAAGTTTCAATGTATTAATATTGTGGTGATGGTATTTTTCCGACATACAGGTTACGGATTTACTTACGGATATCCACCAGGGTATGGATTCCATTCTGTCCGCCATAAACTTAACGACCATCCACGTCTTCCCCCACATTTTTACCGTCACAGTACATACAATGGCATAAATAGTACATACAATGGAGTTAATAGTATATACAACAATGTAAAAAGCAACAATGACGTTTGTCAGCGTCATAGTATGTATGAAGGGTTGAACAGTTACAATGATGTCATGTCACAAAGATTAAACATTTACGGGATGAAGTCTAAAGTTCAAGCATCGAGAAGCTTAAGTGTTCACGATGGACAGAATGTTCAAATTGGTTTCCAGTCATACAGGAGCTCATTTGAATGTACAAGTCCTCGTCAGAAAGTCAATCATAGGATGAGTCTGTTTGAACATGTTAACAGTAACCCTTATTACGATGAATGTCCGCGGAACAGCACATGCCAGTACAACGAACCCTGCCAGTATTCAGCATTACCAGAGAAGTTGTATATATGTATGAAGCCACACATACCAGTTTATCCGAGGGATTTACATCTGAAACAAGGAGACATTGTCGAAGGTTAATGATTGTTATGTCACGGTTTAGTTACTCCGCATGTATTTATACGTTATATTCAAGTTTTAGAGATACCGTTTATTCACTGTTATATTCACATATAGAACTTGTGTGTCAAGCATGGATTATTATACAACAGTTAAAATATTCAGGTGCTGTTTTAGTTTGTGGAAAATGTTAGCATGAATCTCTGGAGAAAATTCAACATTTAAGAGTTTGCTTTCTAGATTATTTGTTTCCATGATAACCATATTTAGATTTAATTGAATGAATTATGTGTAAAATGTTTGTTGCTTTGCTAGTTATGAAATTGTATTATTTTTATTTCACTAAAAGAACTTTATTTGTTTGTATTGCTGTTTCATTTGTATTGCTGTTTTTCACATTACTAACATATTGGCTGTTATAGTTACCTATGAGTTGCCTCCCTTTGAAGCTTTACTGTATCTATTGCAGCATCTTGAATTATCTCCCTTATATATAATTCCTTGTACATGTAAAACTATGAAGCATGGTGAAATTTGTTTTCATAAATGAGTGCATCTTTATATCATGTGTTTCAAGTTGACCTTGCAATTTGACCTTTAGTTTGAACATTGGCCGTGTGATATAAAGACCACAAAATTTAGAAATTTGGCTACTGATAATTTCAAATTTGTGGAAAGCTAGGATATATACAGTCAACTCTCTTTACAACGGCACCCTTTATAATGGCATATTCAGTTAACGGCAAAAAATTGTTGGGAACAAATCCATCGCAGCGTTATTATAACACTTTATAATGGCATATTCGGCTACCGGCTCCGGCAATGAAAAGTTGGGAAGGAATGTACAAAATAAACACTAATTTTGTTCGTTATAACGGCACTGCTAACCGGCAGAAGATCAGACAGTATCAAACACACCGTGCCTTAAGGCATGGCTGCACACGGCTTCATCGATTGTTTATACAGGTGACAGTGACACTGATTGTCGATAGAACACCTGCATGCGTTGTGGTCAGTAATTAAGTAAATTTACCTGACCGTAATTATCGGGATGATTATCACTCAAATGAGATATACAGTACCGGCTAGTGAGCAAAACTTTTGAGTATGCGTATAAATCACCCATTTTCAAGTAAACTCAATAAAATCATACCTCAAATAAGTACTTTAATTTTCTTTGAACGCGAAAGTTGGTTAAATTAAACATCTCAGCTGAGAAAAATCGTTTGTAACATGTTCTGTCGGCATACAGATTCAAAATCAAAGACATTTTTTCAGGATGTCCCTTTGAATTTAGGAAGTGACGTTTTCAATGAATTTCATTGGATTAGACATGTGGTGATACACATTACAACAGGAATTCCCAGAATGTCCTCTTTAATTCGTATTAACCGTAAAATTATAACTTTTTCTTAAATAAATAACGATGTCAGGTGAATGAAATCTGCATTAAATAACGGTATGATGTGCGTTGTTATTTATTTCAAGTTAACGAGACTTCTTGATTTTTTTTACTTTCTCTTTTCGTGAAAGGGAGATAAACAGTACAGTGCCGTGTGCAAATTCACTGGAAAATTACGGGAAATTGCATGCCGATTAGGAAGCAAATAAATTCAAAACGGGAATGTTGCATATGATAAGCAACAGTTTAATGAATTCTAGGCATCAACAACAAAAGTTACATTTGCATACCAACACTAGAACGAACCTAATAGTGATGGTCTGTAAAAAAAAGCCCACCTACACATTTTTGAAGTTTCATCTACCGGCAAATATAAAAAAAATGATCAGGTAGAATTTATTAAACTTTATTACAATTAAATTAGTGATAATTTGTTCATATTCTAAAGGAATTAATCATTTTCTGTTGTGTCTACATTGCAATATGTTGTCTTGTACATTGGCTCTCTACTACAACCGGCATGTCTGGCGTATGTACGTAACTTGAATCAGGGGACGTAACTCTTACAAACTTATGCTAAATTCATTACAACAGCATATTCTTTACAACGGCAAATCTGCTGATCACTGAGATGGCCTTAATAAAGAGTGCTGACTGTACCAGTAGATTATAATAACTGTTATTTGATAATATTTTGACTAATTCAAAATCAACAAATTATCTCTCCAAAATCATTCACGTTTTTTTCATATACATATACAGTGAAACTTGAAGCTTCTTGCATCAGACCATTTACTGGTCACACCTCTGTGGATTATATATTGTTATGTAACCTTGGTTATGTGACATAGTTACCATTTGAACTCTTCACCTTAAACAAGTAATTTTTGTTAGTTTTTGAGGGAAAAAAATAGAAGTTTTGCTGTAGTGTTTAAATTCAGAGTCATACTTGACACATTATACTGTGCCACTTAAACAGTATGACAATCTTTGTCCACATTATACTGTGCCAATTAAACAGTATCTTTGTCTACTGTTATTACAGCATAAACTACAATATAGAAGCATTTTGAAGTATTAGAAAATCACCCATGAAAATGTTATACACACCCACAATATTTTTTTTCATTTCTAACATTTCACAAAGTTTTAATATAGAATAGTTGGTCATGTTTATTTGCATCATACAAATACTACAATTTCAGTTGTAAATTTGTGTATTATTAATTTTACGTTTTATTTTGTTAATCAATATTTGTTTTTGTGCAACAGCTTGTTAATAACAATTATACATGTACATGTATTAATACAGTGTATTCAATTTATTTATAACCATTTTCATGAGTCAGTCACATCTGCTCCTTTGTTTAAAGTCCAATTGACATTGAGCCACACAAACCATTACACATGAATGACAATCAATATTATTGTTACAGCCAAGTTATCTCCCCATTAGATTTAAAAATCAATGCTCCGTATCAGTGTGGCACATTAAAAACCCTCTCTGCATATTGCCTCGAGTACATTCCAAAGGTAAAATTTTCTGCCACTTCATATTGGTGATGTCTTGATATAAGTGAGACATTCTTGACTGGGACGTAAAACGGTTAAACTCCATTCAATCAATACCTGTTCATTAACACAAGAATTGTAGATGTATATTCATTATCAATTTACATCTAGGATGATTTTTAGATACATCTGTTTATGACATTAAAGGCCAGTAACTCTTATTAAACTGTAGTATTTATATACACTAAAGGCATTTGATGACAGTAAAAAAATCCTCAGGTGGCTATTTTTTCAGGGTTCTTTTCCTTAATCCTTGGCTTCTTTCTGCCCCTTTTCCATGTCTACCATGTCAAGTGCACAACTTCAACATTTAAATCAACAGTCTACACCTTTGCCAAGAAGTCGCATGTAGACAATCATCTGTGCAAAAAAAAATGTGTTTACTGATGGGACCAAAATTAGCCCCTTTTCAAATTAAAATCATGTAATGTTAATTCAATTGAATTAATATTACTTTTCAACGTAATTGACCAAGTCTAAATTCCTTACGTAAAATGAAATTCTTTAAAATCTTGTTTGGAAATAACAAAAACTTTGTTTCAAAAAGTAGTATTTTGTACAACTTTAATGTCATTGATAACCACTTTACTTTGTTTAGTCTTGGTTTTGATCTACTTGGTATACTATTAAAGCCAGTTTTACTCTTTGATAAAGCTAAAGTATACCTTTGTAAACAGTTAAACAAAAATCTAGTTTAATGTATATCAGCACCAATAACTTTATATGATATTGATATTTCAGTGTTACATGGAGGTGAGCAGGCATTCTGGGAAGGTAGAGCTAACGGACAGGAAGGATGGTTCCCGAGTGATAATGTACAAGAACTAACATTAACTAGAAGAGGTAATCATCATTATTTAGTGCTACTAGAACACATGTTTGAGATATATGTAGCCGAGTTAAACTGGTCATTGTTAGTTCAGTGACAATATTATACTTAGCAGTTTTCTGGGAGCACTCTGGTTTCCTCCATCATTCCTGAACTGACTGCCTCGATATAAGTCGAAGAATCGTGACTGGGGCGTAAAAAACCATTACTAAGTACTCCACTGCACTTATTAAACTCAGTTTGCAGAGTGCTCGCTTCATAAGTAGGGGGACGTAAGTTCGAACCCCAACCAGGTCTGACCCAAGACTTGAAAGTGGGTAGTGACTGGTTGGTGACGTCTCGATATAAGTGAAATATTCTTGGCTGGGACGTTAAACACTGTTACTGAATTCAACTCCACTCCTTAAGAAATACATGACATATTGACATTATTCTAAACTCACAAAATTAATAACTTTCAAACCTGTTTGATGTATAACGTTAAACCTTCAGAAGTTTTATGAACTATGGAGGGTTGATGAGGTTATTGATAAAATAATTTATTGATGTGAGAAGTTTATTTATATATATCGCCCTTAAGGTGTAATATTAACAATTTTTACCTGGACCTTTTTTGTCTTATAACAGGTGTTTAATATAGGTGTATATCTATTAACAGTGTATTGTTTTAAGTGTAAAATATTAAAATGTTTGGTTACCGATTTACCATTTCAGCGGGATCTGTTGGAGATTTGCTCCGGGAAACCAGAGATGCTATGCTTAATAGAAATACCTTAGCAGCGTTAATACAGCCTGGCTTTGGGTGAGTTTTGTATATTTCTACTTATGGATGAATCTGCCTGAAGGTGACCTGTATATAGGACTACCTGGTTAAAAAAACCAGAAAAATTTGATCCCAGTTCTTGTTTATAATGAGGGACCTCAGTTGAGTGGATATAAAGTGACTACTTATGTAAGCCAGTTGGGATTTGTTTTTGGGAACACTTTTGATATGACATCCCATTTCACCTATAACTTGTTTACCCAGTGTTACTCGTCCAGTATCACTTTCCTAGTGTTGCTTGCATAGTGTTGCTGTCAGCATGTATAAAGTTTTGTCCTTGCCACCATTGTGGGGACTGTTTTCTCATCATTGTCTGTTCCTGCTTTATCCCTCCATCTTCTATTCTGCTTTTTCCAAACCATTTGCCTACCTACCTATCCTCTTTGCTCTTAGTGGAGCATAAGAGGGGACACAGATCTCTCCACTTCATCCTGTTCAAAGCTTCTATCTCAGCAGTCCTCCAACTTGGCCATCCCATATCATTTCTTTCTTTTTCATTTGTTCTTCTCCAGGTCGCTGTTGGTCTCCCTCTTCTTCTTTTTTCCAAACCATATAAGTTTTTTTCCTGCACTCTCATGAATATTAGAGGCATGGTATAGATGTAACCTTTGCAGTTTCATCAGGATTGACATAGACATCAACATATATTTATTTTTTGCCAAATTTTTGGCTACCCCTTACCAACAAAAATAAACCTGGTAACTCTTTTGGTTTGGATTTTGATGGTTATTGCTGTTGTCTAGAATCCTGTTTATTCTGTAGAAAGACAGATAACTCTACTATAATCTTATAATCAGGAGTTTATGGTGTGAATACTTTCTCCACAGTGAGGGATAAATCAAGTTATCTCCCTTGATATGCAAGAATAATAATTTATTAACTCGAATGAATTTCTACCTACTGACTGAAAGAAATTAAATTTTAATTTTATCAGCTGACCAGAGGCAGTTTATTAACTAGCTAAGAAAGTAAAATAAATGGATAGACAGAACCTTTAAGGTTATTATGTAAGAAACCTAAAAATCTAGTACTGGTATAGTAATAGAGTTTATGAACTTACAAAAAAAGAAGAAGCGAACATAAAAATTTAATTACAGATGTCACTATGATTCATATAATGACACAAAGATGCATTTACACATAAACACCAGCTAATGAATACTTGTTTATGTTTAGATAGCATGCATGTTTGTATGACAACATTGCACTTATCCTTGGGGAAAAAATAGCTGCATATCAACTAAGTGCATTATGTTTTATTCAGTACAAGACCTAATTCTGGGTTGACAGGTTACATAAAACTGTATTAGCCTGTTTAGAAACTTCACTCGAACCCCATTATAAAACTGACATTTACTTTGCAACCTCACTTTTTGTCAGTTTTAAGCAACTTGTGACATTACACAGGCTTGGTGACCCACAGCCATCAGATTTATAAATGGGCCTTGATAAACTTGAGAGTCCAATTTGCTTTTGAGTATTCTAGGATATAGATAATTTATTAATGAACAGAACAGCTTAATGTTCTTATATTTTTTTGAAAATTATATAAATTGCCAAACACTTTATAATGAACAAATGTTAATGATGACCAGTTGTACTGTTGAAATATAAACTTATAAAAGAAATTAATACAAAAAAATTAAAGTAACTGAAATAATTTTCCAATTATTTTACCTCAGATGTATGTAGTAAAATTATTTATTAGTGTAAACAATATTTTATTCAATAAAACGCAACACAATATTATATTGTAATAACACACTGACATAGTTTGACTGACAAAGAGATTGATACTAAGGGGGATAACTCTGTAATACTTGTGTTTAAAATTTTGGAGACAATATCAATAATACCATAAATCATGTTTAAAAAGATTATATGAAATGATTTTGAATGAACTATAATTTATGAGAAAGAAAACAATTGTAAGGTGATTTTAAAGTAGAATTTAATAAGAAAAGTAATAACAAAAAAGGTGAACTTTAAAATGTTAATAAAAGTGTATATGGGTCACATACCTACCTGATTTAAAACAGGTAAAAATTTGTCTGATATTACATGATGTGACGTGCCTGTAAAAATTTAGGAGGATTGGTTTTGTAAATGATGTAACAGATGTAAGGGTTTAGTTTTATACACCCTTTTTATTAAATAAATTAAGAAGGTATTTATTACAGTTTTAAGATATTTTCCCAATCCTCAGTTAACTTTTTATGGTGAAAATAAAATTAAAGATGAAGTTTTTAACTGTCAACCTAGTAATAAAAACGAAAATTGAAATGCACATGTAATTGGTAATGTTACTTATAATTTTAAGAGATATATATAACATTTTTGAAGTAGGCAGAAAAAAATAATTTTTCATTAGTATATAAAACCACATATGTCAGGATTTACATTTAACGAGATAAGTAAACAGTGGAAAGTCTATAACATTAAAACAATGATGCAAATGCTTATCAAAAAAGTAACAAGCTAAGGAGTTGAATAGTGAAATGCAGTTTTACGCCCCAGTCAATATTCTTTTACTTATAATGAGGTGGTCATTTCAGGGATGGTGGAGGAAACTGGAGTGCCCAGAGAAAACCACCTACCTCGGCAAGCACACTGACAAAGTTTCTCACTCTTTTTATCTGTCTTAAGTGAGATTTGAACCTAGGTGGTGAAGGGTGATGTGATCTGTAGGCCGGGGCTTGAGACTACTCTGACTCTGCAACATTAAGGAGATTTTGCATATGTTCAACAACTCCCTACCACCTCCACCTCCAATTAACTCACACAATAGTCAGAGTCCACTTATGAAATATCTCAAATTTATTGGATTGGAAAAATATGAATTAAATTTCTTTTCTCTATTGATGACAAACATGAATTAAATTTTAACCCTGTGTGACTTTTATTTGTTTGCCATTTGATTTATAAAATCATTTCATTTCATATTCCAAATTGATTTTTATTAAAGCTTTTCAGGTTATTTCAAGTGAAATAATTTTTTTAATCAAATAAGTAAAAACTTAATTACCTGAGAGTTTAATACAAAACCCCAGGTAGCTTGATAGTGTTGACTTGACTTAACAGTTCTGAGAGTTCAAAAGTCAAACCCTTTAATTTGATTTAGATAAAATATTTAACCTATTGTATTTGTTCAGAGTAAAGCTACCCACTAAACAAAAAACTATAATTAATATTCACCAAAACTAGGGGTTATATATGCTTCAATGACTGCTTGTTAAGTAGAGTAGAAAAAGTTAAAAATGGGGTTAACATGTGCAAGTTATGTCCTGATCAGAACTTGTGGTCATTTTTCCCCCAGGGTTTTTGGTGCTTGTTTTTTGTTTTCAATGTTCTGAGTTTATTACATGCAGTATAATGTTACCTGTATCAGGTCGTATAATATTGTAATTATTGATTAAGTTTTACCAAACTATAAAACAAGCTTTATTATCAGAGGTTTATGAGTAAATCTCTGTCAACATTAACGGGGGTATATTACACCTCTCCCAACGACGCAGTGAAATCGCCCAGGATGGCAGATTAGGATATATATTAATGGAACCATTATATATTGTTCAAAAGTCTTATGAATGTGCATTACGTTTGTGTTTTAAATTTTATCAAAACTTAAACACATATTTCGCCACAAATTTGGAACTTGGCCATTTTACCAATCAAGCTGAAATAATGGCATTCTGATAGTAGAAATAACGGAACTCCATAGTGACAAGTCTGAACATGGAATTTTAATGCTTAATTACTATATATATATATATGTATATTTATGGTATACAATAATTCATTACATATATGAGTACTTAAGGTTATAGTGTATATATATTGATAAGCCATGGTACTATTTAAGGATTTTTAATTGTTAAAATTGTAAAACTGATTTTAAAACGGATTTGACTACCTGGAGGATGTAGTATTTATTGATGGTGTGAAAAATTGATGATCTGTTGTTATGAAATCCTGAGAAATTGATGATCTGTTGTTATGAAATCCTGAGAAAATGATGACCTGTTTATGAAATCCTGAGGAATTGACAATCTGTTTATGAAATCCTGAGAAGAATTGATGATCTGTTTATGAAATCCTGAGAAATTGATGACCTGTTAATGAAATCCTGAGGAATTGATGACCTGTTATTGAAATGCTTAGGAACAACTTTTAAGACCAGCAACAGATGTCCATCCATGAGCCAGCCAGCATGCCATTGTGCCAGTATATATGACACATAACTACAGCCTTAATTTTATATTGATTTATAGAAGGTAATAGTTACATTGACAAAGACAGGAAGGAATATCATGTGTTCAATAACAAGACAACATGGCATGGTTGTCCTGATGGAGCTAGAAATACCTGTCCTGGACCTGATAATGCTGTGACATCTAATTGACAAAGAAAAATGGAATTATACAGTAAATTTGTGATCAGTTCCAAAAATAATTTAAAATTTTAATAGTAAATATTCAAGGATTTGTTTTTGAATTTCATTATCAAGGAAGTGAAATTTTTACCTGATTAATTGTGGATATTATTACCTGTGATTTTATGGGATTATTTTTCATACCTGGATATTTTTTTGGAAAATCTTGTACATTCAGGACACCTTTATTTGTAACGAGTTGATAACTGACATAATTACAGGTAAATACAGGTAATTAATACCTGGCATTTTTATTCTAATCCTGTCTTTTGATATCAGCATTAGATTAACTGTGTCAATATAGTCAAAATGCCAAAAATGACCGGCTAGTCTTTAAAACATGTATGTAAGTTTTATCATAAACCACATACTTAATTTTATTTTGTGATCAGAGAGGCGGAACAAATACTCTTTAATAATGACAAAGAAATCTGAAAAACAGGCAAAAACCGACCCACACAGGAAACTACCTTCTAAAGTAGCCAATATTCCTTACAATAAGTTTATAGCTCTGCCTGATGGTCTTAGAATCAAGTCACCTATCACTGGTGTCGAAACAGAAAATACAAGTCCAAGAAAACCAGTACCTTTAAAAGCAGTTCCTCTGCCCTCAGGTGGGATAGATTATGACGAGTATACAGGAGATATAGGGGTGACAACAACTGTGACAAATCATGCGGAAACAGATGAATTTGTAAGGCCAGGTAGAACACTTCATAGACGAAGTGGAAGTCAGTCTTCAGCAGGGAGTGTTAATGGTAGTTTGTCCTCTGTCCCTTCTTCAGATGCCTCCCAGTTCACACCCAGGGGATTTTACAGAAAACGTTCACAGTCAACACCCCCAGATATAGGACGGCAGAGGAATTCACCTGTAGATAGAAGGATAGGTAAATTAGTCAATCAGTATTATAATAGTTTAAATAACAATAACATAGAGTTGATAGGAGATCCAGGTATCTCAGACTACAACAGTAACTGGAACTATGATGATATCTCATCTACACATTCCTCACTGGATATAGAGGACTATGGGGATGTTTTTGACTACGATGTAACCAGTAAGCAATGTCATAAATCAAACACATTTGAGGATATACCCACGGGGCACAGCTTTATCATGCATCCACATTACCTTACATTGCCAAGAAACACTCAATTCAGTAATGTAGTGTACAGCCGAGGAGAAGGTGGAGGGGAAAGTTTAAAATCTAATTCAATGCGGGGACGACCACAATTGTCTTTGGCCCATACCAATGGGACGTTACCGAGGGGTAATGGTGTATTAGTGTATAAACCAAGTAATACTAGTGAGGTTATTATGATGGGAAACTACCCTGCTAATCATAATGGCTATATACCAGGTAATAATAACTTACCTGTAGAAGACAAACAGAAGAGTTCCTTGTCTTTATTTAAATCACGGGCTAAATCTGCCAGTATGCCAACCTTGTTGGACACTAATTCCAAAGATTATAAAAAATTCCTCAAAGAAGTCAAACGACAGGAAAAAGAGGAAAAGAAACGTCTAGAGAAAGAGGAAAGAAGAAGGATAAAGGAGGAAAAGAAGAGAAGGAAAGCTTTTGAAAAAGAACAAAAACAAAAAATCAAGACATTACCAAGGAATTGGAATTATGTTAATAGACCTATAGAATCAGTGTATGCCAGACCGAGATTGTCACTCTCGGCGGTTCCGATAGATTTCGAGGATGGACCTGCTGCATCTTATAGATCAACCCCACCACCAAGTGTTGCTCCACCCCCTCCGCCTCAGCCCAGTTTAAGGACCAGGGCTATATACAGTAGTGCCCCAGACTTGTTACGACTTGAGCAGGTGTATGGAGCAACAATTAGGGGACAGGTACCACAAGGGAGGGTACCACTAACGAACGGAATATACAGTAATTATGTCAGGTAAGAAACACAAAATTTGTCATACTAAATTACGTAATTATTTATCTTGATTGATAGAATTTTTATTGATAGTTTTTTAGTCCAACAGGAATTTTCAAGTCTCCCATTCATTATTGATCACGACAGTTTGTGATATAACATTATTTAGATTGGGAGGTACCCAGTAATTAGTCATTTCTTAATCAATGTTATATAAAACTCTCTGATAGATGTATAATTAGTCATGGACACCAGTCTATATTTGGATAACAGGTACCCTTAAAGAAATAAAATGGTTACCTGTTAATAGTATGTGTCATTAAATGATTAAACCCATTGAAAATAAAACACACTCACACACCCGAGTTTGGAAATTAGGATTGCTTTTGTAAGCACTTTGAGTCATTTTTAAAAACGAAAATGTTAAAAATAAATTTTTGAATTTTATTGTTGATTGAATCGAGGAATATTGATGTCGTAAGAGTTTTGAAATCAGAATGTTTTATGTTAATAACTGAGTCAGTCTTTTGATATGTTATACCTATTTATTTATTTATTTTGACTTATTGTAATGGAAACCAAGGAAATATTGACAGAATTTGTAATAAAAACACAGACAATGGGGTGTGATCTGAATTGTTACAAAATAAATAGAAGGTCAAATCTATAACAATATTATGAAAACCTTTACTCTAAATATTGATTTATAGTTAACTGGTAAAGAAAAAAGTGAAAAAGAGGGGGATCAATGAAAGGGAGGGCACCTGTCTTAATGAGGCATATATGTGTAATATGATGATTATATGATAACGTTAGGTAAGATGGCTTAAGGGCTGGACATTGGTCAGATAAACTGGACATTTAAATGACATATAGGGGCACTTTATATAGACAGTTTTATCACATTACTTTCTGTTTTATCAAACTGACCCTTTCAGATATCAAACTGACCCCTCACATCTTTCGAACTTTTATTAGCTTTAAGTTTGATAATAAAGGTTTTGTTCAAACATTGTGTCCACATTTTGTGTATTCTATGAAGTATTTGTATAAACTTTGAATTTTTAGCATGTTTTAGTCCAGTACCTGAGGTTATAGGTAGTTGGAATTTCTAACCCTCGTTTTAATTTACCTGTGTAAATTACCTGGACAGTCTGATAAAATGTCAGTAGCCTTCTTCAATATATGATTTAATCTTGTGCAAATTTACGCAACTGTCTTCAAAACTTTATAAGATAAAATATTTGAAACTATCACAAGAAATGGAATCAAAGCTAGCTTGCCTGTGATGTCATGCAGTAAAACCCTGATTCATTGCCACCATTTGTTCAGTCAAATTTTAGCATCATTATATAGGGGTTTGGCATAAAGTTTTGAAATGTACCATTAATTGGTGTAAAAATTGAAGCACAGTTACACTATTCCTTGCCCTGTCCTAGCAGTATGCACAACTTCAATAGCTGAACATGAACATTAAAAACTTTGTTATCTAAATCTACAAATGTACCAGGTGAACTATACAAGTCGAGAAATACAAGATACTGTCTAAACCTGGAGGTACGAAAGATTCTACCATGTGTGGGTACACCTAGCAAAATGTTCAGTACAACCTTCTATGTGTATAAGGTAGATGAATGATTTGTTGGAGTACAACTTTATAGTCAAAGAACTCATATCGGTATATGCAGCTTGCAAAATGTGCTATACAACCTTCTACATACACCAGTAGAGAGTTCAGAGCAATTGTCCACATACAACTTTATAGTGGTAGAACTCATAGCATGCTGATATATTTTTCAAAGTTGGTCGGTTTGTACCAGTACACCTATTAAAATTTCTCTAGTTTCCAATCCTGGTAAACAAAATTGCCTTTCGCTTCTAATTACTCAGAGATTATTTCCAAAAGTAAATTGTTTTCACAAAATTTGGCTAATAATTTTTTTTTAAATATGTGGAAACTTAGAAATGTGCTCTACAACCTTTTACATGTACCAGTAACGAGTTCAGTGAAGTTGTCAATGAGTACACCTTCACACCTGTATACTGAGTCATACACACTCAGAGCAGGCTCGAATCTTGTCAATACTAAAAATATTGATAAATGTAGGAAATTGATCTATTTGAGCAATGTTTATGTACTACATAGTTGAATTTGAAATTATGTCAAAAGGTTAAGATCATCAATTTGTAGAAAAGTAAGGGTAGCTGATACACCTTTCTGCAAAGGTTGTTTTTCTTGTTTTTTGAAGTAAATATTCTGCAAAAAATATAAAGGGGCATGTGTCACATGATAATAAGTTAACACAACCATGATTTCATAACCATTGTTAAAGACATGAAGTGCCTGTAGCTGATGGAAATATTATTGGTAAAATCCAGGGGTGGGGGGATATACTTAGTAAAATCTAGACACTGGGTGGAGAAATTAGTCAGATCCAGGAAAGGGGGGGGGAGAAGTTGGTAAAAATTTATAAAAAATATGTCTTCAACATGGGAGTGATTGTCTAAATTTCATGTTATCTCCCAAACCACACCTTAACAGTTAAAAACAAATTTACATAAAAATTTACTTGTACATGACCATATGTTACATATAATATCCTTAATTACTTGTATTTAAATTTATTTAGGCGTACATTATTTGCGTTACAATGAGACAATTCACGATGACTAAATCTAATTGTTATGTGGTTTTAAGCTTAACAATTTGTTTGTTACTCTGTAATGGATATACGTTGTATTGATCTGGGGATTATCTGTAAGGTATGGGTCATTTGTCCAGTGTATGGGTCAGTTATCCCTCGGCTTTTATAAGCTGGTACTTAGACAATATAGCACCTACTTACCTAACTAACAATAAACCTACCCTGGTATAATATACCACAGTGATATACATTTATACATACACACACCCCTATACCTATAAACTGAATTTTAATCTGCTAAAATATGTGTACCTACTCTAGTTCAGATTTAGTTGGACAGAACTGTGTCCAGTTTTTGTTAGGCATAACATGCAAACCTTGAGCAGGTTGGGGTCTTAGTGTCCAAGTGGTGTAAAGGGTGTGGTTACAGATCACAGTGCATCTCATTTGCCTTGGTTCAAATCCCACTTGGGGACAGATCCCAGTGTAAATTTGTCAGTTCCTGGCCCTCCTTTCCTCCACAAACCCTGATCTGACCACCTCAATATAAGTGAAAGAATCTTTATTGGGTTGTGGAACTCCATTATTCAACTCAACTTTTTAAGCAAGTGAGATCAGGTGCTCAGGAACAGTAATTGAAAAACTTAAAAACGATAATGATTTTTTGGTGCACAAGTTACTGGGTAATTAAATCGTTGAAACAACTCTAAAATGAGCTCGAGAGAAATGCTCAACCTCGCTTAAAAGTTGGTCACTGGTCTCTCAAATTTAAAATGCTGAATCAACAAATTCTTTACCTAAATTTTCTTAACTTAATCATTTGAAATAAAAGGTTTTAAAACAAAAATGTGCAATATACACTTAAATTTTAAAACATAAATTAAAATCAGTCATGGTAAATGTCAGTTGTAAATGTCAGATAGAAATGCATATTAAATAATTATCATGTTACCTTGTCAGGTAAAACACAGGTAAATCACTGTGTACCTGGACAGTTATTAGGGTTTTAATATACTTCCAAAACAATAGGAACACTTTAATATTTAATTTTTGTGCATTTTAATTGAACTAGATTTCAGGATTTTAATTGAATAATGTAAATTAGGGCTATTTGTCCTTGATTAAGTAGGACATGTACCTGTTGTTGTAATTGTAACAAGAAAGAGAGAAAAATAGCAGAGGAGCCAGGATTCAAACCATGGAAATTCTCAATACTAGTTGGATGCTCTGATTGAGTTTATCAACCACTTGTCAAGCCTTGCCCATCATATTCTTCCTTTCCTCCTCTCCCATCTCAAATCAATTTTGAAATCAACATTTAAGTGAAACCACCAGGTTACACCCTGGAACAAACTTGTTGGTTGTCCACTTCTCAGGGTTGGAAGAGCCTCCAAATGTAAAAGGAAAGACAATAACTGCAGCAGCCAAACTAACAGTTAAACCATGCTCTTCCAATACAAGCAATAACTACAGCAGCCAAACTGGCAGTTAAACCATGCTCTCCCAATACAAGCTGGTTGCTCTATGAATTGAGCTCATGAATAATGTTGCTAAATGGTATCATGCCTGTCTGTGAAAGAGAGCACTCAGGCTCCAGTTTTCCTCTACTTTACCTTGAATGACTGAATTTGTCAAATTTTTGTTGTATTTTAACCAGACATTCCTTGAGAAGAAGAAAAAACAGTTCTTATTAACAACCTGTAAACAGATATTTAAATTACAGTATTATTTTGATGTAGAAAATGATGTGGGTCACAGGTAAATAATTATCTCCCCCAGGTAAACTCAGGTACACAATGCTAGACTTTTCAAGTTCTTTTGATGAAATATTTTTATAGTATATTTCTAGACATAAAAAATATAAACAAGCTAGAGGCATTTATCCCAAGTTTGTTATCAGGTGTTTGTAAACCTAGTTGAGAAGTTTATAAAGTTTATGGTCCATTTGAGAGAGAGAGAGAGAGAGAGAGAGAGAGAGAGAGAGAGAGAGCCATCACATGTTCAACTGAGCAAAAGGTGACATATGCATCTTGCAGAAGAGAGAGAGAAAGAGAGAGAGAGAGTGCCATCACATGCTCAACTGAGCAAAAGGTGACATATATGCATCTTGCAGTGCAGAGAGAGAATGTTGATAGATTTATCTAAGACTGACCTCTTTGATTAATAGAAAGTTTTAAAACTGTTTTATGACTTGGAACAAAATTATAGATTTTATTTATATTCTGAAAAATGACCATTTATTATTTGATCTTCTTCATTTAAAATTTTTCACACATTATAACTATGGACTAGTTAAATAGTTACAACATCATAAAATACTGACCTTGGATTTATAAGGTCATAAAGTCACAATGTCACTTTAGGTTTTGGGTTTATGAAGGCTAATAAATGGCTTTGGTTGACTGTTGTATGCTAACCTGGGAAGGACTTCCATTTATAGCCTCTACTAAAGTTTCATTTTCAACTGAAAAACAGTCTTAACATGACAAAATTCAGCCATTTAAATTTTTTTTGTGAATGGTAATTTTGCAGACATTTTACATAGAATTTCATGGAAGAAGGGTAAAAAAAACGAAGTCTTACCATCAAAGGTTAAAAAACCCCATAAAATTGAATTGTTGACATGGATAGAAAAATCCTTGTCTCCTTTTAGATGCTGTTGACCATTATGTCTTAACTTTGGGTATGTTTTATGTAGAGAATCTGTCCAGATTAAAAGACACCCTAACCTAATGTTCTAATCTTGCATCAGTTTGACATAAGTGTGGTCATTCTGTATAATTTAGGTAGTGTGCAGGAGTAATAACCAGGTAATAATGGTCAGTCGTCCAGCTTTACCTGTCCTGATTGACCACTGGACAGTCATGATGATGTATCACATCAGTTGGTCTGTTTTGTCTGAGGGAGGTTGATTATTAACTGACTACTGACACACTTGCAGACATTTATGGTCATAAATATATGACATATATAAGAGATGTACACAAGTCTGGTGTTAGAAGACATCAGTCTCCCATCACTACTGGCCCACTGATTTATAAGGTCCAGATTTTAGCTCGCTTTCTCTTTTTGTTTAATTTCCCATTTCTTCTTCTTTTTGGTTAGTATAATACATGATGTTATTCATTTTACAATTTTAGAAAGCTTTTGATAGAATTTTATTAGGTCTGTTGAGGTTTTTGCACTCTCTTTGGTTAGTTTAATTAATACATGATGTTGATATTATTAGATTTTAAGAAAGCATTTGATAGGATTAATAAGGTCACTTTAGGTTTTTGCTTTATGTTGTTTAAGTGCAGAGTGGTTATTGATGATTAAAATCTTAAATTGAGATAATAGAGTTTAAATGGCTAGTTGATTTCAAGAAAACCTTTGATGAAATTTAAATTATGGTTGATAAGGATAAGGTTTAGTAAAATTGCTTTTCTTTCTGTTTTGGATTTTTGGAAAGCCTTTGATAAGAATTTAAACAAAGTAATAAAGTAACCATTCAATTTATTTTAGTAAGTCTATACAAACTCACTGTTGGCATATTTTTATTTATGCCTGTCTGTCTTGCATTTTATTTTAGTATCAGTTTCAGTGTATTACAGGAAGATATCATTTTCTCAGTACCAGTAACTGCATAAATTTATATTTCAGTTTAGTTTCTGGCTGTTTTCATATTTATCTATAAAGTATTAGATTTAAATAATTCAGATTTGTTACATTGTTTAAATAGAAACTCGAGGAAGTTAGAGGGGAAGAAATGTGACTTGCAGCTAGAATTTAGTCTCATATTTCCTTAAACACAAAATGCATCAGATTTTACCTGTGATAACAAACATACTGACTCATAAAAAGGTACAGAATAAGGGATACTAACTATCTCCCATTGGTGTCAGTTGCTGACCTTTGCATGTGTGGTCAGTGGGTTTGACATTAAAAACTTTGACTGTATGTTCTTGCAGTCCATCTGAATAAACTATTTTGTTTTTGGACATTGATGTTGTGCTCAAGAAAGCATTTTGTTTTTCCATTCAAGTCTAATACAATGTATACTATGGGTTATCTTGGAACATGCCAGGGCCTCAATGCCACAGTGATCTAAAGCATGTGCTTATGGATTGCAGCGCCTCTCACTGCCAAATCCAATTGAGGGCTGTTCTTAGTGTGAGAAAATTTTTCAGTTTGTTTGCCGACTGTCTCAATGAAATATTCAGAACTACCCACCTAAATATTAGGAGACCTTGACGAATGCCAAAAATGCAATGTATTCCACTCCCCTGTCGAGATATTTGGATACACCCATCCCTTTATGAGCCTCCTCAATAAAAGGACTTTTTATCAAACATACATTGCTCTTCTTACAATTATACCTTATATGCATGTAATTATCAGTGTAAACACAGGTTTTGATATTGTACAGCAGTGATTTTTTTTAAAAAATCTTAAAATTTTAATGTTGGTTAAATACAGTGCAATAACACAAGTAACAAGATATTTTAATTGTATAAATTGAGTTATGAGATAATTTTAAGATAAATTTTACACTGTGTGAACGTTTCCTGGATTATGTAATTTTAAATGTTTAAGACTCAAAGTGACATCTGTACACAAGGAAGAATGTAAAGGTCTTAACAGAAATTACTTAAATTTCATTTGTAATTTGAAATGTTCTAGATGATTTTTTTTTAACCGCATTTAGTTCAGGTATTTGATATATAAATACCTGTTGAAAATAAGGACAATATATCTGTCTGTCTGTCGATCCATCTAAGAATAGCTGTATTCAAAGCATTACATACCAGGATTCTTTTGAAATGACTGCAATATATTGAGCAAGTTCTAATGTGGTTCTTGAAAATAGGCAGAGCCACCAAGAACATGCTACAATAAAACACATCACACAAAAATGTAAAATGCTCAGTATTTCCTGTTGGAGTGGGAAATAATGACAGAATGGTTTAAATGTTACTCAAAATCCAAAAACAAAAGACTTTCTGTCTGATGTAATTTGTTTATTTGCATCAGCATTGTAGTTACAGCAGAGTATCTCAAGTCTTCTGATGTTCATGTAATAAGATTTGAGGGTGCTCTCTATGTTGTTGTTCCATATCAAATTTTATGTTGATATATTGTCCTCTCTTATTAGTTGCCCTTACTTTCTAAACCGCTGACGTCTTATGGTGCATAGAATCAGAAATAGGATAATTTGCTACATTGCCCTCTCATGTCAGTTGCCCATACCTCTGGAACTGTTAGTTTTTACTATACCCTACATAGAATTTGGAAATGTGTCATATAGTGCTTTGTGTGACCTTTTTGAGCATTCCACTTACTTGAATGATGTCAGTGATCATTGTCTTTTGTAATGAGAACTACCCTCTGTCATAACTTTGGTGTAAGAAGGATATATAAAGCTGATTTTCAGTAGCTGTGGTCAACAGTTGTACATTATAACAACAATCTGTAGGGAGACACTATAATACAGATCTGTCCCTACAAACAATTATAGATAAACATATTATGAATCCTATCAGAAACTTTACATTCCAAATTAGATAAAATATCCTATCTGTATATTTACAGTTGATATTGCAGTCACCTGCCATTATCTGTATAATAGATAAATGATTTTATGTTCGTGTATCATCAGACTTCTGCTCAGCTTTGAGGCGTTTCTCATACTCGGTCAGGTCTGAAAGTCCACTCATTTAACGGCCAGATTAGATTATTTTCTGTAAATGACAGCTCCCAATCAAGTCTCTATCAACAGAATGTTTGATTTGATTTGAACAAATCATTGAAATTATACGAACATTTATACAAGTTACCAAGACGCTTTGAAATGTTTGACGTTTGTGTAGGACATATTCTGATGATGCATTTGGCTTGGATTGTAAATTTCTTGGAATTATAGAATTGTCATTTTTATGGGAAATGTAATATTTTATGGAGATGGAATTCAGAACTAGATAACAAAGTTCAGATCACTGTTAATATAGATCTGTGTGTAATCTTTAGTCAACGGAGTACCTCATAAAGTAAACATCTGGTGAAAACGGGATATGTTTTCTAAAAAATTTAAACGTAAAAAGGAAAGAGTGTAAGTTAAAAATACTTTATATAAATGCAACCAATCACATCTTAGTGATAATAGTGGTTTACTTTGTATGGTGTATGGTGGTGAAGCTGCTTGGCTGACCTACTGTATATTATTACAGTGTAGTCATTTGTCCGTTTGTGTAGCCACTTGGCTTTGTTATATACAAGTGGTTTGTTTCAGTGTTTGAGCTACGTTTCAAGCACTACTGATTCCCAGTTGGGTTTTTTTTCTGCACAATGGAACTTTGATAACGCAAAGTGCACCAAATGAAATGGAATAATGAATTTTTTTTAATTCAAAAGGGAAAAAAGAAAAACTGTTTACCGGGTTGTTCAAAATATGACTTTTGATGTTATCCCATGTTGTTATCAAACTCTTCTGTTGAGGAATTTAGCAATATCAGTTCTTTTGAGTTTAAAGGTTTACATGTGACATAAATATCTGGAAACGCAAGGCATTTAGTAAAAAAAAAATTCTGGTAAATGATAATAATTTGACATTTCTTGTATATTTCCAGTGACTATGCACCTAGGACTGTGGTACTACAAAGAGGTCCAGAAGGATATGGATTTGTACTCAGGGGAGCTAAATGTAAGTATAAATATATTTTGTCTTTACTGTACATCTGGATGTGGTAATGATCCTAGTCCAGACTTGGGTGTTACTCGTTCCAGTGTAATTAGTAGTTACCATACCTTATTTAATGAAGATACATAATAATCAGTAACTCTTGTTCAATGAAAGTCCTTATATTACTTGCTAAATAAAAATCTGTTTTTCACCAAACTTGGAGGGTAGATTCATCCTTTTGTTACCAAGAGATGCAATGATACACTGCTTTAAACTGGTTCAATGGGTATCCAATTGATTACTATGATACAAGGTTTAAATGCCATAATGTTCTGATACAGACAAAAATGACCAAATAGGATCAGATTTGGCAATTAGTTATACTGCCAAATGAATCGACGTTTCTTGAATATTTGAATGTGTGTTATTAACATTGAACAGTGTTATTGACATTTGTATGATTTATCATCAAACTTGGAGGATAGATTCATTTGGTAAATGTTTGGATTAAATGGTTATGCAGGAATATAGGGCATAGTCTGGAGTGCATGTAAAAATACCAAGTCCCCTAAGACCACTGGGCATATTTAAATGAAGGTTCAACTAAGCTATGACTAAAAATAAACACTAGACTACATGTCTTACTGATTATTAGGTAATGACTGATTATCTTCTTGAGGAGTAGGGATAGAACAGTGGGAAGAATTTTTAACAATCAGCTGATTGTATTTAAAGAATATTTAAGTCACTAAGGACCTCATTTGTGAGGTATGTTGACCTAGATTCTTCACAATACACAAAATATTTTCAAAATTTATAAAAGAAAAACAAATTGAAGTGCTATCTTAAATTTGTAAGGATTTTAGTTATTGTTAGGTGACAATTTTTATCCAGGTGTGTCAATAATTGTGTTGTATGCTGACCTATTGTGTATAGGCAAACAATATCAACCTGTTCTCTTGACCTTTCATTAGGAATATTCATAAAAGAAGATCCACCAAATATATCATTAGTGTTAGGATTTGCAGTTAATGCAAAGATGATGCATGTTTTCTGTGATGTAAACAAAATAAATGCTTCTGCCCCTAAACATAAACACACCAGTCCATAATATATATTTAAATTAAAGGTCAAGTGGACAGGTCAATGTTGTTTGCCTATACCGGGTTGTCACCCTTCAGTACCTGACAGTGAATACATGAATGTTTTCTACTATCATATGATACAGTCACTGATCCAGTACAATATGGGAAATATCAAATTCCACATTTAACACAGAATTTTATTGTTAACACATATCTTAAATATCTGTTGTTCATACTGGTGGATTTTTGTTACAAACTTGTAAAATATTTAGCAAATCATTGGGACAGAACTTCCTCCAAATAAATTGCCTTCTTCAACAGTAAAAAGCAAAATACAGTCATAATATTTTTTCAACTGAGCTTGGAACTAGATCTGAATTCCTCTCGGGTTGATCCTAGTGTAAGAACAATTTTCAGTTACCTTTGCTAAAGATTTGTGGTTTTCTCCAGACACTCTGGTTTCCTCAACCATTACTGAACTGACCTGGCCACCCCCAGTATAAGTCATCTTGACCTTGGTATAAAAAAATATCATTACTATTATCTACTGGCAGTGAAGGAGATATGAGCAGAATTTGTTTGTCCACTTTGGGGTGTGAGCAGAATTTGTCGGTCGACTTTGTTTACTACTAAATAGACTAATTTTATTAAGAATAAATGATATGTGTAAGTTTTTACTGACCCACATATATTTAATTGGACTAATTAATTATAATGTCACAAACTGTGCCATAAGGTATTTTGAACTTTTAGATAAAATATCCACATAAAATGTTCATGGCCTTTAAGGTATAGGAGCTTTTAAAAAGATGGAAAATTGTGTATCATTAATTGATGTTTATAGTAGTAAGATCGCAACATTTAATATTTAGTTATTAAATCGGTAATTTTCCTGATTATTATTACGGCAAGTCGGTCAGGTAGTTACAGGTGATAATGATAGAGGAGGAAATGTCAGGTGTAATATACCTACTCTTTTAAGTCGGAATTTAAATTCCATGTTACGTGTACTAAAGTGATAATCAGTTATAAAAGCATATTCATTATTTGTACTTAAGAAACGGAATCATGGATCCATGTTAGGTGCAAGATATTAATAAAACCAGGAAATGTCAGAAATAATTGGTAGTTGTAGTCGGAAATTTAAAATCCATGTTAAAGTTCAGCAAGGGAATGCATCATATAAAACTTGTACTTCAGACAGGGTTCAAAATTTATGTAGACATGTATACTGGCTCGATAATATTCATGCAGAACAAAATTTTAATCTCATATCGGTAATTTTATGTTTTTCACCAAAAACAACAAGATTTCAGAAATTGCAAAAGGGAACATTTTCTAAAAACATTCTGCACAAACATCTGCACAATCCTTAGCAGTTATTGTAAGATACAATAATGATTCCCATTTGGCATACCTCAAACTCCACTTATTCCATATACCGGTATTCATATAGAATGTTGATATTTGGCTCATCTGTTTTCTTGCAAGTCTTAAGACAAACAAGTAAAGAAATTGATATATTTTGTGTGAAAACAATTCTGTTGTTCTTTTTTCTTCAGTATTTTATTGTAGATTATCTTTCTATCTTTGGTAAAATCAATAAAAAAAACCATAAATAAAGCCATGTTTTCGTCTAGTAGCATGGCTAATACCAAGTAATGTTTCTGTCTAGTAATGAGCTTACCACATTAAAAATGGCTTTAAAACAATTACTGCTTATAATCATTGTGAGAACCTGTCTGCATTGTAACAGAAAATCAATGAAGGTAATCGGACTGGAATAGATTAAAATAATAAAAACTCAGAAATGAAGAAGAAAGATATTAAATCAGTTAGTCAGGTATGGCAAGAAGTGGCTACTTTACTTGTATCTAACATTTGACATAGGATTCTCATTAAGGATTTTACGCTTTTTCTGATATGAAATCAATTTCATGGGGCATACACAGCATAGTTGATGAATAACATACTGGTATTTTACCCCTAAATATGTATTGGAATTTTTCATTTTCTTTTGATTTTTTTGGGCCATTCTATTTGTTTATAGGGGTTAGAAGAATAATTACCAGTAATGGAGATTAGTGATAATGTCTAATTTAGCGTCAAAGTGTGAAAACAATTCATTAGGATTAAGGCTAGGTACCGGTAGTCTTGTGATTTTATACAGAAATACTCATACAAGTACTCAAGGTTAATTTTATACTTACTCAGAATATTAGTGTTTTAATGTGAAAAAGTTGGTGCTAAACAAACATCTATTAATAAACCTGATCTTCACAGTTTTTCTAAAAATTACCTGTTACCTGAAATTTTTGACTTTTCTGTAATAAATATTTCAGGTATCTGAGTAAGAATCTTGGTATTTGACATTCCTTTTAGATTTGGATATGTTTTGAGATTAAATTATGTTGTTTATTTTCTTTTCTTTGTTTTTTTTTTAAATACTTTTACTCATTTTCATTCTTTCCATTGTGTTGTTATTGTGATAGATGTAACATGTTTTAGAAGATTTGTACTTAAGTTTGTAAAGAAATTGATTTTTTGAAAAATTACTACACAACAGAAAAAGGTTTTTATGCTTGCGGCATGTGATAGGGTATTTCAGACGTCTATTGTTATTTTAATTGCTGAAATAGATTTTTACATCACCGATTTCACATCTGGTTACACACAATTCAGTTTACGGACCAACTGCAGAATCCAAAGCTGTTACCTAAAATGTTTCTTAAGAGCAGATTATAATTAGAACATTGATTGATTTGTTCATCTCATCACCTTGAGTTTATGGCCGTCGTTGTTGTTGTCAACTTTCGTGCAAGATGAGCTCGGGCTGGAAGAAATTGTTGAATTGTCTCAAGTCGAAAGGTAAATAATTACTAAGTATTATATGACCATAGCAGGCCTAGTTCCAGGTTTGAATTGAGTTGAGGTGGTACCAGTAGCTGAGGTTTGAATTGAATTGAGATATTATTTGAGGTTCTTTTCATGTTCTTGACGATATCAATAGGTTTGTTAGAGACAAGAGGCACATACTTGTGCAACATTACACCATGTTTACCTGTACATGTAGGTCAAATAAAGTCCTTGATAGCATACTGGCTCAAACAGTCGTGTTTTTTGATGCAAAAAATACATTTCTGTTTGAGATTGGTTAAAAGTTATTTTTTGCATTTGCTATTATTTTAGTTACGGGTGGTACATTTTTCTTTGCATTAGCAGTATTTTAAATGTTAAAAAGTGAAGTTCATTTTCATGGTTTGGTTGATTTTATGAGGTTGGAAATAATGTTGTACTATATTGAAATATTAAAGCAGATTAAGGTCACTCGAATACATTTGAACTTTTTAATCAACAGGAATTATAAATTCATCTAAATATAGAGTTTTAATTCAGCTTTGAATTCCATTGATTTTGTTAAAATTCAACAAAAGTATATTGGTGTATGGTTATAAGTTACTGAACTCTATTTAAAGTTAAGAAACCTCAAGTATTCACACTGTCCTTAGTTAGAAAATATTTTTGAAGGGTGTGGTTAATGTAATATTTTTTTCTCCTTAACTAATACATATCTTTTTTGTCAACAAAACTAGGAATGGGTTTGATCCTAAACAAAATCATTTACCTGAAATAATAACAAAATTAGGAATGGTTTTGATCTTAAAGGCAAAACCAGTTACCTGAAATTCTTGACCAGGTAAAATCTAATAAAATAGCACAGATTTTACCCAGGTACATTATTATGGGTATATTAAAGTGGTATAGATGACCAAGTTCATTTTTCAGATAAGAAAATAAACATAGTTGAACCTATCCTGGATTAAAATGGACTTAGATTTACTGTTTAGAGGTGATATATGATGTTATGGACAAATTTGAACCTATCCTGGATTAAGATGGGGTTAGATTTACTGTTGTAAAGGTGATATATGATATTATAGGGATGTATCTGTGGTTTGTTTGTCCTTTCTCAGGTATACAAACATTACAGAATTATAAATGAGAAGGAAGTGACAGTCATTTTCTTTTCCTTTCCCACAAACTTTAGTAAAGTTGTTTTCTTTTCCTTAGTGAAAGTCGATTTTCTGTTCTGTTCCCAAGCACTGTCTTCAGTATAAGTTAAAAGTCATTGTTATTTTCTTTCCCCTTCTGTATTTTATCTGGCTAATCGGTTGGTAGAATGTTTGCTATGATATAGTGGGTGGTTGGTTTGATCTTAGTTTTGACTGAAAAGTTTTGAGAACAGTGACAATTGTGTAATGGTATGTTGTTTTTAATTACTTTTTCTAAGCTCTGCAGGTCGGACTGTCCTAATTTAATGTTAGTTTGATTGAATAGTATTCCAACAGCTCTTGATGCAAATTTCAATATCATGGAAAATATTGCTGCATTTGAAAATTTCCTTTGCAAGTACCTTTAGCAAGTCTAGCTTTTAGCCAAAGGTCTTATTTATCTGCAACTTCAGATAAAGCTTGTTGCCTGGTTACATGTTGATACAAGTTAAATATTCTTGTGCTCGATCTGATCTTGCCTAAGAATTTGATTAATATTTCTGTCTTAATCATTTTGTTTTGAATTCTCAATATTTAATTATATGGATGTTTGTGGATCCTCTGTCTTTTCTGTGCAACAGATGGGTTGGGATAAGATTGACCACTTTAATTGTCAAGATGTTTATTGCCAGTCAGAAGAGTTTTAATTACAAGACCTTGTATTAATTATGAGAATGACTCAGAATTTTGTTTGAGTTAAGACAACTTCACAGCCAGGTGAGGCAGCTGATGTGACAATTACTTCCTGTTATCAGCAGGTTAATTGCATTTAGAGAGAGAAGCACCTGCTGCAGTCTGTGTACCTTTGTGTAAGATTTATCATTGTTTTATACCTGTATTAGATTGTATAAAAGATAACACATTGTTTCCCGATTATAGAGATATATGTATGTTGACTTCCCATACTTTAAACTAAATGGAATACCGGTATTCATCAAGTCTAGTGACAGTATCTTGATATTTTATTTGCTAGGTGACTTCTTGACTCTAGAGTCATGAAAGTCATTTTAACAAATTTTTGTGAAGGGAATCAGTTCTAATTTATGACTGGGTCCTTGGTGGCTAAGTAATCTAAAGCACATGCTTATGGACCCCAGTCCCTCTAACCCACCAACTACTGGTAGGTTCAACTCTGACTTGGTCAGATCCTTAGTATGTGAAAGTTTGTTAGCTTATTTGCAGAAGCTTGGTGGTTTTCTCTGGGTACACCTAATTTAGTGCCTTCCGCCATCCCAGAACTGACCACCTTGATGAAAGTGAAAAAATCTTGACAGGGACATGAAAAAAATTATTCATCTTCACATCACTTTACTTGATTTTTGTGAAAGGTAACAGTGCTAATTTATGACCTAACAAAATCTAGAGCATTTACCACTACTTAATAAGTAGAACTTCAGCTAAAGGAGGATTAGAAATGATAAAATATTTTTGGAATTTATCAGCTGATTTGGTGATGTGTCATTATGACATAAAATCTGACAAGTTACTAATAAACAAATAATCCCTGTGGCAATGTTCAAGATGGTGGAATCAGAAACATGTACATTATGGTTATAGCATTGGTATCCAATGTTGTAAAGTTTTTCCTTAAAAAACAACTTGATTTTAGGACTTTGCAACCAAATTGTTTTTCAAAATACTTTGCTCAATCAAACATTATTGGGTATTGATCACAAGGAATGCTGACGGAAGTCTATTTTTTGGGGAAGTAATGAATGACTATTGGTAACACAATGAGTTTTGATATAGTGGTACATGTAAATGTATTTATGGTTATTATGAAGGGGTAAAATGACCTGATTTTCTACCTGTTTACATGTACATTGTAGCAGGTTGAGATAAATAATCATTAAAAGTTTTATATATATACCTGGAATGTTAAGTGGACATTTTATGTAAATAAACAGGTCATTCTATCTGTTCATTTACGTCATTGTAACAGAGATTTTAATCTATGTCGTTAATAATAAGCTGATTATCTTTTTAAAATCACACACTTATCTCACCCATCTTTAATCCCAGGTTTCATCTCAAATCTAGTTGTTTTCTTTTATCTTTATCTTGAGTATGTTTTTAGAGAGAGAGAGCAAGAGAGAAAGAGAGAAGTGATAAAATTTACACTTGAGAGAAAGAAAAAAAGAGATGATAAACTTTAAACATGGATTTTAACACCTGAGAGAGAGTGAGAGAAAGAATGTCTTGAAAGTGATATTGTTTAAAATTAGGCTTTTACATCCATTATACAGAGAGAGATGAGAGGGGGGGGGGGTTGTGGGGAAAACAACTTACCATAACTTCAGTGTTACAATATGTATTAAAATATCTGGTTTAATCAGTAATTTACATATTTATAAGCAATTTTAAGCCACACACAAATAGATTTATAGTTTTTTTGGGAGGGAGTATCTTCTCAAAAGATTTTAATATTAAAAAGATGAATCATTGTTAAGAAGTAGTTTATAGTTGTCAAAGATCAGAATACAGTATTATAAATAATTCAAGGTAGTTTAAATTCACTCCTCAGCTCGATGTTTTTTGTCACATAATTAATATCTAGTCTATTCTGTCAGATGTCTCTGTTTTTTGTTTTAATATTCCATCATATCTTCATTATTATTCATGACATCTGGGCTAAATTTAGAAGTTGTATTTTTTATGGAAAATGTTTTTACTTTAATCCGATTTGAGAGATTTGCAAAATGTGTCCTTATTTCAATTCCTACCTCGCTTTTATCCACTACAGTTAATTCCTTTGAACAAATGATTCTATGAATGAATCTTACTTTATCAAGATTTAATTCTGAAATTGAAAAGTTGAAAACATGCATTCAGAAAAAATGCAAATACATGTAGTAGATTCTTACGATTATGGCTTGTGAGATTTGAGTCATTTTGAGATCTTAAAATAAGTGTTATTCTTTCAAGGTGCATAAAAACTGTCTCATTTTTGTATGAAGTTTTTAATAACAACACTAATGGGGTAAAAATTTAACAGTGTACATGGAAATATGCCAAACTTTTAATTTTATGTCTATATTTTCATCTGTATAATAGAGTTGAACTTTAGGAAAATAAAAGTAATTTTAATATTGATTTCACATCTATTCTTGGTCAATATCCCAGTCTATATGTGAATGGTTTAATTGATTGGTGTTAGGTTTCTATTGTAATTTCGCCATTTTAATAGTTTTATGGACTGCAGTATATATTGAGAAATTACTAGACTTTAACTCATGGAACTTGCCATTATCTTGTTACAGTTGATTAGATTATTTATGCAACCTTCAACCATTTATATTTATGGCTTGTTAATCATATTGCTGGGATCTTCATTGCCAGAACCTTGGTGACTGTTAAATCTAAACCAATGGCGATCTCACCACCTCAGTTTTAATTCCATCTTTGGCATATCCCACTGTGAGCTAGTTTGTCGTTTAATTTGCCAAAAGAGTTTTTTCTGGTAATGAT
Source organism: Anadara kagoshimensis (assembly GCA_021292105.1). Lineage (NCBI taxonomy): Eukaryota > Metazoa > Mollusca > Bivalvia > Arcoida > Arcidae > Anadara > Anadara kagoshimensis. Next base: position 12,577,900 of record CM037865.1, read on the forward strand.
AGCTTCTTTTAACACCCCAGAACTCACTGTTGTGAGTTCGAGCCCTGTCAGACCACATGTGGGAAAGTGAATTGTCCTTGCCGTTGACCTTTACTGGTTCACCTGGTATCAGTATAATATGACTGGGGGAGTGGTATACTTGTCTGCAGCATACTGGCTCTGTGAGCTAGCTTGTTAAAGTTGCCCAGAGTATGCACTAGTACAAGCCATAAAACAACTCACACTTCACATGCATACACAAAATTGTTCATAGATTAATAAAATAGTTCTCGTTGCAAATAGCTGAAAAATTGCCGACGCGACATTAAGCAACATTCAACCAAGCAACCAAAACTGATTGCCTTGATAGAAGTCATAGATTGCGGCGTTAAACTTGCATTAAGATATTGCTCTACAATTTTAATGGTCGTTTTATGTTCTGGTAGGGATAATACTATACATACTAATACTAAAATATTAATAACCTATAAGTATACCTGAATATATAATATTTATAGAGAACATTAGGTACATATTTAACTTGAAGTTATTGTTGTCCTAGATACAGACAACACCATCTCCAGAGTTATGAACATCAGATGGCCAAAATAGATGCCGGCAGCTGGTTTCTGAGAGAGTCTTTCCAAAAACAAGCATATTTTAGCTAAAAATTTGAAAAAACCCTATATTTTCGTAAGGTCTTGTCTACTACCAGTATTTATGTTTGATGACATCTTGACTTAGTACATATTCTATATGACTAGTATTGATAGCAAGACGAGAGGCAACTATCAGCTTCCTGGAATACCTTTAATGAAATCTGTAATGAGTTTAAAAAAAAAAGGGGGGGGGAGAGGAATGGGTCAGCTGACATTTTCAGACCATGACTTGCACAAATAAACATAACTTCAAAACATAAAATATTTAAGTACCGGTAGCTGTTTCAAAGACTGAACTAATTAAAATTATAGTTAAAATTCTCTTTATTTTATGCATGACAACAATGACAGCCATGTATTATTTATCGAGCTCTGTACTTTTCGGTTTCGCTGATTTCACTTAAAGACAATTACTAATCAATAGTTCAATAAAGCGTGAACGGTTTTAATAAAGATAGACAATAGTGAAGGAATGGATGCATAAATGACAGTTATATTAATGGGCTTATAATTACCCAGTTTTCAACACCTAAAAAGTGATAGTGTTTGTCAAAAATAAGATTGAAAGGGTGAAAAAGCTGCTTAAGTTTGGGATCCATGATCATCTCAATAAAGAGATCTATGACCATCTTATTGAACAATAGATAACAACTGATTTACAATAGAGATAATCTCCCTTTGTTATTCAATCCTGTTTAGGGGAGAAAATGTCATCAAATATTTTCTAAATCTTTGTAAACAATGTTTAAAACTAGCCAGGCTTGAAGTTTTAGGAATCAAAACATGTTAAATTTTCTAATACAGAAATGTTATTAAGAATTCCTATCTATTAAAAATATGGGGAATGTCATCAAGACCGGAAATCTATCCTCAAAGTTTAAGTACCGCAACCATGGTTACATAGCAAATGGTAAAATATTTTTGTGTATGTACCATTATTTGATGTATAACTTTATCATTGAAGATGAATTTTGAAGTACTCATGATTTTGTCTTATTTTTACAGCCCAGTCAAAGACAGCTGCGGAATTGGACTTTCATCCAACGCCAGAGTTTCCAGCATTGCAGTATCTGGATAGTGTCGACCCCGGAAGCAAGGCTGATAGAGCCGGACTAAAAGGAGGAGATTTTATATTAGAGGTACATAATACATATCAGTACTGGACACACCTTAGAAAATGTCTCTTTCATTCTTTTCTCTCCACACCCATGTCCCTTCTTTTTTCCCCAATTTCATATGTATGAAGGTGGATAGGGGTGGTTGCGTGACCTAAAGAACCTGCCTGCTTTTGGATCACTATGTCTTTTGCCACTTGGGTATGAATTCTATTCAGGTAGACCCTTACTTTATGAAAATTTGTCAATTTGCTTGCCAAAGTTCAACAGTCTCAGCAAAAGTTTAAGAATCATGACTGGGGCATTAAACATCCTAACTCCACTACATTTACATAAATGAAAGCATGCAGTAACAGTCATTTGGTCTGGTTTAACACTTTAGACTTATTTCCCCTCCCTCTTTTCCTCAATGCCTGTTTACATATTTATTTTCTATCACTTTGAATTGGGTGTTTTAACACAACTTTTCTTTCATGATTTTATAAGGTTATAAGGTAGCAAAGTGTTGTATAAATATTTGACTTTTTATAGACCATTTACAACACTGTTGACTTGTATAGTAGTGTTGTGTTTCAAGACAAGTTGATATTGTTGATTCAGTCTCTATATTCCATTTATGTGATCCGTTTTACATATTCTTTGTGTTGGATAACCCCCTATTTAAGAATTACAGAGTATTTTTTATTAATGTTTGTTGTATAAATATTATTTATTTTACCAACCTAACTTACAGTATTGTGTGTCAGCGCCATGCATAGTTATATTTATTCACATTCTTGACCTGTTTTAAGAATGACATAAGTATTGATTAAAATTTTTCAAAAAAAATGTCCCAGTAGACATATTTCCCAGCAACCACTCAGATTCAAGTACCTGTCGGAATTCATCATGTAACATGGTGTCACACAAATTATTTAAATACAAATGAAAACTACTGAAGAATTGCATGGTACCAGTATTGGTGATCTAATTTAAAAGAAATGTTGACTGTTTTGGGCCACCTGCATGGTACCAGTATTGGTGATCTAATTTATAAGAAATGTTGACTGTTTTATGCCACCTGCATGGCTTTTAGTTTTGTCGATTGATTTTTAGAAAAAATGTTGATTGACCACGTTTTACACTTGCTAAAGCTAACAGAATTAAAGATTGAACAATTTATCAGTTTGAACATGACATGGTCAGAATTGTTTTGTGTCTTTAACAACAACTTGATATTTGTTGTGTAGAATCTTTATATTGGGTATTCCAATCTGAAGATAGGGAATAAACAGCCCACAAGGAAGCACCTGTTTTTGACATTTTCTTATGGGGTCTAATTGGCAACTTCTGTTGATACAGACATTGCTTTTGGATGAATTATGATAAGGATAGGATGTTTTCATGACGTTGATACTTTTATACTGTTGAGATTTGTCCCATTTGTGTTAGAAATCTGTAAAGATGAGAAGTGTGATAATATGTGTTGTTTGTGGTGTATGTGAGCATGAATAATAAGTAATTGTATCTGATAAGTTGTTTATAAATATATAGCTAAGATATATGGGGTGGAAATTGTTGGACTGGCTGTTAGTTCCAACACTGAATTATGTGACGTAATTAACAAAATGTGAAAAAAATATCCTGTCAAATTTTTCTGGATTAGTGTTTACAAATATTAGATATGTATACATCCACTACCTCAGGGTTTATTTGTCATTATATTACCAAACCAATATCCAAGATCCTAATCATAGTAAACATGAATGAATCACACTGCCAAGTATTGATTCAAAGCTAAACGTCATTGATTGAAAGGTAAAGTCAGACATCTTGTATCAGGAAGGCATTACTTTTCTGTAAATCCTTCCTCTTCTAAGACAACCTTTCCAGTCTTGGTGGATTTAGCTTTACACTGCCAAATATTGATTTGAAATTGGTTCAAAAGTAAATTCTGACATCTTTTATGACGAAGGTGTTACATCTCTGTAAATCCTTCCTATTCTAAGATTACCTTTTCAGTCTTAGTGGTGTTAGGTTAACACTGCCAAATATTGATTTGAAGGGAAAAGTCATTGATTCAAATGTAAAGTCAGGCATCTTTTATCAGGAAGGTGTTGCCTTTCTGTAAATCCTTCCTATTTTAAGATAACCTTTAAGTCTTGGTGGGTTTTAGTTTAAGTGTAATAAATTATTGAATGTTTGATTTTAAGGCATGGCTATTATAAGATACTTGTTGAACTAGAAAGTATACTTGCCCCCAACCTGAGCAAGATAAATGATAAAGGTGTATGATACACTCACACAGGTAGAAAATCAGGTGATTGATCAAATTTGCATACTGCCTCCCGGTCATGTTTTAATGAAATGATATATGTACACTTGTATATATGTAAACCGCAAGTTTATTTACAACATTTCACACTTTATTTACAATTAATTTAGACTATCAAAGACATACCACAAATATCAATCTAGTAGATAAAAAACAAAAATTATGAACGAAAAATAAAAATTGGTCATAAATTTAAAATGAAATATATTTTATGATTGGTTAATTAATTACTTGTATCTCTTATCTCCGTTGTTCTATGGAAATTTTGTGATTTATCAAACCTCTGTTTGTTTGAAGATAAATTTGCTTTCAACAGCCATTTATAATTTTTCTAGACACATAAAAGTGTGAACATGACAAAATTTGCTGTAAAGCTTTCATACACATGAAAATGTAAATACATCAGATCAGCTGACCAGAAAAATAATGTGACCTGAGAGCAAGCAAAACCAATAAATAACAACATCAGACCCTGAAGTTGTGAGAATGTCTGATGTTTTCCATGTAAAACCGTCTGCAGTCACTGACCAGTCTGGACATTGTGCCTCTAAGCCAGATCTGGTTTATATGGTCCATAAGTATGATGCTATTTTTGAACACCATTCTTACAGTTGACCGATGATATCAGCTGAGTCAGAGCTTTTAATCTTGTGACTTGATCACTGATTTGCATTTATTAAATCTACAATACACCTCACAGAATCTATTTATGAAGCAACTCTCACTTGAACTGAAACTTGACAAGTTGTCCTTCAATTAATGCATGGAACATGACTAAAACATGCTTTAAATGAACCTTATCATCTTCTCTTTCACCTCATCATCTAAATAAATCAAGGCAATGGTACACTACTACAGCCAGCCACTAAATAAACAAACAAACAAGAATATTGTTGATGCCCCTATAAATAAACCCAAAATGCTATGTCTCTCTTAGTAAAGTACTATTTTACAAACAAACCCAAGATTACTATGTTGTTCACAAAAATACATGATTATCTCAGTGGCTTAGTGGCACAGTGTCTTCCTCAAGAAAGGGAGGTGTGGGTTTGATTACTGTGTTCACTAATAAACATTGGCTGTTTGTAATGTATTTCAATAATATTTGATGTTCGTAGTGGCAGATATTTTTGATGATGTACCATCCATAATAGCATATTACAATAAATGTCTCTGTAGAACTCTTACATTGAAGGAGTAGTAATACTAAGTTTGTTGTACTGGATTCATGTGCAAATGTGGCTTCCTTGGGAAAGATGTAGTGTAGGTTTGGGTGGTTTAAATGTTGATGTAAGCTTTGGTGAAGTTCCAATGTGTAGGTTATTATATGGATAGACCACAGTAGTGTGTGTTTGTTTGTAGTATGGAATGCAGTGGGTTTAATTCTAATTGCCCATTATTTCTGAATTCTTAAATAATATTTGAGTGTATTACCTGAGGGCTAAATGTCTCGCATTGTCACATGATATACATAATATATATCAATGATAAATATTACCATTGTTATATATAAACTAGGTCATTGATTTTAAAGATAAAATATATATAGGCAAACAACATTGACCTGTCCACTTGAACTTTCATTAGGAATATTCATATACGATAATCCATGTGATATATGGTTAGCGTTATGATTCGCTGGTTTATACATTACCAGTACAAGTTTAGGAACTTTCCCATGATGTAGACAAAAAACCTCTTGATTCCCTATGCAAAAATGTACTACTGGTAGTTTGTAATAAAAAAGTTAATTATATGTCAATCAGACAGGTCAATGTTGTTTGGCTGTACATGTATAATATTAAAATTAAACCATCAATAATGTTTATATGTTCTGTACAAGTGGTACCTATAAAACTTTGGTCACTGTTTACATAACTAATTCATATATCTCCGCTGTTGGCGGTGATTTACGTCTCTGTAGGGTAACCCCGAGCATAACGAAGCATTTTATAAGTATTTCTACTTCAACTTAATCTTAACAATTTATTTTTTATATACAACCCTATTATATAGCCATCAGAACCATGTATAACCAAGATCAGAAGAGTGCAGCAGTTTAAAGTACCACGTTAGCATTAAAATTTAGATCCCAAAGTGTCAAAAATTGTCTGACATTAATTTAGGGGGGTATAAGGAGATATGAAATATTATTGAATGATCAGGACATATTTATCGATTTTATATGTCATAATTTATGAATAAATCTAGTTTCGATTACAAAATACATCATTGGGCTGGTTTTTTGGTTGACATTTAAAAGTCTTGCACATTTAGAGGTTGTTAGAATTTTTGTAACAAGTCTGACCTGCCCAGGCATAGCACACTAATGATGCCTCCCTGCACATTGCATAAGTACACTATGAAGTTTTTGCCAATTTTATCTATGGCTGGTGATGTATCAGTGTTGTGAAATATTCTTGACTGGGGTATAAAATGCCATTCAATCTGTCAATCAGTACCTCATTTATAACAACATATAATTAGCAGTTTAGGTGCTGTTTTTATGTTAAATTGATGTAATATAAAAATAAAACTGCAAAATTACATGTTAAGTGAATGTTTTTGTATGTTAAGTGAATTGGTGGTATTTTTTGTTACCTGTTTCCTCAGGTAAATGATTTGTTTTGTGGTCTTGATGGATTGTTGATTGTACGTAATTACCTTTAACGACTTGACGATGATTACGGTTGTCGTTAGTGATCATTACGGGATAGTTACCAGGTGTAACTATAATGTATCACAGAGAATAAAATAACGAGAGAAAAAATCTGTCAGTTACAAATTACAGTATAACCTTATGTCAATCCAGAACACTAAAATAGCTACATTCAGTAAAAATTAGAAATTCAGTCAGTTCATGTTTTATGACTAATTATGTATAATTAATTTACTGCCTTGGTTAGGGGCACCTGCTTTGAATGAAAATTAATTCTAAGGTCATGGTTTTTATCTCCTGTCTTTCTAAGAAACAGCGAGATATTAAAATCAAAGTTCCATCTTTCCGTCCATATTCCATCCTTCTTTACACTTCTGGTTCTTTCTTGCAAAGCACACATTTTGATAAAACTAAAAAAAACTTTTTTCCAGCTTTTGTCATACTCTTAGATTTGATAAGTTTTTAGAAGGTCTTAATGGACAGTTTTGACTGTAATACTTGTCAGATAAATAAGGGAATTATAACTATTTTATTTAAATGAAATTAACTTCACATTTTATGAGAGACTAAGTCTAATTAACATGTTCAGTACTTTATTTTTTGTAATTTTATGAATTAAAAAGCATTCTAGTTTAGTGAGTCATAATGGGTCAGATGTAGAGGAATATATGTCACTGGAACAATATAAAGTGAAATTTCATTAAATGATTCGTAAAAACTCAAAATTTCTCTTTCCATATAAATATATACAGGGAAGTATTAGTGCTTTCACCATTCTGCTAAAGACATCCTTCACTCTGAAATTCCTTTAAATAAGAGAGGGAGAGAGAGAATCCTTTATTCTGAAGGAGAGAGATGAAATCTTTCATTCAGAAATTCTTTTAAATTAGAGAAATATAGAATCTTTCATTCTGAAATCTTTTAAAGAAGAAAGAGAGAGACCCTGAATATTGAATTAAGGTGTTATGGTGTAAACAAGTTGAGTAATGACTAAAGATCATAATTACCTGTACCCAGTAATATTTAGCTGGGTTAACCAGTACACATTAGTAAATACATACATCCTGACAAACCTTGATAATGATGGAAATTCCTAAACTATATCTCTTCCTTAGTTTTATTTTACAAATGATAGATCACTTTGAAGTTTCAATGTCGAAGTGATCTAAAGTATAGCTTTTGGATGATGCCTAAGCTCAAATATTTCACTTGAGCATGACCTAGTGGGAAAAAGTTCTACCATTTGCTTGTTAAAGTTTGGCTTTTTTTGCCAGGTATAAAAACATTCCAGAACTGACATAATAATTTTCGATGAGAAGAAAACCTCACAAGTTGATAATACATCGCTACCTACATTTAAAAGCTAACTGTTCTCCATTCATGTTATTAGAACCTTTATATAAGAGTCATCTACCCATTAAGGGCTTTTACTTTAACTGGTTCCCATAGATGGCCTTTATAGACAGGTTTGACTGTGTAATTGATTTGTCAACCATCTACACTAATAATACTTGTAATCAGTTTAAAATAAATTGACATTTTCTTTTTATTTTCAGATAAATGGAGAGAATGTGGTGCGGGCATCACATGACAGAGTGGTTCAGATTATCCGCCAGTCTGGCGATACTTTAGCACTGAAGGTTGTAACGGTAAAACCCATCAGTAAACCAGACCACTGGTTACAGCATCAGGATGGATCAATGACATTACCAAGTCGGACCAGCAAAAAGCCAGGTATATATACATATAGAGATACAGCCTTTGAGTATAGTAATTCATAGGTGAATTTAATGGAAATGAATGCTTGTTGATTGAAAAACCAAACAGATGTACATTAATAGTTTTTCAGACTTAAATAAGCATGTTTGGCTGTAATTTCATCTGACTGCCAAGGTGCTTTTTACAGCTTCATTTGCAATATTGAAGTCTAGGGGAAGAGACACAAATTTTTAGGCCAAAATGAAATTTAAGGAAGTACAAGGTTGTTTTACTAAGGAGCAGCTATGCACCTGAGTTATTTATCTTACGGGGGGAAACAGATTTGAAAAGTGGAAAATTATGTAATTAAATTTGAGTTCAAGAGGTTTATATATATTATACATATAAAATGTCTCATATTGATAATTAATAATAATTATCCACATGTAAAAAGTCACACATGCATTTATCATCTAATGTCGGGAAAATTAATAAACATGCAGTAATAAGTCATCGACCAGGATGTGTAATTTTTACATAGTTTACATTCTTAATTTGTTTTGTAACTACCTGTTCCAATCAATCAAGTTAACACCAAAAAAAATTATATATATAAATGAAAAACTTTATATTCTGAAAAGATATAAATGAAAATTCAAAGCTACAGACACTGTTTAAAAAGAAACATAAGTGGCAGGAAAATTTCATGGTTTTGATCTTCTAAACTATTACACAGTAACAGATTCTTTCCATCTGTATAGGGAAATGGTACAAAAATAGAAAAAAAAGAAATATTCATAGTGCAAGAGTCATGAAAACTATGAATAATTTTTGCCCATGAATGTTTCTTCTTATACAGTTCAATGATATACAAGACAACATTGTAATGATTTTGGTCTTTTTTTACAGCCCCACAGCCACCACAGAGGGACCCACAGACATCACTCTCTGTATCCAAGGCTGACGGTAAACACATTGCAGAGGGAATGGCAGAATTAGGTACATTTATTTATTTATTTATTTTTTATTTATTTATTTATTTATTTATTATTAAGATTAAAAAAATATTGAACACAACAGAAATGGATTTTTAACTGTAACAGTTTTAAGTTGAATTTTAAGAAAGCCATTAATACTACTCAAAAGTTGTTTTAAAGGTACATCTTACAGTTTTGAAAAAAAACCAATCATAGATAATCTGTCATTTACGATAATTTAGATTACTTGTACTAGTATGTTGTTAAGTAATATACATATGACAAACTTCACCAATTAAGACTTTAGCTTGGTTTTCAGATGGTAAATTGTATAAATTTTATTGAATTCCCAATATCAGTATTTGTGCTGTAAAAACTTGATTTTTTTTCATATTGATACATGAGGTTTTCTGAGATTTCAATGTATTTTTGCCTTATTTTGTACAGAGAGAATCGCCAAAACGTCCTCTCCTGGTAATTAGTTATATACTGTAAATCGTGGGAAATTTTCATGTCTGTTCATTTTCATTGGAATTGTCATTTCATGTTGTTCATGTGCAAACATACTTTTAATATATACCAAATTTTCAAAAAACAGTGTGTTATGTAATATTTTTGTTTTTGGATGACAGTCCGTGCTTCTCAAGAAAAAAATTATTTTTTCATGTCCTGTTTTTTATATAGAATTTGTATGAAAATGAAATGGAACACGAAAATTTCACGATTGCCAGTATATGAATACTGTTTGAAGTTGTACTGCCGTGCTTGTATCGTTGTCTAATGATTTCTACTGCACTAATGCATACATACATTCACAGTAGATATTTTGTTGTGCACCCATCATCTAGTCTAAGATTACAGAACTGTTTCACCTGACTTTTTTGTTTATAATTTGACCACATCACTTATTTTGGAAAGGTGAAAGGGTGAAAGTTTTAAACTTCAAAATGAAATGAAATAGACATAAGATAAAATGATCATATAGTATATTGAGGATTTATATCATGGTTTCCTATAAGAAAAAAAGAATTACCAAGAGTGTTACTCTTCAATAAGAGCATTTAAATCTCGGGTATTCATTCTGTGTTACTCTTCAATAAGAGCATTTAAATCTCGGGTATTCATTCTTATGCTTAGCTTTCTTTATATCAAATCTGTAATTCATCAAAATCATCATCTTAAGTCATTTGTTAGAAAGGCATTTTATGCAAAAAATTAAGGTATAAATTACATTGAAAAAAATGTATTAGAATATGTTGTTTAATCTCAAGATTACCAGTTTGTCTCTGTATTTCATGTGTAAAATTTCAAATCCCATCAGGGCACATCCTAGTGTGATAAAGTTTGTCAATTTGCTTGACAAAGGTCAGTGGTTTTCTCTGGCCACTGAAGTTCCACTATCCCTGAAATGACAGCCTCAATGTAAGTGAAGGAATAAAACACCATTACTCCACTCACTCCACCATCTCAGAACTAGCTACCTCTATATAAGTGAAAGAATCTTGACTGGGGATGTGAAACTCAATTACTCCACTCAAATATATATTACATGTAGTCAGTCCCTGAATGTTGTCTGACATACCAAGTATAAAGTAACATGCATGTGATGTAACAAATAACGCACACGATTAAGTCTTGTGTTGTATAAGAAATGTTTATGTTGAATAAAAAAAAAATCCACACCTTTCTGTTAAGCATGATCACTTTGCACTTCAGAAGTTTGAGATTTTGTATCACAGGTTTGAGCTTGAATCCAAGTAAATAAAGACAGGCTTAGATTTTGCTGTTCTTTCTGTCTTGTTGATATGGAAGTAGTTTTCAGAGAGATCTATCTTGTTAAAGTTTTGCTGTTTTGTACATCTCACATTCACAAATTTAAGGTGAAATTGTTTTGACACCATCACCATTTCATCATGGCTATCAATAACTCACTCGTTGTTTGAACAAATCACTATCTTGCGAGTGTTCATCTGTGTGTGTTTTATATTGATTTTTCTGCATTGCTTCTAACTAGTCCATTATGGGATTCATTCGCAAGAGCTTCACTTTGAAAATGAAATTTGCTTAGTTATTTTTAAACATACCTCATAGAACCCCCTACTTAGTAAATTTGCTTCATAATGTTTAAAACCGTACCTCAGAAAATCCCTTACTTAGTAGTTGAACTGCATACAGTTTAATTAAAATGTCATTTATTTCTGCATAGCTTATGGCTTGTTTACAATTAATTACATAATGACTTAAATTATATAATTGATATTAAAAGAAGCCTGTTAATCTTAAATTTATTTTGTTGTTATAGAAGATTAATCCAGACTATGCACATATCTTAATTAACTTATCATTATTTAGTTTGGTTTGGTTAAGCTTGTTAATATAGTTTAATTAGTTAAACTAAATGAAAGTTAGTTAGCTAAATCATACAAAAATTACCACAAAACAGTGTGTACATTGACTGCCAATCATTGTGTTAATTACCTCTGTGATAATAAAAGGTTAACTTAGTGATATCCTTGTGACTGAAGTAATGTAGTCCATGTGGCTGAAGTAGTTCTTGTGGCTAAAGTCCATTTTGTTTTGGTTTGTTGCTGATGTTAAATATTTCTTGCGGCTAAAGTCATGAAAGTACTTTGTGAAGTCCTTGTGACTGAAGTCCATTTATTGACATCCGTTTGGCCGAAGTCCACTTGGTGAAGTCCACTTAGCAATTTAAACTCAAATTGGTGTGCTTATTTTAATCTTCTTTTTGTTTATGTACTTTCAGATGAGTTGGATTTAGCTTTGGCACAATATGAAACCCAGGAGGTACCTGTAGTGACATCTGAACAGAAAACTGCATCAATCCGTGCAAAACATTCCGCTAAACGAGTCTCATGTGTAGAATTAGAGAATATTGTCACTGATGACCAACAGAAGGCAAAGGACTACATGAGTCCTTCAGAAATGAGAATAAAGAAATATCACAAAAAACAAAATGGAGGCATGGAACGAGCAAATAGTAATCCTGATCTATTATCTGATGGGAAAAGATCGGAACCTGTTTACGCAACTCCTGGAGGAAATGTCAAAAGTGAGCATAAACGTTCTGGTTCTATTGGAGATACTTCTAGACATACTTATGCAATTCCTGGTGACCTGCCAAACGGTGATAACGTTTCACTTCGTAGTTCTATTTCGTCTGGATCAGGAAGTCGATTACAGTCACCATCAACAGAGAGGCCCAAGGGTGCACCTCCAGCGCCTCCTAACGGTAATAGTGTTCCTAAGCGACCCGCTCCACAGCCTCCACCTGGTGTAGATCCTGTAGCACCAGCGAAACTGAACTAGTATCTATAAGTACAAACAGAAAATCTGTTAATGTGACTGAAATAAAAGTAAACAAATCTACCACAGATTCTGAATATGAATCAAGTTTTCGGCCAGGTATATCAGCACACCTGACTAACGAGCCAAAGGTAGTGACAGCATCTGTAGAACAGGCAAAACTTAAATCACATTCACGGAATACAAGTGTGGGATCAAATAAGTCGTCAGAGTCACAAGGTAGTAACAAAGTGACAGCCCCTGTTGATCAGGACAAACCATCTGTATCGTTTGCAGAAGATAAAGTATACGATAGTGCAAAATCGTTTTTACAAAAACACCCAAATGCTCAGTTACTAGTTACAGCAGACATTCATGGTGACACTTTGAAAAACAAGAGGAAAAGTAGTTCGTATGAACCGGAGCCTGATTATGATGCTGATAGTGACAACGATAAACTGGACTCAAAAAAATCTGTTACACAAACTAAGAACTCGGTGACAGTTATATCAGTGGGTGATACCTCTACACCTAAAGCAACTTCAAAACAGCAATATACGATCAGCAGATCAGACATTCCATCAGCAAAAAGTGGCGACGATATGGTTATACCACCACCACCATCAGAACCTGCTCCAAAGCCACCGTCGCCTAAACTTAACACGAGTAAGCCACCATCACCAAAACTAGGTCAGACAACTAAACAAGAAGAGAGAAGGTCGTCTGTTGATATTTCACCGAAAACATCACCAGCACCTCCTCCTCCTGCACCACCACCTCCCCCGGTGGCACCACCTGTCCCTACAGCACCTCCTCCGCCAGCAAGTGAACAAAAGGTAGAAGAAGTCAAACCAATGGCATCATTAGTTGCTAAAGGTTTACCAACGGAAGACATATTGGCTGCTGTTGCGCAGAGAAAAGCCAGAATTGATACTGGAGAAATCAGAATGTCAGAGCAACCAGAGAAGGCAAAAACTACAGAAACTTGGAAAAAGAAATTTGATGAAACTCATAATGCTCTTTTAGCAGCGGTTGCTAAGAGACGGTCAGTTTTAGCAACGACTGATGAACATGCTGTTGTTGATCAGATTGAGTCAAAACTCCAGAAAACGAAAAAGTTACAGGCAGTGAAAATGTATTTTGGAAGTGACACTTCTGATAAAAAAGAAACAGAGAAAAAAGATGAGGAAAAGAAAAGTGAAACTAATGCAAGTAGTGCAAGCAAGGGGGCAACACCAGTAAAAATAGACATTGCTCCAGCAACATCTGTTAAGAAAACTGCACCTGTAAAAACACCTGTCAAAACAGGTGTTACACCACTCAAAATTGAGATTGCTTCAGCGAGTTCAGCAAAACCAAATAATACATCAACAAATGTGAGGAAGATTTCTGAAGACAAAACAAAAACAAGCACAGGGGGAAACACAAGTAATGTAAAGTCTTCAACAACACAACAGAAGACCACAGCTCCAAAAACTCCCGACAAGCCAGCAAACGAAAACAAAGGAAATTCATCAACTACTCCAACAACTAACGCACAGGAAAAAAGTACAGATTTTGTCGCAATGGCAGAAAAAGCTAGACAGGAATGGTTACAAAAGAAAGCAAGTAGCTCTTCTTTAAAAATTAACACTACGACAACAACTACTAGCAATGGTGTCAGTAACAAGTCACCAAAATCACCACCTGCCAGTCAAACTACAGCAAAAATGAATGGAACTGTAACACCCACAAAATCTGTTACTAGTATAACATCGATATCAACAAAATCTACAAGTTCGACAAAAACATCAACACAACAAACAGATAAAAAATCTAATAATAAAGGACTTACGCCAATGAAATCAGATCGTGATTCTGATGTTATATCTAAAACGACGTCTATCAGGGACAGAATTAAAAACTTTGAAAAAACGGACTCCGATTCAAACGGGAATCTGCAGTCACCAGGTTCCTCTGTGAGTAGTTCACCAGATCGTAAAAAATCATCAACGCTGCCCCCTCCTCCACCAGGGTTTGGGGATGCAGTGCATATCGATATCATTCCACCTCCCTCAGGATTTAATTATGATGAGGGTAAACATTCCGGAGACTCTGAAAGTGTTGTTTCATCAGTGTCAACGCTATCTACACTTTCCGATGAACATGGTGATTCTGGGTTTGGGAGGCAAAAACATTCGTACGAGGATTTAATTCCACCTCCTCCCCCAGGATTTGACGATAACAGTGATCAAAGTTATGAAGTTATACCATCAGTTATTCCACCCCCTCCAGAATTCGGGGGGAGTTCACTTAACAGTATATCAAAGCCAGCAAGGACAAATAAACCGTTTTTAGCTAAGCCTGTTGATAACTGGCAGTGTTTGGATGTGTTGGACTGGCTTGATAGTTTAAATATGACTCAGTACAAGGACAGTTTTCAGAAGCATTGTATAAACGGTAAAAAATTAATGGGATTAACTAGGAATGACTATATAGAACTTGGTGTTACGCAAGTCGGACATAGAATGAACTTAGAACGATCTATAAAGAAAGCCGCCATTAGACGAAACAGTGGTGTCGAATCGTGAAAAATGAACAGGAAATTATAAATGGCAATATGTTTTCGTTTTTTGAAATTTAATATTTTGTGATATTTTTGTTTTTCGTAGTTGGATGGATTTCATTTAAAAACGTCTTCCATTCAGCAGATATTGTGATGTGAAGTGTCATCGGTCGTGAGTCGTCATCGGTGGGATATATAACATATCAGTGCTATTACAGATACAGAGTGATATACTATATATAGATAATGTATATTTTATATGTGATAGTTGTGTGTTTTTGGGGAATTTTGGGATTCACACAAACAATTTTAATGAAATGGGAGTAGTTTAACACATGACTTAGCAATTTATAAATGTAAATGAATGCAATTCATTATATACTTTGTGTGTTGTGTGTATTATCAATTTTATTGGATCCGATCAATATTTTAATTGTTTGGAATAGTACAACATGTTTTTTTTCATACTTATATGCATCCTGATTGGTCACAACATGCTTTCATTGCATCCAATCACTGTGCCTCTTTCAAACCAAAGATGGACTAGTTTTTTTCATCATCACTTGGTAATGGAATCTGACATGACAGGTTATTGAACTCCATTTTGATTTGTATTGACTATACAATAATGGATGGTGGTAACAATTCAGTATTTTATTTCAATTCAGAAAATATTTCATGCCTTTCTAACTTAAAAATATAAAATGCTTTATTTGATATTTATTTGCATTATGCATTTGAGCCCTACATGTAAATTGGTTGCCATTGTTATGTGAGCAAACAAGAAACACACCTTGCACCCATAGGTACACCATTCATTGGTACAAAGTACATTTACAAGTACCTGTTTAACATCAGATTTTAACAGTTACATTTACATAAGGTTTTAAGGTATTGTTAATCAAAACTTTCTGACTATCAAGTATATTGAACAGTATTTTTTGAAACACTGGGATTAATTTGTGGAATTTCAGTCAGATTTATTTTTTAATTTATTTCAATTGAATTTAATTCACTGAGATTCTATAGGTTAATGATACATACATGTACAGTAAAACCTTGATTAGTTGCCATCATTTGTACAACAATTAAATATTTGTATTATAGAGGGGGTCATTGACAGACAAATTTAGGGGAGGGTTAAAAAGAGAAAAAAACATTGCAGAAATGGATTTTGGGATTGACTTTAGTATAGTGTGGCAAATTTTTTGACTGACAGTATAGTGTGTCAATAAGCCAGGTGGCAAAGTTTTTGAAAAGCAGTATAATGAAGGTTTTACTTGTACCTGGTGTGGCATCAAGCAAGGTGGCAAAGTTTACAAGGATCATTACTGTACTTAGTATTTTATTTTAACATCATACCTCATACCACATATTCCAGATTATTTTGTTATAATACTCAGGTGTGTACCTGTATACGGATCAACAGGTGTGTACCTGTATCCAGCTATACAGGTGTATTATATCTGTATATCCCAGTTTATTTGTTTTTTTAAGGTGATAATCAAGGCCTATTTTTTTAAGCTTATGCAAATAAAAATCTTTGCTTGGTCACCTTAAGTATTTAAAATATTTACTAATTTTTTTTCTTTGTAATTCGGTGAATTTGTTTAACTTTTAAAATCTGTTTATTGTCATTGGTTAAAGTATTAAAATAGCTGGTCTATATAAGTTATAACAAACGAGGAATTGTCATTGTAGATAAACCATGATTTAAAATTTAGATTTGAAATTTGAAAAAATACACCTACTTGTCAGTCCTTTTTTAAACAAATGCATATTTAAACATTGCTTTCTGAAAATGCGCCAATTTTTCCATTGTCTTTCTGTGTTTTATGGGACACGTAAGATTTGGCAAAAAGAATATTACCCGATATCTGTAAATGATAACAGAGCTAAAAAAGTGAAAAGGTGTTTGTTCTGTTTTTGAGCAAATATCAGATATGTTATCAAAGTGGACCATGAGTTTTGAAAATTTCTTTTTAAAATGAACATAATTTACAAAAAGCCTTAAGTAGGTAATTCAGTTAATTGTCTGAAATCACTTTCAACATGGACAGAAAAAAATATTTGTTGATTTTAAAAATTTATTTATTATCATTTATGGATTTTCATATTGATTTTCTGAATGAGATAGAAGGTTTATTTATCTTCCTATGTGGCTTTTTGAATTAGAATGTACCATATTTTATAAGTTATAATCAATAATTACGTAATCAGTATTTTAAAATTTTATTAACAACGTTTTTTGGTCCCTAAGATCTTATATGTAAATCTGGTCATAACAATATTACCTGTATATTTATCAATCAAAATCAAAATTTTTTTCCCTGATACCTCAACAGCATTTGTTATGGTTTTTTTTTAATTTCACATGTCGATCCAATTAATTTGTTGGAAATTTGGTTGGTTTTGTTTTTGTTCCCCATTTTTTGTGTGTCTTGTTTTTCAAGCCAGTTAATCATTGTTGACCTGATTTGAGGTTGTGTACCGTATTTATATTTTCATTTCTAATTTTGTCTACACTAATGTAAATCATAGTGTTGTTATAGTATCCATACCCCCACCCCTGTTCATTCATAAATGCCCCTCCCCATTTTATATCCTTCATATGTTTGCATGTAATTTAGTTCTCATATACTGCCCCTTCAACTCTCAGGTTGTCTCATTTTTATAAAGCAAATTACACTGGTTTGTGTCAAATGTGTATGTTCATGTGGCTCATTTCATGCCCTGCAGAGTTACTGCCCTTTGATCAGCAGACGGCCTCAAATCTGAGAGAAATATTTGAGTCATGTTCTAACATTTTATTTACAGAGTTTTTCTGTTTCTGCTTGCATGAAATGGAAATGAAAAAAATTGCACATTTTAATTTGTACAAGGATTGAATTAAGATATTGGCCTTGTTCATTTCCGAAGAAGTTTTGTAATCCTATCATTTTGGCTACAGAACCTTTCTTACATAGATACTGGAGCCAGTTCAATGCATGTGAACTACTGTGACCTTTTGACCCCAGAGGTCACCTATAATTATTAAGAGTGTATTAGATATGTATGATGTTGGATGCTAGTGATTTGAGTTGTATCATATTATTATAACAAAAGTCTTTCAATATTCAAGATTTTAATTGTAAAATATTATACATAATAATATATATAATGAATGTGTATATATAGTATATACATGTTTATATATCAGCCGTTCATCGACACATTTTTTACATTTTTTTTACACAAGTCATCACGGCCACAACCACATATTCTTTTAAATTTCTCATTCATACATGAATAAAATATTTTAAATTTTAAATCTGGGCAACTGGGATGATCACATCACCTTAACTTACTTTTAAGCGCACCTGGGTGATGTCACACATTTTTACAGTTATTCAGCAATTCAGAAGTTATTGGATTAAGTTTGGATCTGTGAATCTTTTGTTGGGATGCTTTAGATCTTGGATATCTCTTTATGATTAATGCAGTTTTAGGTGAATTTGGTCATCTAAAATAGCAGTTGTTTGCAACATCATTTGATTTTATGATTACAAATTTTGAATTTTGCCAAAAAAAAAAAAAAAAAAAAAATATGAAAAATATTTACAACTTAAATGAAGCCATACTTGATATTAGTCATATTATACAGTTTATATGTTTATCCAGTTAAGAAAATAAATTCATCACACACACACACACACACACACACACACACACACACACCTATATTTATATGTAACTACACATCATCAGATGACTGTGCCATTATACAAGCTAGGGTAGTGTATGTATTATAATACTACAACGTCATACATATTTATCAGTACATATAGTAGTACTGGTATGTACTGATTTTGTCTTCATCAGTATCTAATCTGTACTGATTTTGTTATGGAAAAAATGTTTTATTATTTAAATTAAGGACTTATATATTTTCATAAAATTCTGTGTATCACTCATACAAGATGTGATAAGAAATAAATCCTTTATAAAATTGTTACTTCTTCGTTTGTAGTTCTTTGTTGTACTGGATTTAGTAGATTTGTATTTAGCACTACCACATTGCCTCCTCATTGAAAGAAGATGTCCTGATTATAAAAGTGATGATTACACTACCACATTACATTACCCCCTCCTTTAACAAAAGATGTCCTAATTATAAAAGTGCTAGTGAAATGGGGTTTTACATCCCAGTCAAGATAATTGAAATATTTTCTGAACATGTCTGCGTGCCAGTGAGTGAAATGCCATTCTTGCCAACCTGAAGTACCTATAAGTAAGGAACAGTACACTAAGTAAGGTACAGGTATTTGAACCTAAATCCCATGACATCCCATGTTGTACAAATTGAGCTGTGAAATAATCAACTAACACTAATGCTACCACATTGCCCCTTCCATTAACAAAAAAGATGAATTATAAAAGTGCTTGTGAAAAAAATGGGGTTTTACATCCTAGTCAAGATAATTGAAATATTTTCTGATTACCATATGTGCCAGTGTCTTTGTCAACCTGAGGGTACCTATTGTCAAACAAGTACAAATAAGCATATTGCGGTATACTTGATTTCAGTACAGGTATTGGTGCCTAAGACCCTAATGCCCCATGTGATACAAATTGAGCCTATGTGAAATATCAATGTTTTTTATGTCCCATTAACACAAGTCGCTCGTATTGGACATTTGAGGTGATAAGTGAGACACTCTAAGAGGTGATATTTTATTTGTCATTTAAAAAAGTAGATAGATACTTCTGTTAAAAGTTTTGCAAATATTTTTTTTGGTAAAAATAACAAAATCATTAAAATTTCATAGGGGCACATTGGAAAATTTACATCCTCTTCTGATGTACAATATGTCATCCTGTAAGGGAGTAGACCAGACAAACTATAATGTATGGTCACCTTTCCATAATGGTAGCTCAGTTAGTAGAGTGCTCGCTCTGTAAATGGTAGGTTGTGGGTTCAAACCCCATCCAGGTCTGACCAAAGATTTGAAAGAAGGTAGTGACTGTTCTTTTGCTAAGCACTCGGCATTACGAAATGAAAGTCAGTTCTTTTGGATGGGATCTTAAAATAAACAAGGTCACATGGCATCAGCACAACACACTAGCATAATTTCAGCACCTTTGTCTATAGCTTGTGCACCATTACTCAACGACCCAATATACAATATGAACCATCTCCTCAGCCCAAATTTTGATCACCTTGTAGAAACAGGCACATTTATATTTAGTTTTCTACCTTTAAATGATGGAAGATTAACTTGCATCTACGAAATATGCATAATTGAAAATCTTGATTATTCTTCTATTATCAAACTGACATACACATGGAACAAAGGTGATATGTAAGCTATCACTACTTCCTGGGTCATAAGATGACCTAAATCTATGTTAATCATAATCAGCAGGTGCTCCTAATTATTTTATCTTTTTGTCACAATTATTTCTATTATAACTACCAGTACACCTTTTTTAATTATTAATTCATTAGTGCATGACTTAATCCATTTGACGGTCATTTACATTTAAAGTTATATTAGTAGCCTGGAAAGTTAACCCAATCATTTATATGAAGAGGCCTTGGCAGGTAATTGGTCTAAAGAGCCAGCTTATGGCACATCTCACCGCATCTCTCATTGCCTGTTGGGATCCCATTTGTGCAGATTTTAGTTTGAGCATTTGTCAGTATACTTGATAAGTCTGTGGTTTTCCAGATACTCCCTTTTATTTCTCAACATCCCAAAACTGACCACCTCAATATTAGTGAAAGAATCTTGACTGAGACAACTTTCCACTCAACTCGTTTATTGGCCTAATAAATGTAGCTCACTATTAAACAGTTTTAAGCTGTTTTTGACAATACACAATTAAAAAAAAAATCTCGGGATTACCAGTATTCTGTACTATCATCATTATCCAAAAAGTTGTATAAAGGGAGATAACTCAAACCTAGACTTTCAGCAATACATAGTAAAATATTGTCACATCATGACCATCAATACCTCAAACCATTGGATGTCAAACCTAGTGCATTTCTATTTGTACAGCTAGGCCAGTCAAACAAGTGATTGTATATTGCCAGGGGTATGACAATAAAAATGTTTAATGTCAAGGTCATTGGAATATTTTCATTACATTTGGTGACTAAAAAAAACAAAAATAGCACAAATTTTTATTGTATTGATTTTAATCATCATGTGATGACCATGTGATATGTAAAACATAAATAGCTTTTCTCCTGTACATCATACAGAGATTCATGTAAATAATGGTCCTGCTTACAACATTTAAGATTGTATTACCATAACATGCAACTATTGCTTTAAGATAGTTAAAAGATTAAAAATTAATTAAACAATCACAACATTCTACTTTTCATGACATTCTTCATTTCATTGTTAAAATTAAAATATCTTTAACATGTTGAACTCCCTCAAGAAAAATGTTGTCTAATTTTTGTCTAAAAAGTTCTAAATCTGAAATTTGATATGCCTTGAAGGAATGAATTACGATTGTTCAAACAAAAGTTCTGGATACAGTGAACTGACAAATTCAATGTATCTATGGTATAAAGCAGACATTGGTTTAGTTATAGAATAGATCATGATGAGAACATCCCTCTACTGGAGAAAACATCAGTAATGATGCATAATCATGACAACTAAATGTAAATGTATTTCTCTCACCCAAGGGCAGGTAATTCATCCTTAATCAAGTTTAAGAATCTCACTAATACATAAAATAAAATCTTTGGTATTGTATTATAAAATTATTAAGTATACAAGTAAAACACAGAGTATAGTATGGTAAGAAATCCGTAATATGGTACTTTAAAATAGAGATCGGTTTTAACTGGACATTTCATGTTAATTTAGGCATAACAAAATCTAACCTAAAGACCCACTACGTTATGCCAGTAAATGTACTTGATAATCATTTTCTATTCTGATTTTGCAATATTCTGAATTCTTTTCATACAACACTGTATGTAGCCTTCAGTGAATATAGGTAATAATGTGTAATGTGTTTGTACGTTTTTATCTATTTTGACACTACTATTAAGTTTAAAGTCAAAGCAGAGGGTGCTTTCTCTGTCCTATTCACTCCCAACTTGTGGTTTATCCTAATACCTATACATATTTGATTTTGAAGTATTCTGAATTCTCAGCATACAATACTGTACTTGGCATTGTGTTAATGTTTAATAGTGTAGAATTACATGGCAATCTACCACTAAGAGTTCAAGTTTAAAATCAAAGCAGTGAGGGCACTGAAGTGAAACCTTATACATGTACATGTCTTGTCAAATTAGTTTTTATGAATCTAATAAGCTTTTTCTTATAACTCTATACATAACTAACGTGTACTTCTATTATAGAAGACAAAAATTTACTGTGAAATAACAACAGGACAACCATTATTCACTATTTGAAAAGCATCCTCATAAAAATATGATCATTTTGTTAAATAACAATGGGACAACCATTATCACTACAATTACAAAGAGAATGCCTACATTACAGCAACAATTAGTGGCTACTACTGGCAAGAACTGATTGATTGATTGATTGATTGATTGATTGACTGATCCAACACTTAATTACCATGTGAAAAAAATCATGCACTAAAAATATGTGCACCTGAAAATGTATTCTTACAGGGAAAAATGCCCCATTTGGAAATCATACCTAGAACATCTAATACTGAATACCATGGGGTTCACCACTGTATCATGTGATGAACATCTATTAACATTTGTGTTGTTAGTTATTAAAAATGTTTACATCAAAAACTCCTGGAATAATGACAATTTTTTAGGACAAAATGAACCGATATGTTTGTATACCAAATGGAAATTATTGTAACACACAAAGGTTATGTCATGTCAGTGACACACTTGTGAACCTCATTGGAAATGTTCTAAACAAAGTTCTACAGTCCAACCTGTCTTAAAGGCCACCTCTATATAAGGGCCACCTGCTTATAAAGGCCAGTAGAATTATATCCCAATTGTTCTTTATTCATACTATTTGAACCTGGTTCTCTTAGGTGGCCTTTATAGACAGGTTTGACTGTAATTATTAATCTCAAATAACAATGAAAAAATTGGTATACAGATTTGCTATAAAATGAGGCAAAGTTGTATTGGCTGTAGTTTTGTATTAGTATTTTGATACTAGACTATAAATAAGTATTTGTGGTAAATACCGGTAAAATCAATGCCACAACAGTTATATAACATCTAACCATCACCATAACTACCATACATTGGGACTACTGGCTAATATAGCAGGATTTCTGTTATAACATGTCTCTCTTATAAAAAATGATTACAAGCTTTTTTTGTACATTTCAACATGGATGATGGTGAAAATTGAATCCTGAGTAAACTGAATACCTTAATTAAATTAAGTTTTATATAACACAACATTAATATTTCCTGATAAACTAACATGTGTAAATCTGAACAAAATCTTCTGTTCCGAAAACGTTCAGTTTAGATGGTTTTCACTGTGATTAGAGCAAAACTAAAACTTTCATAAAATGTAACAATTAAAAACTGTACATACTTTCTACGAACTGCATTATCAGATGTCCAATGGAATTCGCCAACGTACCATGTGATCAATACCCCTTAACGTTTGTGCGGACGATTGGAAAACATTTGTCAAAATTTTCTGGATTAATGATATTTTTACAGAAAAATGTGAACTTAAGCAATTCCATCTCCAATGGAAATAATTGCTTGGCAGAAACATTATAGGGTATCACATGGTACATTGGCGATCCCCATTTATATTTCATTTTAACTTTCTGATGGACAATTTTCAGAAATTACAGAAACAGAATCCCCACCTAAATGTGGGGAAAATATTGTTAGTAATAAATCATTTAATTAACACCAAGAAAAAATCATATACAAAATTTAAACAAGTTAATCATATCATAAGCATATATGTAATAATGGAATGGTTCAACATCAAGTGTGTAAAGGGAGATAACTATTACAAAGGCTTATCAGGCCTTCACCAGCATATACATTCAGACGACACCATATATTGTTATACAATGCATTTCAACAACCATCAACCATTCATCAAGGTTTACTGGAAAAACAAACACATCAGAGATTCAATTTTTAAGATATATTTAAATTCATAAAATATGTGATACAATGTAAATAATGAAACAAAAAGGTTTATTATTTACAAGATGGACGGACGAAATAGAATATAGATATGATGAAATCTAGATATTAGCTACTATAAAGCAGCAGGTCCCAAAACTGAGAAGACCTTAAACTGAATACATGTAGTTTCTTCTAACTTTTAACATTTTACTCTTGCAGAATTTATTATCAGACAGCTACTTTAGGAAAGATCAAAATGGTTGCTTAAATGTGCAGTTTATACAACTTGAACAGGTACAGAAGAAATCAGTTTCCATTTTGGAGTTTTGTTGTACACCCCAGTCCAGATTCTGACATTTACCGATATGTTGAAGTGATCCATTCAGGGATGGTGGAAGAAACCAGGGAAATTCATCAGTCCAAGGGACCTGACAAACTTTCTCACACTAGGACCTGTCCCTAGTGAGATATAAACCCAGCTGCGATCTGTAATAGGGTGCTTAAGACCACTTGGCTACCGAGTTCCCCCAATCACAAGATGAGAGATTTTTCTGATTCATTTTACATTTTCAGAACATGATGAATTATAATTAAATTTTCATGTTTGTTAAATATTATTACATCAAGTGTGATGGTGATGATACAGTAATGATTAGATTTACATGTATGTATTTTAATTTTCTAACAAATACAGTAATACTTCGGTGACAAATTTAAAATGAGGTAGCTAAAGGCAATGTGATCACTAAATGCATTTAAAAGGCTTGTGAAACTTGTGACACATATACTAATATTTAAGTTAGTAATCTAAACTTGGTGTTGATAATGTGTGATAAAATGTAGCAGCAAACACATTATGTGATGATATTACGTTCTGGTTCAATTACATATTACCAATATTATCAATACCTGGTAATCTAAATAAAACTGTCTCTCGAGACCCAAACCCCCCTCCCCGTCCCAATTTAAAACATAACCCTATGACCTTGACCTTCCATCTACACACCTAACTGTGGCACACACCAAATTGTCTCGTGTGTGGTAAGTTTGATCAAATTGATGCAAAGATGTGAAAGATATGAAGTGACACAATTTAACACACAGACAGACAAACATGGTGATTCATATATAACCCCTCAAATTAATCAGTGGGGGATTATAATAAGAAACATTGAATATTAGGGCCTATTTGTACAACAATGCCTGTCAATTTCCTCTGAAATCTTTGGATTTTAATCTAAAATATTCAAGTTGGCCTTATAGAACAAACATTGGCATCATCACTGTCAAATGATCAATTATTCTAGGACCTAAAGAATGGAATTTTCAATCCACTGTTCTTATACCCAGAAATAATTAAATTCACACATATAGCATTACAAGATTGCCATGTCATGTATGTGTAAGGAGAGGTAAAGAATTACTTCACAATTAAGTAGTCAGATGTCAAACCCCCCTCCCCCTGTTGACAAAAAGTTAAAATTTTAGGTACAATAACAAATATTTGTGACTTTTAAAACTCTGACCATTATGCAGTGATAATGGTAGTTTTCCTATACTTTTAAGCAGCGTTTTATTTTTCATGGAAAAGGGTAGAAAATTAATACACCGGTACACCAAGAAAAAAGTATAATTACAGTATTCAAGTCTCAATATTTTATTTTATTTGAAACATGAAATTTCTAAAATTAAAGTAGTTTTATGAATGAAACAATGCACACACAAAGTACATCAAAGTTATCTAATACAATGAAAAGTTCACTGAGCAACAAGTAATGTCATCTGATGACAAGCTACCAGTACAAAAATATACAATTCTACGACAATTTATGGGATGGCATTATTTAACACAACCTTCCTTTTACTGTAAACCAACTTGTATTAACTTTCACTTGTTTTGTGAAGACAAAATAATCGAGAAAGTTAATCATTGCGAATTTATTTCTGAAAATGATTTTATTAAAACAAAATATTCAGCTAGTTTTTATTTTGTGAAAGTTAATAGTCACAGAATGGTTTTAATAAAAGAATTGCGAAAGTTAATATCCGCATATAAAAGTTAGTTTACGTTATCTGCAATCATTGGCAAATTAAAATTTCAGTGGTACTTCCTTTTATAATCCCAACCCCATTTTTGAATTTTTCCCCATAGAAATGTCAAAAGTTTATAATTGCTTCATTCTGTGATCTTTTTCAATCAAAATAAAAATATTTGGGGGAGGTTACATTTTACCAAAGTAAATGCATTCCATAATGAAAACCTATGTTTACATTTCTGATAGCCAAATTTTTTATAATAATGCATTTAAAAAGAAGCCTATTTTAGGAAATTTGTGAAAAAAATGCTTTAAAAAGAACTATATTTTCACAACTGCAAGAAAACTTGGACACTAAGGATTTTAAATCTGTGGAGACCTGGGATAATCTATCATAAAACATGTGTATAAGTCTTGTTGACAAAAAATATTCAATGTGTATTAAGTGTCCTTAAAGCATTTTCAAAGTTTCACAATGACTGGAATGCAAATAAAAAATATCACGAAGAAGATCCAATTTTACCTTAGAGTCACATTAACCACAGATTTTAACCAACAGGGACTAGTTGTTCAAAGCTCTGTTAGCTTAACAGAATGGTCAGTGAAAATTTATATCTTGTGTACACAGGTAAAACTTTTTTAATATATGTTCAGAAATGAGTGCATGAAACTGCTATTATCAAAAGAAGCAATTAAGGTCAAAACTTGTCTATAATAAATATTTGTTTTTATTTTACAGTCAAACCTGTCTAAAAAGGTTACCCAAGGGAACTAGTAAAAGTGGCCTTTATGGGCAAGTGGCCTTTATATACAGGTTCAAATAAGATGAATAAATAACAATTTGGATACAATTCTACTGGCCTTTATAAGCAGGTGGCCTTTAAGGCAGGTTGGACTGTAATTTTTTAAGCTCACTAACCATTTAGATAAGCTAAAGAAGCTTTGAACAACTAAGCCAAGAATGGCCCAGATATCAAACATTAAAATCAATCTGAGTGATATCTCTGTGGTTTATCTATGCAGCTTACTTACAAATTGACGTATCGCCGGCCATGCCTTTTATGTTCCGACACTGACCGCCATCACAGTAACATAGCAGCATCATGGCAGCTAATGATGTACTAGTGTCAGTGACGTCATTAAATCCCCCATATCAGGTCAAGTTTTCATTCTTTTTGTTGGAACATTGTGGGCGTGGCCGGCGATCCTTCAATTGCCACTGATACACTTGAGTTAACTAACGACACTGACACATATCACAATTAACAAGTCATATACAATGAAGCCTGTCTAAATCTGAATCTAAGAGGACCAGACACCACAATAAAAGCAATATCACTGTAAAACTT
Organism: Anadara kagoshimensis; assembly: GCA_021292105.1. Classification (NCBI taxonomy): domain Eukaryota; kingdom Metazoa; phylum Mollusca; class Bivalvia; order Arcoida; family Arcidae; genus Anadara; species Anadara kagoshimensis. The sequence continues at coordinate 12,605,661 of CM037865.1, forward strand.
AATTTGAAGTCTCCAGCCAATTTCATCAAATTTGATCTAATTGAAGGCATGTAAAGTCAGACATTACCACTATGCCTCCGTTGATTCAGTTTGAACAGGTTTCATTGTATAAAATTTAAAAATTTATCAATAAATATAATCTAATTAACAATGAACTAATTAAAACATCTTCCTCAGCTGTCTGGATCACTGGACTTTACTTGTTCTGAAGAATCGGCATCGCCATCTTTATTGTCAGTCTCTAGCTCAAAATTCTGAAAAAAAAACAAATTTTAAATTTTGTAAGACTTTATCTAAGAGTGGAGTGGAGTGGAGTAATGGAGTTTTACAGTATATCCCAGTCAAGATTCTTTCCCTTAGGTCTTACAAACAAGACATGTGATGCCTATGCTGACTGTTTAGTGCTTGAAAAGAAAAAAGTCTATGGTCTTACCTGATCAAGAATTAAGTCATATTACTTAAAGAAAGTAGCCTACCCAACAAGATATTCTTCATTTTTTGGTTTCGTTTTATGTCCTGGTCAGATTATTCACTCGCATCAAGTTGATCAGAAAGCAGGAAAATGATAGATGAGATTGGACTAATAAGCAACATAGCTATATGTTACAGCAATAGAAATAACAGAAGTGGGGTGAAAACTTTGGCAACAGACAAGAGAAGCAGAAAATAAACAGTTTTGTGATGGCCTGATATGACATGGAGGCAGGTAAGAATACTAGGAATCTAGGGCCTGACCCTGTCCAGAATCAAGTGACATAACTCACTCAGGTAAAAAGCACACTACCCACAGAGTTATCACAGAAAACTACTGACCTTGGGCACATAAAAAACCGACTTTCTGACACTATGATTGAGTGTTACCACAGTAACAGAATTAATCTGACACTATGATTGAGTGTTACCACAGTAACAGAATTAATCTGACACTATGATTGAGTATTACCACAGTAACAGAATTAATCTGACACTATGATTGAGTGTTACCACAGTAACAGAATTAATCGAAGTCCAGAGTAACATACCTCTAATTCTTTCATTATTTCATCCATAAAATCTGTAGAATTTGATTTATAAGCTACAGCTGCTTTTATGGTATCTTTAAACATCTAAAATATTAATATACATGTGTGTTATTTAATTATTTTCATATAAAATCTTCATATAGGATCTACGGTATGCATAATCATATTTTAAATTATGTAGCAAGGGTGATGCCTGCTGTTTTAGAATATGAAATAATCTATAAAAACTTTGAAAACAATTTTGTTTCTCACAGCAAGTTATAATTCCCCTTGATAACTTTGCCATCTTCACATATCACCACAGTATTTTTAATCCCAATGTATATTTCCTTACGTTTTCCTTTACAACCCTCCCACAATTTATCCTCAAACCCATTCATAACTCCACAATCAGACAAAAAGTGGCAATGAATCAGTGTTTTATTGTATATTCTAATGGGGTTTGCCGTTGTATCATGTGATACCCCCTACATTTGTGCGGAACAGTTATTTTCATCGTCTATCTTTCATATCACTTTATGTTTTTCTGTAAAAATGTTGTTATGCTAGTAATTTGTCACATTAACATTTTCCAAAACATGCACAAACATTAGAGGGTGTTGATCACATGGTACAGCAGTGAATCACCAGTTTTCATTCTAGGAGTTCTCAGATGGGATCAATTTAAAAAAAATCCTCTAAAACACCATAACATCAATAATTTTGGATTCATGTTATGTTAAATATGGCCCATTAAGGTTTTAACAATGGGGCCTTTTGACTATGGCCCCTTCTAGAATGAACACTGAACCCCATTTAATGATCATCTACATGTACATTTGTATATGACTTACTTTGACTACATTAGTTCCGTCTGAGGCCGATACAAAATAAAATGGCATGTTGTGTTTCTTGGCAAAATTAAAGGCTTTTTTAGTTACACTATAATCAACTGAAACAGAAATTAAAAATTTATTAATTTTAATTGTACAATATAAGAACATAATATGAATACCTTAACAATAGTAACACAGTGAAGATACATGTAAAAACCTATTCCTGCTCATTAGGAAATTGTTTATGACAAATAAAACAGGGGTTGGTTTTTCAATTTCATGTAAATAAAATGTGTCCATTGCATAGATGTATGATATTAATTTTACGTGACTTATTTAAAAAATGAACACATTTTAATTGTACATCATTTAATGCTACCAGAAACAAGAAATGCTTTTAAATAAATAAATAAATAAACTAACACCATTTAATACCAACAAATATTTTGCAAACAAGAAATTCTTTCAATGAATGAATGAATGAATGAATGAATGAATGAATGAATGAATAAATGAATGAATGAATGAATGAATGAATGAATGAATGAATGAATGAATTGAATGAATGAATGAAAGAAAGTTTACCATCTATTTTATTAGCTGCACATAAACAAGGTATTTCTGGCCTGTACTCTCGTAGTTCTTTTAACCAATTTGGTAAATTTTTATATGTTACTTTTCTTGTTGTGTCAAAAACCTGAAATACAAACAAAATAAATATACAGTAATATAAAGACCACCAATGGGACTTAAGAAATATGAACTTACCCCGGTTATAGACAGGTGGCCTTAATATAGGGGACTTTTCAATTAAAATGATGCAATGGGACTTCAGAACATTGGTCTTTATGTACATATGGTTTTTATATAAAGGTGACTGCTACAGCAGGTTTTACTGTAATAACTTTCATACTAAACGATTTAGATTTTGTTAGCTTATGAAACTTGATGGATTGGTTGTTTCGTTGTAATGTTGTTTAACATTGCATCAGCAATTTTACAGCTATTTGTGACAAGAGCAAGTTCATTAAATTTCATGCATACAAGATAATATGTTTCATGGCCTGCCCTGTTTAAGTGCACACTTAGGGCAATTTTTAGGGGCTAACTAACAGAGTCAGTACTCCACAAACAAACATACCACTCTCTCTATCATATTATAATTACATTTGGTTAAACTGTTAATACTGTCTTTTCAATACCAAGCCCGAGGAGAGGAAGCAGATTCTCAATTTTTTTTTACATTCTCATTTATGACTGGATGGATGCATATTATTAAACCTTCAGTAGGAGGGGATAGTTGTTGTCTTCACAAAATAGAAAAGAGACAACTTACTAGTAAACATGCATGTGCTTGATGATAATAAGATGGATGCATATTGTTAAACCTTTCTTGACCAGCAGTATCCCAAAAATCTGAAACAAAATAATTAGTAAATTTCAGATAAGCATTCTAAAATTGAATACATTTATATTTCAGATTGGTGATCAAAAACAAGAAGTAAGGTACATACTAATGTACAGTGATTTCTTTATAAAAGACTTAACGGAAAAATTCTAAAAGTAGCGATTTTAGAAAGGCATAGAGTATAGAGATGTTGAAAGTTATACACCGAGATAACAAAAAGGAGTTGAAGCTTGGATGCCAAGTTGCAGAGAATATGGATGGCTTGTGGCTGAAAAGCTGCCAAGTGATGAATAGCAGCTGCCAGAAAAGTCCTGAAATATAGTTAACAAGGGATTGAGATGAGCTGCCAATTTGACTCTAATTCATTAGATTAGTGTTAAACTTTTGACAGGTCTGTATTGTATATTCTTATAATTATAATGTAAGATTTATAACACTACTGTAAACGAAATAATTATAACAAATTGTTATTGTTTCCAATCAATTTAAATAAGATTTTTTTAATCAGTTAATTCATATTCAACATTGGGCTAATATATGAACTAAGGTAGTTAGCAATAGAAGATTGAAAATTCAATATATGATATACCAGTACCTGTTTGTTTTCACAACCGTAGTATATAAAATCAGTAATATGTTTAAAAATCAAAATCTTTGTTAACTTACCAACTATCACTTTTTGATCATTGACTTCTGTTTTGTGTGTAAATAATGTTAGTGCAAACGTTGATAATTGTTGTGGTTTACTAGCTCAATTAAGGAAAATAATTTATTGGAAAAATGAGAAAGTAAAGTACAGCTTATAGCAGGTGGGCTAAAAGCATTGTTATCAATCATAATTCAATTTATCAATTGTCAATCTGTAGACCAAATACCAATAGCCCAATACAATTAGTAATACCTGGTAATACTACAACATGATCAGTTTTAAAGATTGTCAAATAATAATTCACATCTCTCTCTCTCTCTCTCTCTCTCTCTCTCTCTCTCCGTGGCTGGCATATCCATAGAGCTGAAGACAATAAGAGATATAATATACATATAATGAATAGTCATTTATTATTATCCTACAATACAATCACAACTTTCTATGTGAGGACAGACTGCAATGTTCTAGGTTGAGTAATAGTGTTAAACGTCCCGAGTCAAGAATATTTCACTTATATCGGGATGTTACCAGCTATAGGTGAAGGTGCAGGATTTTTGCATGTGTGTTGCACTGACGGCATTATGCATTAGGGTTCTTTATCATGCCATGCTTACATTGGCATGGTATCTCGTTTATTTTAAGTTCTCATCTGAAAGCACTTTGACTTTCATTTCATAATGCAAAGTGCTTGGCGAAAGAACAGTCATTACCTACTTTCAAGTCTTGGGTCAGACCTGGTCAGGATTCGAACCCACGACCTCCAACTTACGAAGTGAACACTCTACCAACTGAGCTAGTGTGATGTTATAGGGTTTGATCCTATGCCTGAATTTTTCTCCTCTTATATATCTCTCTTCTTTGTACATGTATTGGGATCAGGTCAATTCGCCCCACGGTAAATTCGCCCCCGTCAAAATCGCCCCCACTTTCACCAAATTCGCCCCATGTCAAAATCGCCCCAGTTCAAAATCGCCCCCACCTTTTGCAAATTCGCCCCCACTGTCAAATTCGCCCCAATTTTTGAAAAATCATCTTCTTTTATTGAATTTGTAAAAGTAACATAAAATTATTTATTACGACCTCAGATATGCCTAATTACTGACTGCACACAAATTATTTGTACGTGTAAATATGTATTGTTTTTATTGCAATGTTGTTTTTTTGTCGCGCATTCATATCAATAGTCCTTTGTAAGACTATGATTACATAACAGTGGGTACAGTAAAAAGAAAATACTTAAAGTTTATTAAAGAATAACATTAGAGTATTGATAGATTACATCATTGAGAGAAATCATTAAAACATCTTTTTCAACATACCAGGCGCTCCTTACGAAATAATGTCTCTGTTCCTGGTAACATCAAATTCATTGTACACTTGATCGCTTCTACTATGTAGGTATTTTAAAAATAAAAAAATATTTTGTCAAAAGCAACATTGGAAACGTTTAATAATACAATGAGATATAAAAGTTAAATCCATTATTAAATGGATGCACTGGAATGTTTCATTGTTTCATTTCTAAAGTAGCATTATTTTTATCTGATTTTTATAAGAAAAATAAAATTAAAAATATCATTTTGTTATATGGTTATTGAGAAAAAATGGGGGCGAATTTGCAAGAAGTGGGGGCGATTTTGAAAGGGGGCGATTTTATCATGAGGGTGAATTTGTTGAAAGTGGGGGCGAATTAGATAGGGGCAAATTTACCGTGGGGCGAATTGACTTGAATTCCATGTATTTATTAGATTCGCCTGCATGACATTGCACACTGTTATGTTTTGTTAAACTTTTTTGTCTTAAAAGGATACTATCCATCCATTAAAAACCTCTCTACAAGCCTAAAAAAGAAAATGCATCCATCATTAATTACATACATTATAAAATTAACATCAAGCCAAAAAAGTGACAGTACAGTTCAATCTGGACTTGAACCCGAGACCTTCCCAATTCTAGCAAGATGCTCTACCGACAGAACCTGGGACACCAATTCCTCCCTTCCTTTATTAAATTCAACTACAATGAATAGAAACCAACGGATTCCAACCTGGTACCAACCTGTTGATTGGCCACTTGGCACTGTCAGATAAAACCCAAACCATTTAATAGGAAAGAAAAAAGTGTGGCAGCCAAAGCAGGGTTTCATCTTTGGTACTTGATAATATCTGCAAGCAGACATCACATTAAAGACTCTAGACTCTAACCCGGTATCTTCCAAATGCTAATGAGATTCATGTATATGTGTGAATACAGGCCTAAAGCAATTTGGGATAATAAGGATATTACATACAATGTATCCACTGTCATGGTAGCCGTAACAGAAAGGAAAGAAATGCAGGGTCGAAGCAGGGATTGAACACTTTAGATGAGTGTTCTACCACTGAGCTACCAAGACGGCTACATTCCTCCTATTATTTTTGAGTTTCCAACAGTCCCAATAGGGAATTCTCACACACATTCCCTCCGATGATGGACTTTATTTTGCTCTTAATTGCTAGTCCACCACTTCCGAAGGGCAACACTGGCCAACAAACAGTAACAGGAAGGAGAAAAATCAGTGTCAAACTGGGGATTGTACCCGGTACGCAAACACTGGCTATACCAAATTGTAACAGGAAGGAGAAACAATGCAGGGTCGGACCGGAGATCGAACCCGCGTCCCGCGACCTCCCACACTATCCGCGAGTGCTCCACCGCTGAGCTACTCAGACCGCTACAGTAGCTATGCAAGGGGGTGTCCGACTGTCGGGGAGAAATGACAATCGCCGGTAATGAAAATACTGTAAACTGTCAGCGTCATGATTAGAGAATTTGGTGATACTTTTGACACTTCAGACGGCTGACGATTTCTGAAAAAGAATTACCAGACAAAAAAATATAAAATCGTACTTTGATTTCCCCACAGCACTGTCTCCTAGACATATTACTTTGACTCTGACTTCGCCTTCATCTCCAGCTTTCTCGTAGTCAGGTGTAACATTTGCCATCTTTGCTAACATACGCAGAAATCGAGGCCCGATCTGAAGGGTTATCTGCCCCTACATTAGAAGTCGTCCTATACTGACCATCTCAGGTGTGATATACTTTACAGTTATAAAGGTAGTTCAGTCGAGCGTGACCTGTTAGATAATTCCAATTTGGGAGAGCGATAAGTGATTATAGATCAACAAAAATCCAATCGGGGTTTTATGTCTCTGGCTAAACGCAGACGGATTATAATCAGTATTTAGACACTTATGACCTGAATGCATCTCGTAATGAAATGATGAAAAAAAAATTAACATGCATATGTACTAGCTTATGGAATATTTGCACGAAATCATAATTTTATAAATGTTTTAAATACGTTTTGTCGGGGTCTTATATGCTTACTCCAAGTTTAAATGAAAATTAAATAAATAAATAAATAAATAAATAAATAAAAATTGATAAGATGTTTTCTCAGCATCAACAATGCAATCTAGCAGAGATTTAAATAATAAATCTTCGTTTTTTAAAACATTTCATTTTAACTTGATTATAAATAAATAAATAAATAAATAAATAAATACTATGATTTTTCTTATGTTTATTTTTTATAACTAGATGATTTGATATTCATCTAATTGAACCGACAAATCCAATGCTGAATAGTTAACTGCAATATTTTATTTTATTTTATTTTATTTTATTTTATTTTATTTTATTTTATTTTATTTTATTTTATTTTATTTTATTTTATTTTATTTTATTCATCGACCTGAACTGTAAAAAGAATGCAACATAAACCTGGCACTGGTAAGGACAAAGTCATGTGTAACGTTTTGGAGAGAGAGAGAGAGAGAGAGAGAGAGAGAGAGAGAGAGAGAATTATCACTCTCAAGTCACAAATATTGTTCAATAAATATGATCAATATACAATAATATTACTTTTTATTTTAACAATCGGGACATGATTGGGACATGGTCAAAATGCAATATAATATTCTGAAAGTTCACGAGAACTTAAAAAAATCTGAACATAACGTTTCTATTGAACAGTAGGGGCTCAAGCGTGACGGTTTACCTACTTGTTTCATTCATTAATTAATTTCCCAATCAACAAAAAATCGAACCTAACCCATCACTTTACCTAGATCATGTTATTTGTGTCATGGCAGGCAATCAACATCACGGCTTTCTTTAAATTAGAGGTAGTGACTGCGTGGTGTTATCATTATTATTATTTATTATAATTATTATTATTATTATAATTATTATTATAATTATTATTATTATTCAATGTGATGTATTTGAATGATAATTTTATCACGAACCGTTTGAAAATCTAATAAATATTAGTTATAAATTTATTTTTCGTCACTCTGTTTTGTTTATTTGAGTATAATTAAAACAATTTTAAATCCGTTCAATAGACAATTATTTAAATGTAAATGTTAATTTTAACTAAGTCATCTTCAATGTTGTTTCCTAATAATAATAACATGGCTGGGAATAATCATGTTGTATTTCAATTATTTTAGGGTTATATGTTTTATGGCATTGATTACTTTTGAAACTTGAATAAAATAGATATTATTATTATTATTATTATTATTATTATTATTATTATTAGTTAAATAAAATATAATAAATAAAAATGTGCATATTTTTCTGAACTTTTGTTATTTTAACTCTCATACTCTATTAGTTAAATAAATAAGAATTATAATAAAATGGAAAATAAAAATGTGCACGTTTCATTACTTCCTATTTTTTCTCACTTGATTTAATTCTTTAATAACATTTTAAATAGAAAAGGGCACAATGTTGTATTAGATCCAGTAGGCTAGTATTTGACCATGATAGTCTATACATATCCATAGTATATACATACCGGTAGTCTATCATATTGGCCCTTATCCACTGACTGAAATATTGATACAAATATTGTACCACCTAAATTTCAAATTAAAAGTGGAATGGATTTTTTTAAAGATACCACAAAGATTTTTATAACTGAATTTTCATCACGATGTGAACTTTATCATGAAAACCAGACATTTTCACTTTTCTATATCTTTAATAAGAAAAAAGCTGTTTATAAAAACAGTGCTGTGCACTTTCTAATGAGTTTCATAGGGAAATTAAGTAAAATGTCACCATATTTTAAATCAAAAAGTGGAATGGATTTTTTTCAAGATATTTTAATCATTTTTATATTTGAATATTCGTGACAGTATGTATTTTTCACTGAGAACCAGACATTTTCAGAAAATAATATTGTTATTGGTGAAATTTAAATTTGAAAATCGGGTATATCTAGTTCCCATTGTAACTTAACGGGCTGGCGATCGCACAGGTGACTTAATACAGGTGATGAGACCATCGTCTTAACGCATCAATGGTTTACGGTCGGACCTCGATTTCTGTACATGAGAATGTAGATAGTACACTGCTCCCACTTCCGTGTATAGAGACCGTACGATATAATGATCTTGAGCTGTACATTAAAGCGGGGCACCTGTTAGTGAAATACAGATAGATTTATCCCGCTTGGCACGTCAGTACAAGTTCTAACAAGTAACGTCGATTTAGCCTGTAACGCTACAGGTAACGATCCATGTTTCACAACTAATCAGGCCCTAATTTAATCATTGTTGCTTAATTAGCGACGGGCCGAGACAATTATTTATCACAATAAATTTTATGAAACATTCATTTTCAAGATATTCAGGAATTTTGGTGTCATTTGGAGTACCAAATATAACTCTAAACCAAGATTATCCTCAACTAAAATTTGGCAATATTTATAATTAATTTTATGGTACTACAAATAACAAGTTTAATCCAAATTAATACATGTATGTAATAATTTATCTTCTTCACGACCTTAAATTCACGAATTTGTTTTTCTATTAGAAATATTCTTGAAGATTTTAAATTTCAACCAGATTTAGCTATTAGTTAAGGAAAAGCTAAATCATTTTGAAATTTTGGCCAGTTTTATCCGGCTATGATTATCAAAATAATCCCAAAATTTCTTTTCATTGCATGGTTTAAGTTGTACATGGAAGTAACAAAGATCAAACAGCAAGAAACAGGCACACAATAGATAAAACATTAATGCAAAATTTAAAAAAAATACTAATTTAGATTTCAATAAATCATGCATCATCATTTGTAATCCGAGCTCAAATCTGAAAATCTTTCAAATTATCAAACCAAAAACTTTTATCCATTTAAATCTATGATACAAACGCAGAGAACTGGAGAACATGTGTGGTTAAACCTGGTACCCAACCTTTCACTCCCAAGGATCAGTAGGATCCGCATATTTAAAATTTGTAATTAAGCTCCAATTTGTATCAAAAATTTAACACGAGATGGTATTGTATAGCTGTCTTAAAAGTCAAGAATAGACTTAAATAATTGTAGTTCTCAATTTTTTTATTGTAATATCGGTGTCCGTCAAGGAGATAGCCTTTCTCCACTTTTATTTTCCCTATATTTAAATGATCTAGAATTATTTTTGTCCGAAAAAGAAGTGAAAGGTTTCAGTACTCTATCGCAAGAGTTTGAAAAAAGTGCTCTAAACTATGTTGAATTACTTTGTTTGTTATATGCAGATGATACTGTTTTGCTAGCAGAATCGCAAGAAGATCTACACTCACGATAGATACTTTTTCACAATACTGTTACAACTGGAAACTAAATGTTAACATCAGTAAAACAAAACTACTTGTTTTTTTCTAAAGGTAGAATTTCAAATAAACTCAATTTATTTTTTAGAGGTATCAAACTAGATGTAGTTAATGAATTCTCTTATCTTGGTCTAATTTTAACACGTTATAGTACTTTTAATAAAGCAAAGACAGACCTTGTTCAAAGAGCACAAAAGGCTATGTTTGGTGTACTTAAAAAAAATAGAATACATAATCTATCCATTGATTGTCAATTTGATCTTTTTGATAAAATTGTTAAACCAACATTATTATATGGTTGTGAGTTATGGGGTTTTAGCAAGTTAGACATTATTGAACAATTGCATCTAAAATTGTGTAAACATGTGTTATGTGTTAACAAATATACACCAATAATATGGTATATGGTGAACTTGGAAGAACACCACTCTCTATTGATGTTAAAACTAGAGTTATCACTTATTAGGCTAAAATTGTATGGGCACATAACAGTAAACTAACAAACAATATTTTAATTAAATTTGCTATCAATTTGTTCATAATAACTGTAATTTCCCTTGGTTAAACTATGTTAAGAGTATTTTAGAAGAATGTGGATTAAATCAGATTTGGCTTACACATAATTTTTACAGTGTAAATTGGTTAAGATGTCATGTTAAACAAATTTTATATGATCAATTTTTACAAAAATGGTAGTGATTTACAGAACTCCCCACTTTGTATTAATTATAGATTATACAAGAGTGCTTTAGATTTAGAGCCATATTTGTTAAATTTAACATGTAAAAATGCAAAACTGTTTTGTAGATATAGATTGAATAATGTAAAAATTCCTATTAATTTTGGTAGATACTAGTATACAAATGTTCCTAGAAATGAACGAATATGTTATTTATGTGATTCAAAGGAAATAGGAGATGAGTTTCATTATATATTTAACTGCACTGCATTTGTTTCTGAAAGACGAATATACATTCCAAAAGATCTCAGAGTTCCGAACATTTTCTCCATGCAAAAACTTTTTAATCATAAAGATATTTTGATACTATCAAGACTTTGTAAATTTATATCTGTAATTGTAAACAGGGTCACTCCTCCAGGTATGTAAACTGTCCTCTACTACATAATACTACATAATGTTATTTATTTATTATTTGTATATATATACATTGTCTCTATACATTGTAAATATGTTTATGAGATTAATAAAGAATTTGAATTTAAAATGCAGAAAAGCCGTTTTAAAGCATATAGATTTCAATTTTTTTGGGGGGTGGGGGTGGGAGCATGCCCCCGGACCCCCTAGCGTGATCGCGCCTTAGGCGCTCCAACTTTGCGTACATATAATCAGGTCACGGTACGCCGCTGTCAGTAGCATATTTGGAAATAAGGTTTATTAACCAAACAGTGAACAAACACCAACATTTATGTGTCGTCAACATATGTTTATAAATCAGGATTATATAACCCAATCTTACCTACATCAGTTTTATTAGAGTTGAGTATTGGTGTTTGACGTCGCATTCAATAATATTTCACTTGTATTGAGAGATCAATACTGATGACATTATACAGCAGGGTTCTTTATGGTGCCATTCTGTGACACGGGACTTTGTTTATTTTAAGTTCCCATCCAAAAGAACGGTGACTTTCATTTCGTAATGCCGAGTTCTTGGCGAAATAAGTCATTACCCACTTTCAAGTCTTCAGACCTGGTCGGAGTTTGAACTCACGACCTCCCACTTATGAAGCCAGCACTCTACCAACTGAGCTACCACAGTGGTCTTGTTTAATATTAGAGAGGTTCATCTAGTAAATGAAAATGACATCTTCAATGAAGCACTTCTTATTTTGTATAAAGATTCTGAAGTCTTATAGCAGTTTGTACAGCTAGTGAAGAAAATGATTAAAACCAGAATCAATAAGATAAGTTTGATAAACCATATTTTTTCTGAGCAGATAAGCAAAAAAGCCATATACATGTGAACTTGTTTAAATTGAATCTTCCAGAACCCAATTCACAATAAATTCTTGACTAGGATTTAGCAAATTTTGGCAATCTTTTTCAAAAATACAACATAACAAATTTAACAAAAACTAATAAGCACTATTGCTTATCTATTCATTGTTTTTCCTAAAATGTTAGTTCAGTTCAACAACTAGGTTTCTGGTTCATTCAGAGTTCAACATAGACATGTTTCATTGTCTATAACACGATTGATTGAATGTGGTTTTGTGTCCAATTCAAGAATATTTCACTTACCAGTATATTGGGACATCACCAGCTATCGGTGAAGTGACAGAAATATATATTTTTGCAATGTATTCGTGGCAGTGCCATGGGATTGTTTTTTAACATGTGGCCTCTACCATGCCAGGGAAATAAGTTTTTAATGTCTCTTCTGAAGGAATGAAGAAGATTGTTTCAATGTACATATTCAATAAACAAACAAAAAACAAAAAACAGGTTTTTTTTTTTAAAAGTTTTATTATTTTGTGTAGATCAGATAAAAACCACTTGTATAAAAGACTTTTCCTACAACCTTGGATGAAAATATAAAATTTGATGAAATATAAAATTTAATGAAAGGAATGTACAAATGAGAAAAACAGTATAACAAAGAAATAACACAATAACTGGAATGATACAACATAGAGGCTGAAGTGGAATGATACAACATAGAGGCTGAAGTGGAATGATACAACATAGAGGCTGAAGTGGAATGATGTGTGATAAGAAATACAAATATTGCATATACTACATGATTTGAATATATGTGAAATATATTTACAAATAATAAAATTTTGCACAAAATCAGTTTCCTGATAGATTGAAATATTTCATCTATACCAGTATAGACAAAATTCTTCAGAACATATTACAGCTGATTTTGAAACTCTGTATAATGTTGTCGAGGTCAACAACAACAGTGGCATCATTAGTAATTCAAATGGCTGAAAAGTTTTTAAAATATATTGTTTTAAAGTTTGTTTTATATCATAAGGGTAACAAAATACAAATTTACTTCATTCTTTAAAAAATTTCATTAATTATAAGAATTGAATGTAAAAAACATGCCTATGCAGAAATAAACAAAAGTGTATTGTGCTCTTTTGGAATTTTCCGTATCCTGCATTTATGCCCATCAAGATTTTTGTACTTATATCAAGGAGGCCAGTAAATACATGTAGATGGTGGAGGAAACCAGAGTACCAAGGAAAGGTCACCGATTTTCAGAAAGCTAACTGACAAACTTCTATATCAGAGAGATTGTGATACTCACTTGGAGAACATGTAAATTCTAAAACAAATTAATATCAACCCATTTTTCACCAAAATTAGTTTTTAAGTTTTAATTATGGCACATATAAAAAAATTATTTACATTTAAAAATATGTTCTACATGTAAAAGAAAATATACTGTATAATATATACACACATTGTTAAAAATAATGGAATGCCAATCAGATATGATATGTAAATTACAAATATACAACCACTCATTTAATGGATAGAGTAAATATTTTACAAAAATAATGTTATGGTATATATACATATAAATGTAGATTATTTATAAAATATGTCACAACTTACAAATAAAAGCTATTGATATGTTAAGAATAGTACACACAATGTAATGACATGTCAGAAGTAGTGCACACAATACAATGATATGTAAAAGTAGTGCACATAATGCAATGACAAGTCAAAAGTAGTACACACAATACAATGATATGTCAGAAGTAGTGCACACAATACAATGATATGTAAAAGTAGTGCACATAATGCAATGACATGTCAAAAGTAGTGCACACAATACAATGACATGTCAGAAGTAGTGCACACAATACAATGATATGTAAAAGTAGTGCACATAATACAATGACATGTCAGAAGTAGTGCACACAATACAATGATATGTAAAAGTAGTGCACATAATGCAATGATATGTCAGAAGTAGTGCACACAATACAATGATATGTAAAAGTAGTGCACATAATGCAATGACATGTCAGAAGTAGTGCACCTACTATAAGTGTAATTTATAAAGCATGTACAAATTTAAGTGCAAAGCAGTTCAAAGTATAATTAGGGTGGATTTGATTTTTAAAACCAACATCAAAGAATGCGACCTAGAATGTACATGTACAATGTATTCCGCCCCTTAGAAGCATAACAAAAAATCTTGACGATACAACTTTGGTTTTTAATGGTTTAAGGAAAAAATCATTTTGATTAAAAAAATGACTTTTTACAAAATATGCTAATATATATATGTACACATGTATAAATATTTAAAAAAATTTACAGAATAAAAAGTTTTGCCATTTTAAAACAATTTATTGTAATTGCATACTTGTCACTTTCAAAACTAAAATATTAAACAGACTATTGGTACAACAAAATTAGGTTCAATAATGTACCCAGTGTCTGAAATTAGACTGAATTTTTAATAAGGTCAAACCTAAAAATTTCAATGTTTCCATAACAACAGTTGAACATATACCATAAGAGAATTTACACAAGATCACAGTTTTAACTTAAAAGTAACACATTTAAGCCTGTGGATTGACTACACCATTACTAAAATTTTGCAATCAAAAATTTTTATTAATGGTAAATTGTATTTCAAAAAAAAGGAACAAATCTGTTTCTTTAAAAATAAAATGCAAATTATGATAAGCAATGGTGCAATGATTTAATTTTTAATTCTTCTCAAAATGAAAAGTGAAAATCAGTCATAATTTACCGGTAAGTTCAATTCTTAATAAGAACAAGTTGTACTGATACAGGATATACACACATTTTACACATTTTTGTTACATTTATGTTGATTTTGACTAAAATTCAGAATTATCTTTACAACTGCATTTTATAACAAACATTAGAAAACGAGTATCAACTTGTGAGATAAATGATTACAAACATGTTTCATGCCTTCTCAAAAATTATTCTTATTTGAGCATCAACTTCTACAGAATATTCCAAAATAGATCTATTTTTAATTTGCCATTTTCATGACTGATTTAATATCGGTAAATGCTGTAGCAACAAAATGTTTATATTGCTATTCTGATGAAACAGTAAGTTCTGTTTATAATATCTCATTTGTGTGCGTTTTTTATGTCATGAGAAAATGAAATTGAAAATATGATAGCAAATGAAATTATCAGTATTACCGGGTAATATTTTTTTTAGGTAAAGCTCCTTTTAAAAGATAAAAATACCTAAGTTACAACTATAAATAAATATCAGAAGTCTGTTAAGACATAAATTTTAGAATAAATATCAGAATTCCAGATATTAATAAAACAGGACTTAGTATTAAGTTATTCCCCTTGTTACAGTTGTTTTCATTACAGAAACAGTAGTTGACTCTTCTTCCAAAATTATTAATAAACTGCTTACAACCTGAGTAACTTTCGACAGTTTCTGATCCTGAAAAAAGTATAGAAAGAGATATCACTTATACATGTAGTTGTAAGTTTGTTTGTCCTCATCCTAATGGCAAGATTTGAAACTGTATGTATACCAGTAAATGATGTATCAAAAGTGCAGTGGAGTAGTGTCATTTTATGTCAAGGTTCTTTCACTTATATCAAAGCAGTCAGAACAATGTAGCTTATCTACATATGTACAGTGTTCGTTCTAGAAGTAGCCAAGGGGTTATTGGTGCCTTATTTGGCCAAATTACCCTATTGTTAAGGCCTTAGTATGCCATATTTAACATTAAGTGAATGCAAAAATATTGATGTTGTGGCATTTCACAGTAAAGTTTTTGAAAGTGGCCTTTTCTAAAAAATCCTAGAATGAACACTGCCTGTAAAAACAATAATTGTTAAAAGAAAGTATATCATATGTCTTATAGCTCAATGTTCCTTTCCTTCTCAATTTTCTCAATTTTCATTTCAAAAGAGGAGCTACCGGTAACCCAACCTCACTTCCCTGGTGGAAGTTCACAATTTTAACTTAATTTTCCGGTTTTCAAAGTTTTTCAAAGCTTTTGGGATTGTGATTTGAGTATGGCTGATTTGTTTTTATACATATCCTGCCCATCAAAAAAAGGTTGACAATGGATGCTCACATAAGGTGTTTGTGATACTTCATATGACCAATATAACAATGTAGCTTATTATCAATATTACATTACTGACTCACCTCCAAACTTTAACTGTTCTAGTTTATAGTAGTACTGTGTGTAAGAATAACATTTTCTCTGTGCTTGTTGATATTCTGTAAATCAAACCATATATATTAGTACATGTACAAGAAAAAGAGAAAATGATGCAGGAGTAGAATTTAATTTTCTTGCCACTGGCAAATGTTTGCCCTTACAACATTTTTCTACTGGCATTCTTAGTTTTCAACTGGAATTTTTTTTTCACACTAAAATTGTTTTCTACAGTTAATAGGAAAAGTTATCATTGAAAAAAAGGCACTCACTTTTTTGGATGTAAATAGATTTTTAACTCGCACTTTGTGAAAACCACTGGAATTTTGACAGTATGCCAGTGCAAAATGTGAACCCTGAATATGCACCAGTATAAGATGACCCCTTATATTTCAAGAGTATGACTGTGAAATACAGTAAAATCTTTTTACAACGCTACTTGAATTGGATGTCTTGATAACTTTGCCACCTTGCTTATTGCCACAGTATTTTGAAGTACAAAAATCTGTTTCTTTAGTCTTTATAAGTCTTTCTTTATTTATAACCAAGCCTGTTTATTGTGCCAAAATTTGACTTGACAAATGATGACAATAAATATTGTCACATAACTTGCTAGTAATGTTATGACTTGCCATCCTACCTCTGATAGTAAAGATATGATGTGAGTTCAATAACAAGATAAATATACATGCAGAGAGAGTTGCTGACTAAGGCCAAATTGACACTGGAGCAGAGTAATGGTGCTTTACATCCCAGTCATAAGTATTTCACTTATAAATATTCAAACAGTAAGTTCTGGGATGGTAGAGAAAACAAGATTACTAGGAAAAAACTACGGACCATTAGCAAGCAAACTGACAAACATTCTCACACTAAGATCTGCCGAAGGGCGATTTTAACTTAAGTGGCGACAGGTGTTGTGGTCTGTGAAGTGTTGTGGTTTGTGAAGTGTTGTGGTCTGTGAAGTGCATGCTTTAGACCACTGGGCCATGGAAGCCCCAAAATGAAATTAACACTTGATAAATAATACCTGGAAATGTCTTAGAACTTTTTAGAATGTTTTAAAATTAAAACTGGTATAATATGTAATTAGAAGAATCCCTAAAATATACTGGCCTGTCAAAATTACAAATGAGGAAATCAGAGAAAGAACACAAACAAAAAAGAGCTTGTTAAACATCGGAGGTGGAAATGGATTTGGCACACATATTAAGACAGAAGACAGATGAACATCCAAGGATTGCTCTGCAATGGACACCAGCAGAAGGAAAGAGAAGAAGAGGGCGGTCGAAGGAGACCTGGTGCAGGACTGTTGAAAGGGAAAGATCGGTTCTTGGACTTAGGACATGGAAGTGAAGCTGCTAAAATAGCTGCCAACAGAGATTCTTGGAGGAGAAAGATATCTGGCCCAATTCTCTACAAGGAGAGATGGACATTAGTCAAGTAAGTCAAATAATACTTGGATTCCCTGTTGGTTCGGATCAACCCAAAAAAATATTAAAAAATCAATGATCTTACCATTGTCCCATTCCTTTGAACATGTGTGGCAGCCTTTTTTGGTATTTCCACCTTGCTGCACTGGATCATACGGTTCTACTGGACAGAAGTTACACTCATAACAAGATATACCATTCTTATCTTTATCAAAATCTGTACCACTACCACCGGGTAACTGACCACCGGGTATTACAATCTGGTCATCCCAGTTCATCTGAAACTCATTAAATGTTCCATCATTCCAGCCTACAAAGAGAGAAGTCAATTGTACATAAATGTTATGTAAATCCCATCCCTACTCCTACAAACACATCTACACATCAAAGGACAACTACAAATATTCATTTTTTCCATTTACAATTATTCAATCTTAGACTCGTGAGGGTTTAATATGAAATTTATTAAACTTGTTTAATAATTAAATATGCCATACGTAATTAAACTTGTTTAATAAATTTAATATTAAACCCTCACTCATCCAAAATCCAAAATAAATGTTATTTGGTTTGGATAATTATCATTAAAATATTTTTAATAAGCTGCACTGCTTTAGATCACCTTCAAATTATTAATACCAGTACATGTTGTTAGTTTTGGAAACAATAGGAATGAAACTGCTTGAAATATAATATGGACAGTAAATGCCATAATGTCAATATTTTTGTATTAACATAACACTGGGTCAGTTTTTGATAAAACGAGCAAATTCAGTGAATTAATATCCCCCCACCAGCAGGTTCTTTTTTTGTGATTTGCACTTATGTTCAAAGGACTATGACTCAGAAAAAATTGAGCGAACCAACTCGGGTCATCTTCTATCTATGTTGATACTTTGCACCAAGTTTCAAGAAATAGTGCCTCACAGTTTCAGATAATTAGCGCAGACAAGAATTTCAGCTGGACAGAAGAATTGACAGAAGGAAGAAAGGACGGACACTCAAATTTAATATCCCACTCTTTCTTCGAAAGGTGAGGGACAATAAGGGATCAATGGCCTCATAGCCCTCTTCAAGAATGAACACTGATAAAGAATGATCAAATACATGGTAACAAGCTCAGTTAAATCTTGATTCATTGTCACCAGTGGTTCACTATCATTTTGGCATTATAATGAGATTTGATGTTTAATCTAGGTAGGCTAATAAAGAAAAACATAGAATAAATGGATTTTGGATCTTTAAAATAGTGTGGCAATAAGCCAGTTGACAAAGCTATTGATGGGCATTATAATGAGGTTTTACAGTATGTCACTGACAAATTTTGAAAACCACTTGACCACATATAAATAGCAAACAAATGCCTACCTCCTGGGTTACCTCCGGTGGGATACAAGTTACCAGGGTTAGAGTGGGGATTCTGTGTGATCTGCATCTGAAATCCTGTTAGTTCATCTCTTATATTATCTGTCTCAAACAGTATAGTTAATTCATTCTGTGTTGTCTTAAATACAGTTAGATCAGCTAGTTCTGAACCAGTCTCTATTTTACCACAGATACCAGTAGGAGGTATTCCTGGAAATAGTCTGGCATTGTCAACTGTAGGACCTGAAGATAGACCAAAACAAAATCAAAATAGTGAGACTTCTATACTCATAATGAATTGTACACGTGATGACAAACAAAAGTAGTTGATTAAAAGGGGGTTTATAATCTAATAAAAAGTTTAATTATATTGATACATCATCAGCTATAGTTCAGAGTTAGACCAAATGTTTGTTTATGAACTAAACAATGAAGTATTGGTAATTTACCACCTTACTACAGTGGCACTGTCTGCCCATCTGTCGATACACAGGTCTAAATCTACAACATAATTATGTTTCCATTCTTGTCATCTTGGTAGCCAAAAGGCAATTTTGGCTATTTAGGAATGGAAATACTGTACAGGCTATCAGGTCGTAGTAATTTAATTTTGAATAATGAGAACTAACCGAGAGTACAAGTGTCCCATTTTAATAGAAGTCTTTAATGCCAGGTTAACCCCTAGCGTATTGCAGGTACTCATTCATTTACCAGCAAGGCGAACTTCAGTGCAGTGTAGTGTAGTGGAATTTTATGCCACAGTCAAAATTCTTTAACTAATATTGAGATGGTCAGTTCAAGGATGGCAGAAAAAACCACTGGCATTTAGCAAGTGAACTAACAAACTTTCTTATACTAGAATCTGTCCCAGTTGGGATTTGAACCTAGGCAGTCAAAGGCACTGTGATCCGTGATCTGTAAGCTTTCACTTTAAGATCACTGATTTAAGTGAATTAGATTATTATTTAATTGCCTAGCTAATGAACATACCAAGCAGCTTAGATAATGCTCAAACTCTTTCCTTATGGGCTCATTCCTTGTAGCACCAATAAATACAACTCACCATTATATAATTTGAGAGAATCGTGGCAGAACACAGGCTTTCCATTCACTACTTGTGCTCTAGAATCTATGGAAAGTTCTGTTATTACGACCTGTATCTGGTAATTAGGTCTGGCTTTGATGGATACTATACAC
Organism: Anadara kagoshimensis; assembly: GCA_021292105.1. Lineage (NCBI taxonomy): Eukaryota > Metazoa > Mollusca > Bivalvia > Arcoida > Arcidae > Anadara > Anadara kagoshimensis. The sequence continues at coordinate 12,626,385 of CM037865.1, forward strand.
CTCTTCCCGTTCTCATAATATCTGCTATCCTGTGACCGAATGTCTTCGTAATCTTTACTCTGGAAGTTGTATGATGTGTAATAGGGATTACGACATCCTGTCTTGTCAGGGTTTGTACAAATAGAACAGTAACTAGCAGACTGTATAGAAATTGTACCTGAAAAAATCAAATATAAGTACATGTATATATTATATATAATCTTGAGTGATTCCGAGCTGAAAATGATCAAACCTGAACAGAAACTACTCGGTTATATAGAAATATTGTACCTGAAAGATTTGTACATGCATGTATATTTCAGGGCTTCGGAAACTTCGGTCCGGCCCGTCGGACATTTTTGTACAAGCAAGAAAAAAAAAAAGGTCGTCGGCACAGGGTTGTCTATGCGTGCATGTTGTGGATTATTTAGTTTGACAAACAAACCAACCTACTTTTTTGAGCTAACGCAATTGCCAATTTTAATTCATGTGCGTTGTTACACCACAATGTTTATTGTGTGTGAATTAGGCGAGATCTAAGACTAAGACGTTTACTGCTTTTCTAAGCTTCCGCGTTATGCTGTTATTATCAATATTCGTTACTGTCCACGATGCTTGATATTGCACATCCGCCATATTGTTTACTAACAATCGGGAATTTTCGTATTCCGAAGATACACGAATTGTAATTAGACTTATCGCGAGAGGTGCTAAATAAGAATTCAGTTATCACGAATCACAATATAATGGGAACGGCTTGATGAGGTTCCAATATATTTAAGTGAATGAAAGATATTGATGTCTCTAGGTTTCCACAAATTTAAAATAATTAGTAGCCAAATTTCCAAAATTTGTAAAAATATAGTCCTTTTTAAAGTATTTCCACAAATTTGCTAAAATAGGTTACTTTTTGAAAGAATTCCTCAGAAATTAGTAGCCAATGGCGATTTTGGCTACCAGGAATGGAAACATAGTGTCTTAACTTTTATTAAAATAGAATCACTTTTCTTTATTTATTATTTATTAATAAAGAAACAGTTACGAAGCGCGTAGTAGGTAATTTTCAACACCCCGCATGGAACCTCTTTGATAACAAATCGTTACCCTTGACCGACACTTATGGCTTCCGCAATCAACACAGTTACATCTATGCACTTATTATTAAACAAACACACGTTTAAAGAAAGTTATGATGATTCGGACTGGGAAACAAAAGAAATAGACACGCGGCACGCGACTACTTAAGTCCACAGGTATTTACTGATTAATAACAATCACCTGATCTTAATACTGTTGTAGTTGACAGGTAAACATGTGGTAAGGACATTTACTGGTGAAGTCGGGTAGAGTTTAAAAGACCGACAGACTGACTTGCGGTAGTTTACTTTTGTCGGACCGAAAACTGATTTGTCCGTTTAATATTTCTGTTGTAAAATTGAAAATGTCCGAAAACAAATATTGTCCGACTGGCAATTTTTCACGTCAGTCAAAATAATTTTTTGTCTGACATGTCCGGCAAATATAACCGTTTCCAGACCTCTGATATATTTCTATAATAGGAAAATAATAAGTACATGTATATATCAAAGTCTGAAAGACATGCTGAAAATGATCAAAGCTGAACCAAAACAAGGCATTGGGTTTTAATTTCTCATCTGAAGAGAACCTGTGAGTGTGACTTTCTGAATCCCCAAGTACTTGGCAAAAGAACATTGTTATCTAATTTTAAGTCTTGATGAGACCTGATCTGACCTCCCACATTATGACATATACTCTACCAACTGACCAACCATGAACCAAAGTGGTATATCCTCAACCGTCCGTGATTCAAGACTCTAATAGAAAACGAACTAAATTTGCTAACGCAACAAGAATTTGAGCGCTGAAAAAGAGACAACTGATTTTTCTGGATAGTTTCACAGTAAATACCTAAATTTTGTCTTTCATGCATGAAATCGTCACTGCAGAGACGATACTCGCGTATAATAACTGAAAACAAAAATGGCCTCGAATCTTAGGACGCTCTCGATTTTAGGACGGTCGACGATAATTTTTTACTATTTGTACAAAGGTGTATACTATAGACATTACACAACCAATATACACTAAAAGAAACAACCTGCATCATGGAAAAGATCAATAATCAAAGTGGTTACAAACAAAACATACGAAAAATTCATTATTTTCCCTTAAATTCAAATCTCGACGCACTGTCTGGATAAAATTATGACAGGTTATGATGATTCATGGTCTGTATTGGTGCAATTAAATTTTCATTGTGATGAATACCTACCTGCAGTCAGTTTTAGAGTTGTAATGATAAAGAATGTTATCGATAGAATTGAGATATTTGACTCCATATCTAAGATTTTACGATATTTTAAGCTACTAAAAATTACATCTTGGAAAATAACACAGGAAGTTTCTTAATGTAGACGGGAAACCAAAAAAGCGACAGGTTTCCGTCATTTAACGTACCCTGTCCAAAACTATACCAAACGTAACATAACAATGTTAGTGCCACAAACATCGATTCTTAATAGGAGTATAATTATTACGACTACAATACATGACTTAGCATGTCATGATGATAAATAAATAAATAAATAAATAAATAAATAAATAAATAAATAAATAAATAAATAAATAAGTAAATAAATAAATAAATAAATAAATAAATAAATAAATATTTTACCACAAAATCACGCCCATGAACTAATTATCTTAGAACTTATAAGATTTAGAAACAGCTAATCAATGACTCAGTATCTGAGTATGATCAAAAGTTACACAGCACTATCTTTATCGAATTCTGTGAAGGTATCACAACACTTGACAAAAAAAAACTAAAAGAAAAAAAACTGGAAGAGTTATGCACTTACACAACCACAAAAAACGAATGCGATTTAAAGATGGCCAGGCAGCAAATATTTCGAAAAGAATGAAACTTGGAAAATAGAACGTCAAATATGACCAGTATTATTTTAGATACAGAGACATCATGCATACTTATCAACAACTGTGGTGGCGGTTATAAAACTTTTTGGGGCCTTGATGAGCATATGCTTGAAATATACCCGAGTCAACAATTCATTTGTAAGCAGCTTGCTTGGTTAAGTTCCAGTGAATGGGAACACGCTGCCATGATCATAGAGTTTTGACTGTGAAACACTGAATACACCACAGGAAGCATCATTGGTTAGTGAACACCAATTACTGATCTCAGTATATCTGCAAGTGTAGTTGCCTGAATGATTTTGCCCTGAGACAATTTTCTCTCCATTTATAATTATATTTGCAGTCCATATGGCGCTTCAGTGGAAAAATAAACAACCAGTCGCTTGTCTGCTTATAGCACTAGTTATTTACATCTTGGCTCGCCGTGTTGTAACAGTATGACAAGTCAGAATAATTTGGTTTCACTATATTATGATGATACATTCAGTTCAATTTAGCATGAGGGATATTGGTGTAAAGTATAGAGACTGTCAAAATATGTGTTAGGCCTAGGATTACTGACAGTGGCGTAGCTCCCTATACGCCACGACGCACAGGCGCATTATGTGCACATCATTTTCCTTCATTATTTTATTATTATTATTTATATAATGTCTTTAAATATAGAAGATTCTAGAAGAAAAAATGAAACAAAAACCGGACGGATCCAATGGATTTCGTTTAAACTATACTTTTAAGTTTACCGTCATCATACACACTAGATGTTTTCCGGGGGATATAATTAACCCTGTAGGTTTTCAATTCACACGCGTCTTCCTGTGTTGATTTCTTCGGCGCCAGGCTAAAAATGAAGAAGGATGGTGACTCTAATGCAAAAATAAATTCTTTTTTTAAACCAGTCGTACCACCGTCATATGAATCAACATCAAAGGCTGCTTCAACTTAAGTTCGAGCAGGGAATCTGAGAAGATTTCATTTCCAAGTCAGTGCCACGGTTTTGGCCCAAGCTATCCAGGCCCTGCAACACTGACTGTGTATAATGATATTGCCAAAACAGCAATGTTAACCAAAACTTTGGAAAACGTCGACTACTTTGACTTTCCACGGCCGGGAAAGCCCAAAAAAATTAAAACAATAATGAATTGATATTGATATATATAATAATCCTGACTGAAAAAGGCAGAATATTGGACTATTCAACACTGTTCAAAGCCAACCAAACGGAACCATAGAACAAGATATAAATGTTTAAAAAAACCATAATCATTCTTGTGTAACATGTGAGTGTCCAAGCGCAAGTAATTTTGTACAAGTATCAATTTAAATTTTTTATCATCATCAGATCGCACCAATTATTTTCTGAAATACCACCAGATTACACCATTTGACAACGTTTATTTTTTTTCCGGGGGAAGCATGCTCCAAGACCCCCTAGATCATTCGTGCCTTCGGCACTCGCATCGTAAATTCTCCTAATCATTAAGTGCACGGCGTGCTGATCAATTTTTGCTAGCTACGCCACTGACTGATAATGATTAAGTACATGTAGTACATTTATCATCTTTCCTCAGTTGTAGTATTGATTTCAGGTTGTGACGCTTAAGAACCAATTACTAGTCACGAAGAAAGGCGGCAAGATTTTCTTTTATCAACTTGTATATTGAAAACAAAAGACTCAAGAACTCTCCTGTGATTCAGAGAAGATTTGCATCTTTGGTCAAACTAGTTCTGTCAAATGTACAATGAACTCATAATAATGGAGTTCTGGCTCTGTATAAAATTGTTTAAAAGTTTTGATTTAGTAGTGGCATGTAATTAATGCTGCTAGATCTAGCATACAAACATTTAACTTTCTTCTTTTTATTTTTTATTTAAACTGAATTTCCAGTATGCGTATTAGATCTGAATATCAGGCCATCTGATTTTGGTAAAAATGTGGGTACTTTTTAGTAGGTTATATTTGGCTATGGTAAGGTAAAAGGCCTCCTCCGGAAGTAGATGGCGTGAGATTCGCAACTATTGACAAGCAGCCGATTTTTTTGTCAAGATCTTTCGATCTCTCTTTCACTCGTGATGGCAGCGAGTATTTGGCCAACAATTACAAGGCGCATGTCGCCATTTGTTCTTCAGACCAGGTAGGTAACATTAAAAACTCAGAATAGCTGCTTTTGTATTTTAGCAAAGTAAACTGTTTATATGTGCGTGGGAGATACGACCTTGAGAAAAAAGGATTAATTCACGACCTTCAGGTCGTACTCATGAGAGTGAGAGTAGCTTAATCAGCTGATAAAGTAACCTCTGTTTGTTGACATGAGGATGAAATGATAATCACGTGCGCTTACAAAGCTATTTGTTTTGTTTATTACCTTGTTGTTAATAAATTATACTTTAATGTGTTGGTTTGCTATTTATTTGAAAGAATACTACAGGTTGGGACTCTTACCCAAACGTGAGCTTTTACCCCAAACAGGAGAAATCCTTCTCTTTGATGGTAAAATCTCCTATTCGGGGTAAAAGTCCCAACCCATATTAGTTAACTTGTTCCATTTCAAACTTGTTCAACCTGACATAAACCAGTTTGTTCCAGTTTGCCTGTCAATTGCTGCTCTGCTCCTTAAACTTAAAGGATAAAGGAGAGGGGGATGTAGTGTAATTTACACTCCACAGAGCTGTAGGCCTGGGTAGCTCAGTGGTAGACGTCACCATCTGAATCCGGAGCAGAAGGTCATAGGTTTGATCCCCATCCTGAGTATAAAGGTGTTTTTCAGCTCTGGTCACTTCATAGGGTTGATGGACAACTTGTACCCAGGAAAACAATTCATCATTCTCATTGCTTGCCAATTCGAATTTTAGTGTCTACCTAAATTGTGACTGGCCTGTAATTTAGGGCATAACAGAAATGTCAACATTGATCAACTGAAGGGTGGTAGCGATGGGCTGTATTTAAACACTTATTACACATATTTTCGAACTTATGCCTGCATCAAATGCCGATTATAATACTTAAAGCAAATAGATTTAATGACATTTTAACATCTAAATATAGTTCATAAAGATTTATCGGACATTTTAGTGTCAAGCAAAAGGAAACCTTTGTTGCCAAGCAAGGAGAGGAAACATCAAAGTTATGGTCCTTTTTAGTTTATTTCGTCTGTCACAAAGTTTGTCTACACTAGTTCTCCTAAACCTTCCATTGGATATTCATTAAACTTTACAACAATGGTCAGTGGGGCGTGTATGCCAACAAGGCTGATGCCGGACCCAAATGGGAGAAGCAGGTTTCCTGATTGGAACTTTTATTTGCTGACTTGGGCTTGAAAGAGGCAGATGACACACGATTTGTTGTCCAATTTTAAGATTGCAAAAAAAAAAAAAAATTAAGATTTTAACATGTTCAAAGACCAACTCATGTGCATGGTTGAATATTGGACCACATTTATACAACTAATTGCACAACAAACATTGAAGCCAGTATTTTCCACCTACCATATACAGACCATTTTCTGACCTAGATACCATGGAAAACATTGTGAACTTCTTCACTATTGTGATCAGTAATGGTAATCATAGTACATGGTACACAGATGTGTAATCAATAAATAAACAAGAGCTACTAGTATATTGCTGCAGATAAATGCTCTCCACAAAAACATATATTTTGTAATTTTTAAATAAAATAGTTATTTCTCTCTTAATACTTGACAGATAATGTTGAAACTTGGTAGAGAGATGGTACAAGGTCATTGTAATATAAGATGTTTTGTAGCATTGTTTATTTACAAAGTCAAAGTCAGGGTCATGACCTTATTTATGACATATGCTTAAGATAACTAGGCATTATTTATCAGGTTAACTATAATGGGCCTGTTGTTGTCCTTTAATACTTGACAGTTAATGTTCAAACTTCTAACATATATAGTACACTGATGGGTAATCAACAAAACAAGAGCTATATTGGTGCATATTAATACCCTAATAAAATATCATTTAAAAAAATCAAGTTATATATCTCTTAAATACTTGACTTGTTCACACTTCATAGATAGACAGAGACTTATACACACATTGGATGGACAGGAAGAAAATACTTTTAGGATAAGAATGTCAAGTGTGCAATGTTGTTTATCTTAATAGCACCTATCGGTGGGGGATCTTGCTTTCACTTAAAGCTCTTGTTTCTATGATAATCCCATGGAAATTTCAGGTTAAATTGCCGTAAAAAATTTACAGATATATGCTTCATTAACAATTAATTATTAATATAGTATCTATATACATGTATATTTAACTTTTTAAGCCACTTTTACTTTTTATTTTTACAATTAAAATTACCTTTGTTTAAGGTATGCACAGCCTGTTTGTGGATTTCACAAAGGAAGAACACTACAGAGGCCAGATGAAAGTACACCAAAGAAAGAACTTATAAATCATAATAGAGTAAGAGGTATTGATATCCTCAGAGACCCAAAGTTGAATAAAGTAAGTTTTTAGAGTACTTTGATCATGTAATTCGACACACCAATGTTGTGTTTTTTTGCAATATAAAATGTGTATATTATACCTACCTACCTACATATCCTCTTCGCTCCTAGTGGAGCATAAGGCGAGGCACAGATCTCTCCACTTAATCCTATTTAAGGCATTGCCCTCTGCCGTTCTCCATCTTGGCCAGCCCATATCATTTCTTTCCTTCTCTGTTCAACTCTTTCAACAGAGTTTAAAGTAGCCAACAAGTTTTCTGAAGTAGACAGCAAATTCAGTTGTAACTCTATATAAATGTAATAGTGATGAATGAAAGTAGGCACCAGACAAAGTGTAGAAATACCAAAGTAGACAACAGGTTTTGCTGGTTGCTGGTTTCTATTGAAACCGATGCTGTTGTTCTTCTCCAGGTCTCTCTTGGTCTTCCTCTCTTTCTTTTTCTTTCTTGAGCACAGGTCAATGCATTTTTTTCATTTTCATTGTTTCCTTTCCTTAATATATGCCCTATATATTTCCATCGCCTTGTATATTATACATGTGATATATATTGCATTCAACAGTCTGACTTCAGAAACATATTTCTGTTACGAACAAAACACCACATTCTACAAGATTTGTGGTATTTATTGACTCTGTTACAGCTTAATTTACAGTGCATCCCAAATGGTAACTGAGAATATGCTACTATATTTACGAAACATATTTTAGGCTGTAGGTTTCTCTGATGTTCACCATCACACGGGACAGTGTTCCCTGAACACCATGTGGGACAAATAAATCACTTTTAGGTCTCATTTTATTGTTTTAATTAATCCATTAATAGATTTTGGTAGATTCAAGATTGTTGAAAAAGAAGGTGTCAGTTTTTTCCAGTTTGTTGAATTTGGGCAAATTTCTCAGTGTCTGGGAACTATTGATTTTACATTGGGATCGTTGACACTTGAACTGTAAAAGTCTGATGGACCTGCCGTTGTTTACCAGGATTAAGCTACCATACTTTTTCACTATGATAGCATAATTACACATGGATCTTTCAATTTTGATATTGCACTTTCAAAACTTTATGTCTGACCCGTAAATAATGAAGGTTAAAGGTCCTGGAGCCTCCATTACAAAATATACTTTTGAACCCCTGACTGTAGCAACTATAATTAAACCAATATGAAATATTTTGTTTAGGGTCAAGCCTTCACAGTGAGAGAGAGACAATTGATGGGAATCCATGGACTTTTACCATCATGTGTAATAAATCAAGACCAACAACTGTTTAGAGTGATGGCTAATTTCAGCAAAAGACCAACTGATATTGATAAATATATATTTCTGATGGCACTGAAGGACAGGAATGAGAGATTGTTTTATAGATGTTTAACAGAGCATACAGAGCAGATGATGCCAATAGTGTACACGCCCACTGTAGGTCAAGCCTGTCAGGAATATGGTGTATTGTATAGAAAACCAAGGTAAACACATATGCATTAAAGAGACCCAGTTGGCCGAGTGCTCTAAAAAAGGCACTTTTAAAGTTCACAGCAGTTCTCACCACCTTGGCTTGAATACCACTTTGTTCAGCTTCTAGTGTGAGAAAATTTGTCAGTTTACTTGTCGAAGTAGCTTGGTGGTTTTCTCTGGACACTCCAGTTTCCTCCACCATCTCTGAACTGACCACCTAGATGAAAGTGAAATACACGATACTCTTAACAAGGATATATATAGAGTACCAAAAACTCCAGCCTGCTATAAACATAAAAGTGACCAGTTGGCAGTAACTGGAAGTAACCTAAATTCAATCGGTGTTGTATACCGCAGTGTATATATTGGATATAGTGAGTATTTGTTGAACGTAATTGTATATTTCAATTTCAGTCTGGAAGATTTTCAATATTTGGTTTCGTAAACTATGACAACTTCTGATCTTGTAATCACTCATGTGTTATATTTTACTTACAGAGGGCTGTTTATGTCATTTAATGATAAAGGTCACCTGTATGAAATGATCTGTAACTGGCCAGATACAGATGTTAAGGTAACAGTATATATAAATGTTTTTAAATGTTTTGACTTTCGAATTTTATGATATACAAATTATCGTAATCAGATTAAGAGATTACTGAACAGGTCGTTAATTACTAATCTTGAGTAACACTCAACATTCCAGATTAGTTGTTTGGTATCGCTCTATAACTTTGGGCGAAATTTGTTTTGTGGTTTCAGCTTGTGTTTTGTTTACAATGAATAGCCTCGTCATTCTGATAAAATTGTATTTAAGCGAAAGAAGTTGAATTTTCATCAAATTTACACCTTTGAGAAATATTTATTGTTCTCGAGCTATCGTAGTTCAAGTGATCAAGGTTTATTTACATAGGATTTAATAGTGATTTTGTGGGTACCGACAGATGACTTCGAGTTATCCGAGGTATTCAAGGCTTAGATGTTCGAGTGATCGAAGCTCTACTGTAAAACATGGGTTCATTGCCACCATTTGTTAAATCAGATTTTAGTGTTATTATAGGGCTATTTCTCCAACATAGATAAAAATATTTTTATTAAACTTTGTATACATGATAATCAGTATATGACCTGATGTGCACCAGAAGATAAGGCAACTCTATAAGTGCAGATTTCCCAGTTTTAGTTTCCATTTCACATGATACTACTTTAATATTTAATGTCCCTTTGTACTTTGCTATCATTGCATTTTTTACCAAAATTTTGATGGCAGATATGTAAAGAGTTGTATCTTCCTCTGCTCTAGTGACACTCTTGTTTGTTTATGACCTTATACACATATATTTAGGCTATAGTTGTCACAGATGGAGAACGAATCTTAGGACTTGGAGATTTGGGAGCCTATGGTATGGGTATCCCTGTGGGTAAATTGGCATTGTACACTGCTCTAGGAGGAATCTCACCAGATCATTGTCTACCCGTCATGTTAGATGTCGGAACTAACAATAAGGTTGGTCATATATAGATTAATTTTGTGTATTAATTGATATAAATGTGTGAAAGTAATTCAGGTCATTTATTTTGACGAATGAGTGCTTGATAGGCTAAACTATCAATGTTGAATCTTTTGTAGCTTGTTCAAATGATACTTCTAGGGGGCTTCAGTGACCAAGTTGTCTTAAGTGCTCACTTAGGATCACAGAGTCTTTCTTTCTCTCGCTGCCTAGGTTCGAATTCCACTCAGGGCAGAAAGTTTGTCAGTTCCCTTGCTGAAGATTGGTGATTTTCTCTGGGCACTCCAGTTTCCTCAACCATTCTTAAAATGACTGCCTTGATATAACTGAAAAATCTTCACTTGGGTGTAAAACACCATTCAAAAAAGAGAAGATATTTATTTCTTAATATTAATAAAAAAAAAAAAAAAAAAGCAAATAAAGGTTACTAAAGAAATTTTGTTGAAAAATGTTAACTTTTGCACAAAGTTGCTTTTCATTATGTTTCAGGTTTCACCTTTATTTTAGATTCTATAGATTCTATAAAGACTGTTTACTGTCATGGCTATTAAAAAAAAAAAAAAAAAAAAAAAAAAAAAAAAAAAAAAAATACTGTCTTGGCACAGAAATTTATTTGCGGGTTTACTAGTTGACAAGGATTTTCGCCATTTCTCTTCTGATTTCTACAAAATTATTCTGTCAGAATTTTTTTGTCTAATGATGATGAAAATGTGTGGACATCTGTTACGGAAAAGTATGAGTTAAGGCTTATGTTTCAGAAATTACAAGAGGATCCACTTTACATTGGTCATAGACATCCAAGAATTACGGGCCCTGAATATGATGAATTTATTGATGAATTTATGGAAGCTATCACCAAAAGGTAGGATAGCCAGTCCTTAAAAGACAGAAATGAATGAAATATCTGTATAGTATATAGAAAACCCATCAGGAATTGAGCTTTACTAATCACAGTGAATTTAAACCAAGTGTATGTAGTTTGTTGGTAGTTATGGAAAAAGATCCGTAACGACAAGTTTTGGAAGTTTTCACTATCATCATTAAACTAAATTGCAAATTTACTTTTTCTGGGTTTCTTTTTGTCCAATTAAAGTTAAAATCATCTAGATCTGATCTTACTCCTTACTTGCTTGAATTCCTGGAGCACTATCTTAACATGTCCATACTTTTTATCCTTCAATATCCCTGAATATCAATAAATCCACCTTGAAAAAATTATTTCCTACACTGTTAGTATGTAGTTAGAATCTCTAAAAACTTGTAACTCCATTAATACGTAGTTGGAATCAGCACTTATAAAACACCACTAAAATTAAGAGATCTAAAAATAAATTCAAAACAAAACATCTCATACTTATGACAGCAGCAATAATGAATTTAGTTTATTTTAGAACTTACTTTTACCATTAATTAATGTCCTTGACAGTTCTGTCATAATGGTTAAGAGCCAGAGTAACATTGGCGATTTTCTTAACTATACACTTAAAGAAAAAGAATTGAAGACACCCAATTCAGCACAGTTCAGCTCGTCTGACTTGACATCTAAAGGAGACCGAGGGTTTTTATCAGCTTGGTTAATGCTGAAATACAATGCACAAAAAAAAACAAAACGTGATGAAATGTGATTCATGCATCCATGTATCGGATAAATTAATTTAGCTATGAGACCCACATTTGTAGGTTTAGACTCCATTCATTTTTTTATTGGAATCCCAAAAATTTACATTTTTAAAAAAGTTGTCTAAACCCCTGTATTACCAGAACATATCAATTGAAATTATTATATCTTCACAGTTAATATATTTACCCCATTCATCCTTTTACTTAATTAGTGTAATGTTCATGCTGACATGTAACTCACAAATTCTCAGAATAAAATTGTTACATGTATTATGGGGTTTCACTTGGCATGTTTGGGAATCCTATTATTATTTCATATAAATAATATCTCATGTTAATAATAATTAAATTATTTTATTCTGCTGTTACATAGAATACATGGTTGTATTTAGAGTGTGGCATACTGATAATTTGTTTTTGTTCTGTTACAGATTTGGACAAAGTACTTTGATACAGTTTGAAGACTTTGGTAATCAGAATGCTTTTAGATTTTTGGAGAAGTACAGAAACAAGTACTGTATGTTTAATGATGATGTACAAGGTAAGATTATGAAAATATAGCTTGAGAATCAGTGATAGCTTTGATCATTCAAACACCAATCAAAAGATAGGAAAGGGTATGGTCCCTGATCTGAAAACTTTGTCAGAGTGACCAAGTGTTATAAACCAAGTACTTACATATCAGTTCTTCTCACCACCAAGTTCTAATCCCACTTGGGACAGATCTTAATGCTAATGCAAAATAAGTTTGCTGAAGGTTGGTGGTTTTTCTCTGGGCACTCCAGTTTTCTACACTGTCCTGGAACTGACTACCTCAATGTAAGTGAAAGAGTCTTGACTCGGCTATAAAACTCCATTAATTTTCTCAACTTTAATTGGGACTTGAACAGTTCTACATGAGAAATGGCCTTACATGAAACACATGCCTCTCACAGCTTGGGTTTGAATCTTAGTGTTGAAAAGCTTGTCAGTTTGCTTTCTGAAGTTTGTGATTTCTCCAGTCACTCCAGGTTTCTCCACCGTCCCATGACTGCCCCATTATAAGTGAATTACTCTTGACTTGGGGCTAAACATCATTACTTTATTCCAATCCATCCTTAATAAAGTAACAGCAATGGAAAATTAAAGATTTTGTCAAATGTTTGAATACCATAGCAGTACATACTTGTATATGTAAATTAAGAAATCTAAAAATCTTTAAGAGATCTAGATGGTTTGTTTATACATAGAATTCTTTGGTTTTTGTTCAGTGTTATTGGTACAGAGAAAGCAAATTAATTGATGTGAAATTGAAATGACAAAAGATATTTTCAACATAATTTTTTTTCTAAGGCTCAAGTCTGCAGGATCGTTGCATTAGGGTGTACATTATTAAAGCCTCTCACTTGTCATAACATAATTTGATTCTATTGTAACATTTGTCATTACATTATTTGTTTCTATGACAACAGGTACAGCTGCTGTAGCCGCTGCAGGTGTTTTTGCTTCATTAAGAATTACAAACATACCACTGAAAGATAATATTTTCCTATTCCAAGGAGCTGGAGAGGTGAGTCTATTTTTGTCAATAAATGAATAAATAGATAAAAAAAAACTACCATAAAATGTAAAAAAAAAAAAATATGCCTATACATGTACTAAATAAATAAATAAATAAATAAAATGAAAACAAATACAGGGCAATATAAAAAACAATGTTGGAACTTCGTGATTAAATTCATATATAGATCAATCGCTTGTTCAGTTGGATAAAATTTGGTGATAAAACTATTTTCAAAAGGGGGTATCTAAAGTTTGAATAAATTTGATATATTCATTTAGTTATATTTAAAATATGAAATATTTCTTCTATCTTCAGGCAAACATAGGAATAGCAACTTTGTTGGTATTAGCTATGGAATCAGAAGGGTTATCACATGAAGAGGCTATGAGCAAAGTCTGGTTAGTTGACTCTAGAGGCTTATTAGTAAAGGTGAGAATTTTAAAAGACTTTACTTCAACCGCACACAGCCTTGTATAACAATATACACTTTTTATTGAACCATAACTGATAGCTTTAAATATAAGAATTTAGCTTTTAATGATTATTCTTTCCTATGGTAATACATTTGAATTACATATGATACCAATTTTAATTTTACAACACTTAACAGCCATTTCAGAATACAATTCCTTATCAGTAGTGTTTGGATGAAGCCAAAATTGTTTTCAAGATGTTAAAAAGATTCCTAAAAGGCCAAATGTAATGAATGACTTATTAAACAAAAGCTTCTGTTCTTTTTTTCAGAAGAATCGACCTAAAGGTGGTGTTACTGGACATAAAGTGGTATTTGCCAAAGATCATGCACCAGTTGATACTCTAGCCGAGGCAGTTAAAATTGTCAAACCAACTGCTATTATAGGTAAGTTTTTAACCTGTAAAAAGTCTATTCACCACACCAATCAGCTGCAAGAGAATACATTTAAAGTGACATCAGAGTGCTTTCTTGATAATTATCAAGATATAAAACTCCTCAGGAGAGTAGAAAACTATCTCCATTATAGAGAGGAGTGGAGTGATAGTGTTTTTACACCCCAATCAAGATTATTTCACTTATAGCAAGAGAGTCAGTTTGGGGATGGTGGAAGAAATCAAGAGTTCCTCAGAGAAAACCACTGACCTTCAACTTCAATTTAAGAAACCTTCTTACATCATGTACATTAGGATCTGTCCTGAGTGGGATTTGAACCTATACAGTTAGAGGCATCGTAATCTGTATGCACATGCTATAGATAATTCGGCCACTGAGGCACCTTGTCTCCTTCATAGACATAAAATAAATATTATAGGCACAATAAGGGGTAAATTAATATATATTTTATAGAATAGTGCCCTTTTATACAGAGATATTGTCCGAGTTGGGTATTATGATTTTTTGGGCATTAGAGTATTATGTAAATCTCATGTACATGTAAATGTATTATTAAGTAAAAACAATATCATATTTTGCATTTTCTTATTTCAGGTGCTGCTGCTGTACCTGGGGCTTTCACAGAAGAAATTTTAAGAGACATGGCTAAATTCAATGAGCGGCCAATAGTGTTTGCTCTCAGTAATCCAACTAGTATGTCAGAATGTACTGCAGAGCAAGCTTATAAGTTAACAGATGTAAGAGTCCATTCTTATTTTGAACAAATATAATCACA
The DNA here is from genome assembly GCA_021292105.1 of Anadara kagoshimensis. NCBI lineage: Eukaryota > Metazoa > Mollusca > Bivalvia > Arcoida > Arcidae > Anadara > Anadara kagoshimensis. Next base: position 12,641,573 of record CM037865.1, read on the forward strand.
ATTCAGGGGCGTACATATTATATCCAGGATTTTAGCCCCTCAAACCTGTCATGCTGGGACATACAAAAAATCCTGGTTAAAAGTTTTTAAATAGTCTGCCAATTTCAGGGCTCTCACTGAGCCATATTTGGAGCCAATATTGGGCTTTCAAGAATTAAATGTCTCATTGGCTCCCTTACCTTTGAAATGAAAATTCTGCTTTAAATTGACAGAATCTCATTGACTGCATTGACTGCACTGAAGTTGCTATAGGAAAAAAACCTTGACATTTTCTTTGAGTTGAGTAATGGTGTTTCACATCCCTGTCAAGAATATTTCACCTATATCAAGATGTCAACAGCTGTAGGCGAAGTTGCAGAAATTTTGCCTGTGTGTTGCGCCGATGGCATTATACAGCAGGCTTCTTTTATCTTGCCACGCCAACCTCGACACGGGACCTTGTTTATTGAAAGTATTCATGGGAAAGAACCATTTTGTAATGCAGAGTGCTTGGTGAAAGAACAGTCACTACCCACTATCAGTTTTGGGTCAAACCTGCTCTGGGTTTAAACCCACAGCCTCCCAATATTTTCTTTGAGCTCTAGCCATATGATTTTTGGTTTTCAAACATATTGATATACAATGAATATCATATAATGATCAAAAGTATTACTGCAATAATGCTCTTAATATAAAGAAGATGGAGTTAAGAAAGTAAGAATTGCTGCCATTAACACTTGGCTGCATTGTTTTATGTACACTAGGCTTTGAGTCCCACATCACAATGTTGCATCAGTGACAAATATTCTTGTGTGTATGCGGAAACCACCTGCATCTTTTGAGGGAAATACAGTATATTAGTGATGCAAAATCATTAACAGCAATATCAAATTGAAAACAGTGATAACAAAAATGACTTCAATGTCACTTCATTATACGTTGTAGTGTAATGGTACAAATTTATTGGTGATTTGTTTTGTATCATGAGCTGCTACCATACAGGAATGTTGTTGTGCATACATGTATATGTATTTGGTTCATAACAGAATGTTTTAATGTCGTTTATTATAAACTTAATACCATAGCAGCCCATAGACATTTTTTATCCATGATTTTTTATTTTTGAAAAAAATATTTTACTTTCTACTTTCTATATGTTTTAGGGTAGATGTGTATTTGCTAGTGGCAGTCCGTTTGATAAGGTGACATATGGTGGTAAGACATTCTATCCAGGACAGGGTAACAATGCTTATATTTTCCCTGGTGTTGCATTGGCTGCCATTACATGTGGAGTTAGACATATTTCAGAAGGCATTTTCTTAAAGTCAGCACAGGTATGCTTGCATCTCTCTCTCTCTCTCTCGGACTTTATATATAAAGAACAGTTCGAAATCTGTTTTAATCTCTGAAAAATATGTTAGTCGAAATCTGAAGAGATTTAATTTAAAAAGGATGGTGGAAAAAATCGGTGAACTGGAAAAAAACCCATCTACCTTGGACAGGTGACCTGACTAAATTTTTCTGACTAGGGTATGCCAAGAGTGGGGTGATTGTACCTAGGCATTGAGAGGCACTATGAATCATAAGCTGGTGTTTTAAACCACTCGGCTATCAAAGTTCCTTTTTACTCAGAAATAAAAGGCTGGCCAAAAATTACATATTTAAAGTTGGTTATGATATGCTGATCCAAACAATTCAGAAAAGTTAGCTTTGATAAAAAATAAACATTTTACCAGTCGGTTACCTAACTTCTGTAAATTTAAATATCTGATAACATCCATTGTTATCCCTTACCTTTTAAAGAGGGGTTTAAATTCAAACTTCTCTCCTTTCCTTCTTGTCCATAGTTATTTTCCAAAACTATGAAGCACTATCTTACAAAACTTGGTGCAAAGCATCACCATTGATTGGAAATGTGTATATCTTTAACCAATTTGTTTGCTAATTTCCTGGGATTATAGCCCTTTGAACATAAGTGCAAATCACAAAAAGGTGCTAACTGACAGGGAATCCTAATTTACTGAATTTGCTTGTTTCTGTTTTTTTGCAGATGTCGCATTTATGTAATGAAATTTTAGACATAATAAGGTTTGTTTTATTTTCAGACCCTAGCCGGATTAGTTACAGATGACCATTTATCAAATGGCAGAGTATACCCACCGCTTAGCGATATCAGAGAAGTCTCCGTAAAGATCGCCTCAGCTATAGCAGAACATGTCTATAAGCGTAACATGGCGTCAACGTACCCAGAACCTGAGAACAAAGAGGAGTATATTAGAGAACACTTGTATAGCACAGATTATGAATCCTTCGTCCCTGAAACCTGGGATTGGCCCGATACTCCACAGTAGACAAATATCAACACAGAAACAGCGGTCTGAACTGAAATATACTGAAGTTTATATTAGTAAAATATGTATTGCTTTTTATATATGACTGAAGTTAGTACTCCAACTTTGATATTTTGTCCTATTTATTGATATTTTGTATTTACTTGTGTATGTATTGTCATCCCGTTTTGTAAGCAGTATACAGTCATGCAGTAGTTGACTGTGTATACATTGTTAGAAATATAAATGAAAATTTTTAGTCATGGTTATGAAATCTCTCTCTTTATATGTTATATATTTAAATCATTCTCCACCTTTCTTTGCTTGTGATATAAATATTTTTATTGATGTATTTCATTTTTTTCATATGAGATTGATCTAGTTTTACATGTTTATATTTAGATATAATAATTGTATTAGTTAGGGTTGTCTGATATCTCTAAATCTGTATCCACAATTGAAAATATTCCAGGATAATCATTGTTAGACATTTTTGACATGACCACTTTGTTCTAATCCCATAACTAATAAGATTAATAAATTATTGTCAATTATGTAAAATAATTCATTATTGTTTGACGGCATTAGACACAATTTTTTACAATGCCATTTTTCCTTTTTCCAGAACTGGTATTCTACATCATATATGGTAATGAAAAGAATAAGAAAATTCTTATATGTTTAAGGACACATGTCTGAAAGAAAATGATGTCACAATTTTTGGCCATGCCGTTTTTTAGCTCACCTGGCCTAAAGGCCATGTGAGCTTTTGCCATCACTCGGCGTCCGTCGTCCGTCAGTCCGTCAGTCTGTCAGTCAGTCAGTCAGTCAGTCAGTCAGTCAGTCAGTCAGTCAGTCAGTCCGTCTGTAAATTTTTCACATTTTAGCTATCTCCTCTGAAACCCCTGAACCAAATTTAACCAAACTTTACAGGAATGATGTATAGAAGGGCCTTTACTTAGATTGCCGAAATTTTTTTGATCCACCAAAAAACATGGCTGCCAGCGCAGAAGATAGTTTAACATTGGACCCTATAAGAAAAACACATTTTTGACTATTTCCTCAGAAATGATTGAAGCAAATTTAACCAAACTTTACAGGAATGGTGTAAGGAAGGTCCTTTACTTAGATTGCCAAAATTTTTCTGATCCGTCGAAAAACATGGCCGCCAGCACAGAAGATAGTTTAACATTAGACCCTATGGGAAAAGCATATATTTGCTATCTTCTTTGAAACCACTGAGCCAATTTAAACCAAACTTTACAGGAATAATTATGTAAGGTCATTTACTAAGATTGCCCAAATTTTTCTGATCCGCCAAAAAAAATGGCCGCCAGGGCCAAACAAAGTTTAACATTGGGCCCTATGGGAAAACGCACATTTTGGCTATCTCCTCTGAAACGACTGGAGCAAATTCAATTAAACTTTACAGGAATGATGTATGGAAGGTGTTTTGCAAAGATTGCCAAAATTTTTCTGATCCGCCTAAAAACATGGCTGCCAGGGGGGAACATAGTTTAACATTGGACCCTATGGGAAAACACATTTTGGCTATCTCCTCTGAAACTACTGAAGCAAACTTAACCAAACTGTAGAGGAATGATGTATTGGAGGTCCTTTACTTAGATTGCCAAAATTTTTCTGATCTGCCAAAAAACATGGCTGCCAGCGGAGAACATAGTTTCACATTGGACCCTATCTCCTCTGAAGCTAGTGAAACAAATTCAACCAAACTTTACAGAAATGATGTATAAGATAGTTTAAGATTGGACCCTATGGGAAAAACGCATTTTAAACTATGTCCTCAGAAATGACTGAAGCAAATTGAACCAAACTTTACAGGAATGATGTATAGAAGGTCCTTTACATAGATTGCCAAAATTTTTCTGATCTGCCATAAAACATGGCTGCCAGCGGAGAACATTGTTTCACATTGGACCCTATGGGAAAAAACACATTTTTGACTATGTCCTCAGAAATGACTGAAGCAAATTTAACAAAACTTCACAGGAATGATGTATAGAAGGTCCTTTACTTAGATTGCCAAAATTTTTCTGATCCGCCAAAAAACATGGCTGCCAGCGCAAAAGATAGTTAAACATTGGACCCTGTGGGAAAAATGTGTTTTTGACTATGTCCTCAGAAATGACTGAAGCAAATTGAACCAAACTTTACAGGAATGATGTATAGAAGGTCCATTACATAGATTGCCAAAATTTTTCTGATCTGCCATAAAACATGGCTGCCAGCGGAGAATGTTGTTTCACATTGGACCTTTTGGAAAAGCATATATACAAATTTGCTTTAAAAACATTTTAGTCAGGTGAGCGATACAGGCTCAGCCACACTGAGCCTCTGGTTCCTTTATTCATAAAGTTGGCTACATCATATTTGATAAGACTTAACAGGCCTTTCAACATAAAATCATTAAAATAATATGAAAATACTTATATGTTGAGGACACATGTCTGAAAGAAAATGAAGCCAAGATTGTGTCTCAGTTATGTTTATTTTCACCTTTATGTAAAGGATACACTAACTATTGTAGTACAAAAAAAGAAATTCAGCTTCATATACATAATATATCTTGTATACAGCAGCATTTTGTAGTGCTGAATTCCATATACCTACATAAATACATATATATATAAATAGTTATGTCAGATATATAGGGTATTTTTGTAATGCATAGAACAGTATGTATATAGTTAATAAGTAAATTTCCTGCTGCATACCACATTTGTTGTAAATAAGATGTTGTAGGAAGTTGAAAGTATTGAAAATATTATAGATACTGCCTGAAGAATTAAGTTATTCAAACACGCATTTTATTTGATGAAATTTTTTACATTGCCTCTAATTTGCTTACATGTATATAAGTTATCTATTTATACTGAAAACCAAAACCAAAGAGAAAAAAAAAATAGCCAGAAATATTCTATTGTTCTATGTGTTATAATGAAAAAAGGCTCAACATTAAAAATATAAGTTATATACTATTCATAATCTATAATATAACAGTTTTATCATGGTCAAATGCAGCCGTCTCTGGTCACAAACAAACCATAAAAAAATCTGCCAATGCAAGTCCTGGATGAATTGCAACACTTGGATAAATTCTGATGATTTGATGGAAAACTTTATGTTATGGGTATTAGTTTTAAGGGACTTGTATTGCCAGATATAAAATTTAGATGTAAAAATTATAAAAGAGTATAATGCCTTTGGTCGTTGATGTTAGTTGTTATTTATTTTGAATTATTAATTTTAGTTTGTAGAAGCCCAGTTGCCTTAAGGTTGTAGGATGATTATTTGTTGATCTGCCACTTTAAGGAACACAATATTAAACAGTGTCTATATATAAAGACATTATTAGCCATTTATATTTACTTAATATTAATTTATTTAATTATTGGATATTATAGGTCTGTATAATGTTGTGTTGTATTGAAAAACTACATTGTTTCTGAACATTATTCAAAGTTTTTACCTAGCTTAATGCGTTTTATTCTCAATCCTTTCATAAATACAACTTACTTTATTGTAAACTCCTATATATGATGTATCTTGCTATTCATCTTTTGCATCTAACAATATTAGAATTTCGCTTAGTCCATCTTTCAGGACTGTTCTGTCTCTTTCATTTGACAGTCAAGAGTTTAAGTGGAGTAATGTTGTTTCATGTTCCAGTCAAGAGTATTTGACTTTAATCAAGGCTGTCGGTTCAGGAATGGAATTGGAAAGTGAAATGCTTAAAGCTTTAGCAAGGGAACTAACAAACACTTTTAATAGGATCTGCTAGAGAGATATTTTAACCTAGAGAGTTAGAGGTACTGTGATTAGTAAGCCAGGTCTTTAGAGCACTTGGCCACAGAGAATCTCTTAACAGTTTGTAGTTAATGAATCTCGGTAACATTGCAATGATCACTATTAACATATGTGATGTGTAATATGAATCGGTATTATAAACAGGGTAACATATACTAAGCTTGTATAACATTATATTGTAAAGTGAATCTCACCAAATGGATATAAGTAATGTTGATTTGAATCTCTATATAATGATGATGAATCCATAAGTATTACATGGCCAGTAATAAATATTAATATCATTTATCTTAAATATGATTCTGGAAATTTAAATACATGTAGAAAGGTTGGAAAACAAAGTTTGACAGACTATTACTTTACAGTCAATCATGGACATTATTTAAGCAATATGGTATTAAATGAAATCATAAGTATTTATGACACATTGAAATATATGGTAAGTGCAAAAATGGTCAAAATACATTGTTGCTATAGTTATATTTTAATAAACGACCTGGAATTTCTTTAGTTGTCATCATGTAACGCCTTTCACCAGCATGCCCTTGATCAATGCCACTTAAGTTTGTGCAAAATGTTTTGGAATATGTTTGTGCTGCAATTTTCAGTAATAACATAATTTTCACAGGAAAATGAAAACTTTTGAGATCCCACATCCAATGGAAATAGGTGTTCCACATAAACATTATGAGGTGTCATGTAACATGCTGGGGGACAACATTTTTTAAGTTATTATCATGTAATTTACGGACAAGAATTATTTGTTTTGCTTATTTATTTTGATTATTTATTCTTTGTGCCTTTGGTTTTAATTTGCATTTGTTATTACATGTTAATAATTTGTTATGTGACATGGTATTATGTCGAGCACAAGCCAAGTTGCTGCCAAAAAGTAGTTTGCTTACAGACTTTTACCACCAAGTCAAAGGTTTCATACTGCAATAGTGTATGTAACAGCATACAGTAATAATGAGAATCTAATTTTGCCACTATGTCAAGTGCATTCTAAAGAACGTAAGTTTGACACTGGCAACTAACAGTGTCACAATTATTTTACATAGTCAAAATTATAATACATAGATACCAATATAATTTGATAAAGGTTAATACATGTATCTAGTTTTGTAAAATTTACAACTTGCCCATAACCATTTCAAAAATCTCTAGTATTTTTACATATTTTGTAACTTAACCAATACCAGGTGTTTGAAAAACAATTAATTTTGAAGAAATTATTTTTGTTATTATTTATAATCATGAGTATATTGTACACCTATGTGTTTAGAAGTAATGTATTAGATTTTTAGAAATTAACAGTATTAATGGAGATCTTGTCCTGTAACTTTGATGTACTCATTATGTTCACAATATGTGTTTGGGTTTTTGGGAATGTGTGTTGGTGTTGTTGTGTTCAACGTCAAAGGTCCTGTTTATGGTATTTGTTCTTTGTTGTTGAATTGCATTTTGAAACATAGCTTGAAATGCAACACTTATAATACCAATATCATGTATTGATTATTGATGTAGAATTTATTTTCATTCACTCTGTTTTGTACAGTAAAACCTTGATAACTTGAAGCAAACTGCTTTGATTTTTTACAGTAAAACCTTTGAGAACTTGAAGTGAAAATTTCAAAGTTCGAAAAACTCTGAAAATTCTTAAATTTGAAAACTCTGAAAAGTCTCTAACTCTAACTAGACTTTTAAGAGTTTTCTAATCTCAGAAATTTCAGTTTTTTTTGAATTTTGAAATTTCACAGTTTTCAGAGTTTCTGAACAGCTTTAAACAGTTGGAAAATAAAAGAGCCAGGGTATCGGGCGTGGAAAATGTCATTTAAGTTATCAAAGCTCTGCTGTACACATAAGCAACATTTTTTGTTATTTTTGAAGAACAGCATTACTTTTTGTAACCTTCTACTTTTCTAAAATATTAGTGCTATATAACTCCAAATTTTGGTGATTTTTTTTATTTTAATTACAGTATTACTCTTTTTTTTAGCTGTTAGTGTCACCTTTTATTTTTGAAGAACAGCATTGGTCTTTAATGTAGCTGTCTGCCATTCTTTTAGATAACAGACAAGCAGAGAGAGATAAGCCACTAAGTCAAAGCCTCATCTTTATAAATTTTGATTGATAATACATGCAGTTCTCTCGTTACTTGTTATATAAAAAGTTGTCATCCTTGACAGATGTTATTTATTTATTTTGAGTGCTGATGTTTTTGTTTGAGCAAACTATCTCCACAAGATACATATAGTATGTTTTTATTTTGCGTGCTTGATCTTTGGCAATATTATATTTTTATCATATATTTTGTACAAGTTTCGTATATATATCATTTTTTTGTTTAGTTTTCATGATGATGATGTTTTATGATGCACTGGATGTTTATTTCTAATTATTATATACACTCATGATAATAAAATATTTATATAGCATCAGGTGTACAGTATTTGTTTTTAATCAACATTGACCATAAGTAAAAAACCATAGTTTTAAAATAATAATAATTTGTTTAAAATAACATTTAATACTAATTTTTTTTTTTAAAAAAAATGCAAATAGGCTTTTAAAACTGAAATACAGTTAAAGGTATTCAGAAGAAACAGCCACTGGTGGTGGGTATTGGTTAATATGGCAAAGTTGCATATCTTTTATTTTCTCGATTCCAATGAAGCTCCTATTAACAACTTTTCAAAATTTATTTTTGAGGCTTAAGCGTTGCCTTCAAAACCTAAAGTGAGAGGAAGTATTCCTTGTCTTTCACTGATTAGCTCAGTACCGGTATAATGCACTGTGTGGTCTTGGATGTTTATCAGCAACTCTGCAGAATCTTAACTTGGGCATTAAATTCCATTACTTCACTTCACTCCTGTGTGACTTAACACATTTTTCAGTTATAAATTTCTTACTTCTGTTTAGAATTGTAGTTTACTTCACTTTGGTTTATAGCAAGTACAATGTAATTTATACAAAAGAATTTGTAAAAAAAAAAAAAAATAAAATACAAAATTAAGGTAGTTTGACAACTGTACATTACAGATTTCACTCGATAACCTCACAATAGCAATATGGTGGCAGCGGTGGAATTCAAAAATATAAAACGTGATAAAAAGTAGGAGATTGATTTATTGAATGAGGTTTTAGTGTTTTCAGTTGTATCAGGATGTCAGTAATTTTTACCTTTGTAGTTTGCATACCAGGCAATGGTGTTCTTTAGTGAGCCATGCCTTGTGTGATTGGTTTTAAGGTCTAGTCCAAACGATTTGTAAATTTCATTTATATATGCTTAGTGCTTGGGATAAGAGTAGACAATTTATACATCTGTATTATCAAGTCTTAAGACTGCCATGAGTGGAAACTCTGGTTTAGCACATACCTAGCGAGTACCCTTCCAATTGATTTACCATAGTAGTCAAAAGTAGAAGGTTTAAAAGTTTTAAAAGCAAGAAGTATACTTTAGGATTTCTCTGTTTAAAAGGGAAAACTATAAAATTGAAGCTGGGCAACAATCAGGATTGAAAATATTACCAAATAGGCTTAGGGAATCGTTGGCACAGTTCACACATTTTCCATGTATAATTTCCCTAAACTTGCAACTATAGTTGCCTGTTGCCTTTACTAGTAACTGCCAACTATGAGATGTATAATATACATTAATTATTTCATAGTGACAGATTCAATGAACATCCCCAGTAAAACATTTATCCTAAGAAACAACAGTACAAAAAACATTTCTCTTATTCTCTTTTTTTATTTTGATGACCTCCTTTTTTCAATTAAAACAAACACATTGTTGGTTACCTGTTTTTTCCTCACTATAACATATTACTGACAGTTCTTTTGTAACCTTTTCTTAAAGTCTATTGACTTGTGATTTTGAAACAAGATTTATCCTCAGCCGCCACTTTCTACTCTACAGCTTGTCCAGAAAATTTTCTAAAGCTGGAATTACTGGATTAAATCCCTTTCTTTGACGGATGTCCAAAACTACAGTTCCGGCACGAGATGTTGCATCCAATGGATCACCAGGCAACAGCTGCCAGTGGTCAAACACACATTGTGGGAATGCTTGGCCACCTGTCTGTGATCTCAATTCTGCTGTAAAACCTGTAATTACAACAATATAAACAAGTTATAACGGAAATGGGATGCAATTTCAAGTGTTGTTCAAACAAACCCAAACTGAAAAATCCTTGTTTTCACAAAAATGTGCACGATCAAAATTCAAAAATCTACACATCTACTCTACCCAAAGATTGTTTCTGTGAAATTTAATAAAAATTGGTTGTACAGTTTTCGAGAAATGTAGCAACAAAATGTTTGAGTAAGAAATGTATACTAGTTCACACTTTATGTCCCCCTATTTGCATTCTGGACAAAACTATTATAACTTGCGATGGACGAGTATTTGGGGTTGTTGGGCTATTCCAGTTGTACTACAACCACACAATGGAGCATTTACTCCAGTGCCATTCAAAATTGGGAGTTTTATATGCTTTGCTGCATTGACCCTTCCCATACACATGGCAAAGCTATGGGGCGACTAGAACGTACTTGTTAAGGCATGACCGACTATGTCTATGAATATAAGTCAATCATCAGATATTGAAACGCATACATTAATTTTTTCGCCAATATGACCCCTTCCGTTACTTTCGCCAAACCAACAGAAATTGTAAGTTGTAACAACAAAACTACCATACAAAGATAAATCTAAACTTACCGAAAGATTCGTTAACAGGTAAGTGTGCTTTGATGTTGTGTAAAGGTGTACCAACTTGGTGTCTGCTGTCTATTACCAAACCTCTCCTCTTAGTTAGCGTGCTGTAAACACCACTCATTGCTGAATCTGGACACTACAATACAACAAATAAAGTCAAAAGTTTAAATAAATAAGTAAAACCGATAAATTTTACATTTCTTTTTATGTTTCTTTTTAAGCTTGTTTCCCACAACTGTCTGAAGCAAATAAGTACTTGCTGAATTCTAAAGTATTTACACTTCACATGATTTTTCATTTAAGGTCATCACTGAGAAGTTTCTTTTCAGTTGATTTTAACTTCCCAATTTTAATATTTTTGTAAAACAGAAGACAAATAGACCAATTAGTTTTAGAAGTATCAAAATCATTCACAGAAATGTAGATATTTTGCTTTATGAAAACCATATTTTCAGATTAGTCAGATTTTGAATTTTAGGCTATTTGAGTTGGAAACTGGGCAATCTAGTTTGAGAAGTTTTGTTCAAGTGGGAACAGTACTCTATGCAAGAGAAAATACCGTACCCAAAAACGTATTATTTACAAAATTCAGAACGATATGACTGTGCATTACTTTCAATTGTCAATATACCTGTATTTCTACTTGGTAGACAGGTTCAAGCATCCTTGGTTTAGCTGTCAGTAATGATGCAAACAAACATCGCCTGGTTGCTGGTATAACTTGTGCTCCTCTTCTGTGGGCGGGGTCACTATGTACCTTTACGTCATGGATGTCAAACCTCACACCTCGCAAATTTTCTTCACACAGAACTCCCTGTAAATCATAATGGTATTATTTTTATTTACTATATTATGTTTGTTTGATCAATTATATATTTGGTTTTGGTTTTTACAGTTTCATTGATCCATAGAGGGTCCGAGTGGTCTTGAGCGCGCCTTACCAATCACTGGGCCTTTTGCTGCCCACTGTTTATAAATGTGTATCAGTTCGCTTGCTGAAGGTCGATGGTGGGTTCTCCAAGCAATCTTTTTTCATCCACCAAACTTGAACTGACAGCCTCGAAATAAGTGAAAGAATCTTGACTGGGGCGTAAAACACCATTACTGCAGCCACTCATTCAGTTTGTACATTCTATTGTATCTTTGTTTTGCTGCTATTACGTTTCTCCGTTGTCAAGTGTTAAAAACTTTCAAGTCATCATGACCGTTTCTTATCTTTTTCGCTTGCAATGATTATGCTGAAACAAACTTAGAGGTGTCTAGTATGGCTCGATGTAAAACTAACAACATTGTGGAAGGCATTGTTTAGGGCTTAAGCTTACTGTAATTGTGCTTTCTTGACGGTGTATTGATTTTTGTTTAATGTGCGATCGCCCTTTTCCCAAATAAGTATCTGTATCAGTAAAGGTAATATTTTCCATCAAAGCGCGAGTTTTAGCCTAAGCCGTGGACATTTATTCAAGCCAAAAAGTACAATTACAGAAAACATCTAACATAAAAGAGATGGTTACTTTGAAGGTTGGTAGGACACAAAATCGGATAAAAGTTGGATCATTGTTCGTACCTCTTGTGTGGCCCACTGGAAGCCTGCTACAACGCTGTCTTTAATCTCCTGTAAATACTGGACAGATTTGGTAACATCCACCAACATGTTGGGACCAGAGGTTGATGGTCCGAAACACCAAATTTTCCTAGCTTCATGGGAATCAAATTCGTAATTATCAGCTAAATAACGGGCCCTCTCCTTGAAGTCTTGTGTACTTGTCACCATTCCCTGTCAATCAAAATTGAAATTTCTAGTGATCGATAAAATCAAAGATAGAGAATGAATTATATTGTACCTTAATACAGCTAAATATAGTATAGCTGCATAAAAATAAATTCTTAGACAGGTATTTTGACCTGATCAATAATGTAGGATGGACTATGTGCAAGGCTAAGTGTCTGAGAAATTGCAATACAATGTTGTATTCTGGGGCATTTAATAGATAAATTAAGACGTTAACAGCGCTTTAAATAGTTTTCAAAGGTTATGTGTTCACACCCTCCTGAATAAGCGCCCAATTATTTAAGGAAGCACAGTACAGACCTGACTAAAGTTTAACACTGGGCTAGCAATAAGGCGTCGAAATTCGGCTGCTGAGGGGCCGAAATATGGATAGTTTTTTGGCCACGACCTATCAATATCTTGCTCACCCGTAGACCAAGCCTTGACTTCTTTTCGTTTTCTTAGTGTTAAACTTTAGACAAGTCTGCACGGTATTCTTATATGGTCAGCAATAAATATTAATATAGTTTACCTTATCAATGTCTTCCACCACACCACCTGGTAATGGACTGGCCGTCATGAATAATCGCACATGCTTGTTGTTGGATTTAGTCAGACATATTCTATCAGATTTGTCACTCACAGTCTCTCTGTAACTAACCACGGGATCAGATTTCTGAAAGATATAATGAAACAATAATTACATGAAAAAACTTTCAAACTTCAAATTATCAGATAAAGAGAAACAAAAATTATGCTTACAAATTTTTGTTTTATTATAAGTAACAATTTTTGCTAATTTGGGGTATTTTGTGGGTATTCTGGGGTAAGTCTAAATTAATAATTCCGACTTAGGACAGTGGAAAAGTGAAAAAATCTCATATTGAATCCACAATGGTTATTTTAGTGATTTTGCTATATATAGTAACGGTGGTCATCTTGGATTTCATACAGGGTCGCCGTGTACAAACTCTGATCTACCCACTCTAGGGACTTTCCACACAAAATTTAGTTTCAATAGTTCCAGTGGTTTCAGAGGAGAAGATTAAAGTTTAAGCACGATCGCACACAGGGACACATGTTGAACTAAAATGAGTTTCATCATGCATAAGAGACGCTAAGACATATTTAGCTTTGATGTTCACATTGACATGGTTCTCTGTAATGCTACCTCTTCTTTTTTAAAGTAGACAGACAATGTAGATTTTTAACTGACAATTTAATTTTAATAAATGACTTACTCTGATTGGCACTCCAGCGTGTTCCTCTTCCAAGTCCTTTAGACATATTTCAAGGTGGAGTTCACCTGCCCCAGCCACAACGTGCTGTCCAAACTCTGTGGTACACTGTACCATTGGGTCCGATTTGGACAGTCTCTTTAGGCCCTCAATAAGATGTGGAAGGTCCGTTGGGTTAACGACATCAACAGCTACTCGGACAACAGGACTAACAGAGAACTTCATCACCTAGCATACCAAAATATGAAAACGTTATTCATTGTATATACATATATATATACAAAGTTACAATAGGAATCATTTTGTACCGTCCCCATCCCACCCCGCTGATTAAACTCAGAATTTTGGAAAATTTATCTTCACGGAAATGTTCAAAATGGTCGATTCTGTCTCTTTAAGATAAAATTTTAGTGATTCCGGTATAACTTAAGCATAATTTAACGTAAAAACAAAGCAAGTTCCAAAAGCAAGAAACATTAGACGATATACTATCGTTTTGTTTCAATCATAATGAAATTAAAATATTGTTTTAACGTAAACAGCGGCAGTTTAAGATTGATAATCGATTAAGTCATCGAAAAAAAAATCAGAAACAGTGGCTAAAAGTTACTGTCCTATTAATGTACAATCATTATTGAAAAATGGTGGGAAATAACAGGCTTCAGTGACCTAAATATTAAACTATCGGTAGGTGAGTGGTATAAAACGCTTGGTTACGGATCATACTGCCTCGCACAGCCTAGGCTGGCCCCCACTTTGGACAGAGACAGTGTGTGAGAAAGCTTGTCCGGCTTTTCGCTTTCCGAAGGTCGATTAGTTTTCCTTTCTGATTGCCTCCTGCATTTATGAACTGACAGCTTTGATTCAAGTGGAAGAATCGTAACTAAGTCGCGGGTACTCCGATTTCCTCCACTATTCATGAACTGAAAGCTTTGATTCAAGTGGAAGAATCGTAACTAGGTCGCGGCCACTCCGATTTTCTCCACCATTCATGAACTGACAGCTTTGATTCAAGTGGAAGAATCTTGAATATGCCGTTAAACACTATTATTCCACTCCACTACGCTCCAACTGATCTTACCTTCATATTGTGTGCATGATGACAAGTTGTGATGGTTCCAGATTTCACCAAATACTTGTCAATACCAGAAATCCCAACTACATTTCCACAAGGTACATCATGAATGGACATAATGCTACTACCCATCATCATCACCGTTCTGTAGAATAGAAGATATAAACGAGCTGAAAAGTGTGTGTGTGTGTGTGTGATGGATGAACATAATGCTACTACCCATCATCATCACCGTTCTGTAGAATAGAAGATAAAACTGATTGTAAAAAAATTACCGAGAGTGCGATTTTGATATATTTGTCTATTATGGGCAAAGGCTTGGGCCCCCATTTTCACTTAACATGTCGCGGACGCTAGATGTCATTTTACTGACTGGTAAGAAAGCTTTTCATAAAAAATACTTTTTCCTAAGAATAAGTTTTTAGTTCGCTTTAGTGGTTTTCTCCGGAAGCCCTGGTTTTCACGGCAAAAGAACTGACTCTTAATATAAATGAGAAAATCTTGAATTGGACATAATCACCATTACCCCTTTCTTATCAACACATCCACAATCTTTTATATTTTTGAATCATTTATTTTTGTGATGTCCAGTTTTTGTGGTTCTATGACAATACTATTTTGTGGGATTGTTAATTCCTGGCTTATGGTTTCCATTTCTGAAACTTTGTAATATATAATATTTCGTTAACATGAAAATTCGTGGATCAAGGTATCGAGGAAATCAACAGAATGGGGACACCACTAAAATAAACGGTTTCACAGTAGTCAATCTGTGTTGTAGAACTTATCAAGTTAAACCTTTAACAATTCAAATACAAAATGTAACAATATTATGTATTTAGGGTCAAACAGTCTGTAAAAGTCAAACATGCTTACCTTGGAATTTGTGTGTAAAACAAATCAGCTGACTTTGGGTTCCCTGGTTGATAGTCAGGTCCCATGATCTTCACCTTCATGCCTGGCTCTACTCGTCCCGAAAATACCCGACCGAAGGCATAAAATCTTCCCTTATCCATAGAAGGCACCATCTTGGATATATACAACATCAAAGGGCCATTACTATCACAGTTCTTCATTGCTGAAATCAAACGATACGAGACAATATAACTGAATGTTAACAGTGTAAGACATACAGTAGGATAGCCAACCCGGCTAGCGCATTGATTCATCAAACAAAATTTCACGCGCAGACAAAGTGAAAAAATTGTCAAAATTTTGAATTCACTCGAGGCGGTAAAATTACATAATATTTATTTCACTGCGAGTTTTTAATACTATTTGTAGTATTTTATCGTTTTTGAGGACAAAAGTAAGTCATTAAAGACGATTTTTATCAAAGTCGGTGAGAATTTAACAATTTAAATCGTAATTGAATGTTAGGCACCGGCGAAAAATTGAAAATTGAAACTTTAAAAAATATCATTCTGTGTACGCAGTTCCTCATGCACCAAAGATGTTTTTACATGAACGGAAAGAACTTTTTCTCACGGTTATTTTGATGTATAATTTGTCAAATAATTTTCTTTACACAAAAAACGTACCAGTTTCAAATGTCGAAAAAATCGATGACATTGCCGGATTCTCGATCATGGGCCGCCCCCTTTCCGGCTAATTTGACACAGAAAAAATGCTAAGACAGCTTCCTTATTGTATGTAATGTATAAATTTGATAATCGAGAGACGCTGTGGATATATTTTTGTTGAAATAAAGTAAGTTTTTCCTTAAAAATATTGTATTTTCACTCCATTTCTCGTCTAATCTGCCGATTTTTTGGAACTACTTCCAGTCGGACATATTTGATTAGCATTCGTCCCGCTTCGATCACAATTTTAGCATGCAGAAAATGTCATCGTGTATTTTGGACAAAATAGTCAAGCTTTTTTGCCTTATTTGTCATGTATGATCGATCTGCATGGCTGTCGAACACATTAGATACGCATGTGTTCTAATTTTACCCATATGGACTCGGGATCTGTACCAATACAGTGTACAGTGCAACCTGCTCATGTAGGGCTAGTTAGGGACTCAGAATTACTGAAAATTACCAACTGATTTTGCTTTGCTGGCAAAATATAAACAGGACCTGTCTGTCATATCAGTACATATCATTGGATAAATAAGCTAACATCATTAAAGAGGGTTAGACTGGATTTTTCTTTATGAAATATTTCCCAAAATGAGGAAACATCTCCCATGTTAGTTTAGCCAGAGTCAACACAACATTGGTCTTTATTATTTAAATTTTTGTTTCTGTTCTGATGCCAATAACCCCGGCATTATTATTTTAGTACAATTTAGACATGAAAAGTTGATTATTTTGCTTCATTAAAAGTTTTAAGTCAACTTGACATAGCACAAATAACATTTAAAATAGACTATGTGGAAGTAGGAAGTGAATACCAATCATGTGGATTTCATTTGACTTGGTTAAAAATTTAACTCCATATTATAATGATAAACACAGATCTGTAAAATATTTAGGAATTTCAGTAATTTCTGTAAAATTGTAAAATTCTGATAAATAAATATCACCTTTCAGGAAAATTCATGGGAACTGGTTTGATAATAACATTAAGAAATAAGTTTATGCAAATGCAGTGAAATTCATGACACAGTGTATCCAAATGGGCATTATTAGTTTGAAAGAATTCAAAATAATTGTAACACACAGGCCTATTCCAGATTTATTGATTTATCAGTTAAATTTAGAATTGATTGGTTGGTATACACACTCCATTCAAGATTATTTCAATTATAATCAGGTAAATGAGATTAAGGGGGAAACTAGGTACAGGGATGAAGATTTGCAGGGGCCCAGTAGCCAATGGCTTCTAAAATCGAGTGTGGGTCTTAATGTTTACACATTTAAGCCATTTATTACTGTTACAAATTCTTTTATGAAGTGAGCTGGCCCCAAACTCAAAATAGTTAGGCTTCATCCCTGAGGTAAAACACACCCCTCAACAAGAGAACTGGCAAACTTTCTGACATAGTAAGATTTTAACCTATGCTGTTACCTGTATGCTACACTTCAGACAAGGGTGCATGAAAAGCATTTCATGTGGTGAAAAAGAGGTATTCAGTATCAAGAGAAGCATTCAATTCATAAATGTGTAATGGTATATAATTCCCAGTATGTTAAGGATATTGATATGTGTTGATTTTTTAATTCTATATAAAATGAAACATTCATAAATGTCTGATGATATCTAATTCCTAGTGTATTAAAGATATTGTTATGTTTTAATTTTACATGAAATGAGACATTCAACATTATTACAATTTACAAAGTTGGTTTAGTCACACATAATGCATTTTTCTTTGAAAAAGTTCCATTATGTGTAAACAGTAATAACCATGAGTGTTCATTCTAGGATTTTTTTCAGATGGGTTCATTTCTAATAATAACAAGTTGAATAACATCAATAATTTTGCATACATCTAATGTTTGATGTGACTTGTAGTCTTTTAGGCTGATGTAAAAGCTTTTGTAATGAAGTATTTAAAAGTTTCATATAATGTAGCTTTTATATATGACAATGCTATCAAATATTTTGAACTTGCATTTGAAATCTAATTTCAAATGTGGCCCACTATGGCCTTTACAATGGTGCCATTTGGCAAAATAAAGGATCAACAGCCCCTTTCTAGAATGAACACTGCCATATGATCCCATAGTTTTTGATTTATTTGTAAATGATTTATCTATTTATCACAGCCAGAACAACTAGAAAGTACCTGTCCCCCATAAAATCACCTGTTTGTGTAGTTTCTAAATTAAATTTGATAATTTAGACAATTTTAGTCCTTTTAAATGCTATTATGGCCCACTTGTCATTCATTTAACAAACAACAGTATGACAAAATTTCTAACTATCTGCCTGTTCATAATTTTTTTTAACTTTTTAGTAATTCAATATCTTTTATTTTTTAAATGTTAATTTTGTTCATATAAAAATATTTGTTTTATTTTTCCAAAAAATATCTGAGGTTACTTTCCATGGTACCCATGCCACATTTCATGTTAGTACCTTGAGGAAAGACAAAATGCAACTTATTTGGATCTCTTTTTATGTATTTACCCTATTTATCATCACTAACCTGCTCAACATACTGTGTCCCAGCTCTAACTTATTTCTCTGTAGAATGTCTGATTTATTTATTTATTTATTTATTTATTTATTTATTTATTATTATTTTTATTTATTATCATCTCTAACCTGCTAGACATTTTGTAACCTGCTCAACATACTGTGTCCCAGCTCTAACTTATTTCTCTGTAGAATTTCTGATTTATTTATTTATTTATTTATTTATTTATTATTATTTTTATTTATTATATTCTTATGTAGACATTTTTAACTGCTGACATATTGTGTCCCAGTCTAACTTATTTCTCTGAAATTTCTGATTTATTTATTTATTTATTTATTTATTTTATTAACTGCTGACATATTGTGTCCCAGCTCTAACTTATTTCACTGTAGAATTTCTTATTTATTTATTTATTTATTTATTTATTTATCATTTATTTTTTTTAATGTAAGCCCTATTTATTTATTCCTGTTGGAGTCCTAAAGTATCTCCATCAACAAACACATGTCATATGATGTGTGCCAGATGAGGATGCCTGTTGCAAAATAAATCAATAAATACAGTACAGGCCTGTACAAAGTTTAGCACCCAGCTAACGCCGACAGCCCATATTGGTTCCTCGTTTGGTGTTTATATCGACAGCAGTTGCCATCTAGGCCTATCTCTCGGCAGCTTTTCGACCGCTACCTTTCCATACCTTGGGCACTCGGCAGTCGAGCTTTGACTTCTTTTTGTTAGCTTAGTGTTAAATTTTCGACAGGTCTGTACTGTATTGCGTGTACTGTGTATACAGTAGACAGTTGACCTATATATTTGACACTGGGAACGTTGTTTACGTCATTACGTTAGAACAATGTTTATCAAGGTCGCGGCCATATTTGTTTTCATTGACAACAAGACGTACTGAAATCATGCTGTTGGATTTTTGCGATTTTCGCATAATTAACCCTCATGCACCAGGTACGATAATTTACTGGCGTATACTATAATAATTTTCTGACATTGTATTAAAATTTCTAGGAAAAGTATTCTTTACACAAAAAACGTACCAGTTTCAAAAATGGAGAAGAAATTTCTGTTGATTTTCAAGAGAAATCGGTTATCGTCGGGATATCAGTAATTTTAAGTAAATGTGGCGTTTTATCTCGGACTTTTTGATACATGTAGAAAGTTTAGTTAATTCTTCACGAGATTGCATCATATTCGTAGCTAGAAATGTTAATTTTATGGTATAAAAACGATTCTGAAAATGGCGAATTTTTTTCGGGTTCAGACACTTGCCAAAAAGTAATCCCTTTTTATTTACCGCGGAAGGTCTCAAATTTTAAAACCAACGCACAATTTGGACTTGGCTATCCTACTGATAAAGCCACTGTTGTAATGTTGCTTAACGCTGCATCAGCAATCTTTCAAGTTTATTCATCTCTAATGATCATTCCCAGAACAGGTTCTTGTACGCACAAGATGTGTAATTGTGTTTACAAATAATTATGGACTGCCTTGTTCTAGTGCGAAAAAACCCATATGGACCATTGACTATACATTTCCCGTCTTTGCATTGGCGGGAAAATCCAGTGATTTGGTTATAGTACTATTAGAGGACCGCACAACACCCAATCAAATAGTAAGTTGGTAACAGTACCGTGGCTTTGGTAAGTTAATACCAGTATTGTAGTTTATTTTTGTATATTTTACCTATTGCTGCCTCATCGTCGTTTGGTCCCTCATACAACAACTCAGTCCTGTACTTCTGGGCAGTGACCGGTGACGGTAGATGTAGTACCATCATCTCCAACATGGCATCACCAACTGGTATCCATTTTGCCATTACTTTTCTCATCAAGGATTTTCCTTCCAATTCTTTTTCTTCTGCACTGAGTTTGATTTTAAGTTTTTCTGTCATTTCTACCATTTCTTCTTTTTCGCTGAATTTTGTGGCTTTCAGCATCTAAAAAGTCAAATCCAAAGTTATTGCTTTAAGATAAATATATCTCTCGATATCAGACTTTATGATTGAAAAAAGAACATTCCATTATATATACTTTACACTACCTTTAAACTAAAGAATATATAGTCTGAAGTATCTGTTTTAACATTGGTAAGAATTTTTTTTTTATTTTTACCTCGGAAATGTCTTACCATCATTAAGGCAGATAACTCGGACTAAAGAATAATAATGTGCTGGACACATGCAATTAAGGATAAAATTGTCATTTTAAGTGAGGGTATCGTTGAAGTCTTTACAATGACTAAAACATTAAACTTCGGTAAACATGGAATTGAGTGATGCTTTATGCCCTAGTTAATTCAACGCAATATAAGTGAATGGTGCAAACAGTCAAACAAGACGGAAAAGGCCAAACAAATATTTGGGGCCACTGATTATAAAATTCCCGACTTGGAACCCAAACTAGAGTATTTGTCTAATAATGTGGTTATAACACTAAACAATCCACCAATAAGCCCTAGTAAGTTTATTGCTATTATTCAGACTTAGCATTTATTGTCCTTAACAAGCCCCCCCCCCCCCCCCCCCCCCCCCTTTAGTTTGAAAAAAACGCCTGTAGTAGCAACAGGGAAATGAAAAAAAGAAAGACACAAAATTTACCTTGTAAAGAGGTTCTAGGATAAATTTGTTGAAACCCCTAACGAAACCTTCTCCACCAGTTTTGTTCCATTTTTTGGTTGTTGGATTATAAAAATTATCTCCCCATAACCGTGCCATGACTTTTGATTCTTTTAAATTCATTTTCTCTGCGTACATCTGAGCAAACATTCTTAGTGTAAACCCCCATCTGTGTAATCCTGATCCAAAGGCTACGTTACCGATCGCTGGATCTAACTGAAAATGTAAAAAAATTAAAAAATATAAACTATTTCGTTAAAAAAAAACAACAAAAAGCCTAATACTAATAAAATAAATATAACACTAAATACCAAGTAAAATCATAAAGTTGTGGAAATGCAATGCGCTCCCTTTCCTTCACACACACACACACACACACACACACACACACACACACACATATATATAATTATATATATCACTGCAGGAGCTCAGTTGGTAGCGTGCTCGCTCCGTAAGTGGGAGGTCGTGGGTTCGAACCCCGACCGGGTCTGACCCAGGACTTGAAAGTTGGTAGTGACAGTTCTTTCGCCGAGCACTCGGCATTAAGAAATGAAAGTTATGGTTCTTTCAGATGGGAACTTAAAATATATAAAAACGAGGTCCCGTATCACGGTAGACGTGGCAGGATAAAGAATCCTGCTGTATAATGACATCAGCGCAAAGCACAGGCAAAATTTCTGCACCTTCGCCTATAGCTGGCGACGTCTCGAAATAAGTGAAATATTCTTGACTGGGACATTAAACATCATTACTCAACTCAACTTTCCTTCATATAATTGCACATGATATATTAAAAACAACCCTATGAAAGACCTACCATTATGTTGTCGTCCTTTTCACAATACGTCATCAGTACAACGTTTACGCTCTCTATAACACTTCGTAAAGTTTGGTACATTTCCTCAGGTTCAAGTTGCTTCTCAAACACGCACCTGTCTAGTTTGTTGATCATCAATACAGGCTTTATTCTCTCTGCTAGAGCTTGTCTTAACACCGTCTCCGTCTGTACACATACTCCTGTTGGATAAAAAATGACAAAGCCTTGTTAAAGTATAGGGTAAGAAAGAGTAGTATCCTACTGGATACTAAAATTTCAAACTTTGTTTAAAGTTTCCGAAAGTGGCACATAACATGAGAGAGAGAGAGAGAGAGAGAGAGAGAGAGAGAGAGAGGGTATATTGGGCAAAAATATGTATGTATATAAAACAAGTCTTTACAGAAGTTCTTAGTCTATAGTATGTGCCGTTCTGTTCAAAAGCTTGAGAGGAGTAGGTCGGATAAGAAAGAAAGAAAGGAGAAAGATTATTTAAAATAGGGGTACAACTCTGAAAAAAATTGTACAGAGTTACCTCCTCTTTGTGGTACATGTAATGCCATATCCTAGAATTCAACGATGTTGAAGTAGTTCGGACAAACTATTACGGACGGATGGACAACATCCATTATTTTACAATAATGCATCCAATTCCTGGAAACGGGTGCATACAAATGTAATTGCAAGCTAAAATAACTTTGTTCAGGTGTTTTAATAATGTGGATGTTAACGATTTTTGCCTCTGCTATACATTAAGATCTCATGGCCATTTATTCAAATTAGAGAAGAAATGCATATACACTAACCACTTATGCTGTCTACTACAACCAGCGCACCATCAGCCACCCGGAGTGCAGCCGTGACCTCGGAGGAGAAATCTACGTGCCCTGGGGAGTCGATCAAATTAATGATGAATTCGTTACTCTCATTCTCCCCTGGGTCACGGGTAAAGGGAATCTTCTTCGGATCTACGTCATACATTAAAGAAATCGCACTACAAAACAAACAAACAAATAAATAAATAACCTTGATAATATTAAATAAAACAAAAACAAATAATCAAACAAAAAACAGACAAAAATAAATAAATAGATAAATAAATAAATAAATAACCTTGATATTATATTAAATAAAACAAAAACAAAGAATAAAAAACAGACAAAAATAAATAAATAAATAATTAAGACAAAACTTGATTGATGGTTCACGGTTGTAATTTTGTATAATGACTCAAACTATGGTTGAGCGCGAGTTAGCTATACACACATGCGTTTAAAAATAATCGATGAGACGTTAAACACCACTTCAGACTTATTCAGTTTTGTTTGTATTTCTTCCTTTTCATTCTTTTTTGTTCTACTCTTTTCTTTTTTTTTCGTTTTTAAAATTAAAATGTTTACTCACGTCGACTTGATGGTTATCCCCTTTAACTGTTCGTCTTTTCTGGTGTCCATGGCACACTTGTCACCGGCATGGTCAGCTGCGATGACCCCTGCTTTGGCCAACAGGGAATCGGTCAGTGTTGTTTTACCATGGTCCACATGGGCTATTACTGCCAGATTACGTATCTGGTCCTTGCGGTCCATTGCCGCCCTTAGTTGTTCCATCTTTAGATTTACCTACATCGAAAAATAAAAAAAAAATCAAATTATTAACAAGATCAGATCAGAGTGATCGAGTTTCACACTCCAATCAAGAAGGTTCAGTCACTTATATCGAAGATAGAAGTTGGTATTTGTAGAGTAAACCGAAGTGCCTGGAGAAAATTATTAACTTTTGACACGCGAACTGATAAACTCTCTTACGCTAGAATCTACCCGAGTGGAATTCAAACCAAGGAAGTTTGAAGCATCCATAAGTGCACACTTTAAACCATTCGGCCAGCGAGAACCCTAAATTATTATCAATGAAGGACATGCAGAAAATATTGGAAAACGAAAATATAAAGCGAAAATAAAACAAAATCAAATAAACAGTGATAAGATAAGATAAAATAAAATAAAACAATCGCTTTTAATTTAACTTCGATAAACTAATTATACCTAATCTATTAAGTGTTGACGGTAATTTCCATGTTTAAAATGTAGTAACATAATTTTTTATTGTCATCTTAAAGATTTTGTCTGTAACCGGTCCCCCCCCCCCCACTCTCTCTCTCTCTCTCTCTCTCTCTCTCTCTCTCTCTCTCTCTCTCTCTCTTCTCTCTCTCTCTCTCACACACACACACACACACACAGGAAGATTATTTTTCAAATGCTTCAATGGGTTTTCGGTTATATATTTTGATTTTAAGCCAAGAATTTGGAGATTGGTCGATATAACCATTAGTTCTTCTTTATAATTTTGCATTTAATATATTTATGCTTTTAATTATATCTTTTTTCTAATTTAAAAGTGCTTTAATTGGAAAAATACTGTCAGCGGAGTCAATACATGTTCAATTTTAACTTAAATCCGTCTTAGGTGAAGCATATCTTTTTGTACAATTCAGCAGCAATTTGTATAACTTGTAGTCACGATATTTTTCTCTTTTCAATCCAGATTGATGTTCTAATTAAGCATTGTTGCGCAAGACAGGTCTTTAAATAATCAATAAGTTATTGAATTTTTATGAAAAAATTATAAATGAATTAGTCCTTGATGGCGTGTTACCATGGACGACACACATACATGTAAACAAAATTATTTTAATTTTCCTTAGCAAATGGAGGTTTCATTTAGACTATATTATGAATTAAAAGAAAATAGGAACATCCATAGTTTATATATGTATAGCATATTTTTTAAATGATAGAAGCAGTGATTCTGATATTGCAAATAATCTCTCTCTCTCTCTCTCTCTCTCTCTCTCTCTCTCTCTCTCTCTCTCTCAAGTATACAGAATATGTCAATATGTTGGACATGTTGTTTATTTACCTGTAGTAGATGCCCATGGGTCCCAACCCTAGCGTGTGATATTTATTTATTTATTTTTTTTTCAATTTAAATCTTGGAATATAAAATTAAATTTACTTTAAATGGAAATTTCCAATCATACGAATGAAAAATATAGAGAAAATTAAATTAAAATTAAAACTTTTAAATTAAATCTTCATAATTTTTTATAACAGCTCCGAGTTTTGTCAAAATTTCATTTATAATTTTTGTGATATTCTTACCATTTTCACGTTTTCTCCTTTCTCGGGTTTTCTCTCTCTGTCTCGGCTGTTTTGGCCTTGGCTGGCTACATTAAAGTTTAAATACCTTGTGGAGGTATAACCTCCGTTTCCTTCACATTTTAGAATGACTTAATTTTGAAAGCTCCGCTGTTTATATACCCGGAGTATTTCGCAATACGCTTGCAACTGATTGTGCAATACTGTAATGCGCTTCAAAGAGTAAAGGGAGATAACTCTTACAAGCTTTGTAATGAAGACGGGTACTTCGTTTTGTTAGTCAATAATTATGATAAGGAAATGTTAAATATTGGAGCTCTGGAAACAACTAGAAATTACTTTAAATAAATAAATAGATAAATATTGGAGTTCTGGAAACAACTAGAAATTACTATAAATACTACAAATGTAATAATAATAATAGATGACGGACTAAACTGAATAAAATGAATCGCAAAATCTACAAAGTAAAAACCACGGAAGCCCGTTACCTTATAGACAGACGGTTTTGAAATAAAGGTGGTCTCTATAACATGTTTTACTTTACAGACAGGCGGTCTTGATATGGTCGCATGCAGTCGCTATATAGCAGGTATTTTTTTTAGACAGACGGCCTTGATATAGAGGTGGTCGCTATGTCAAGTTTTACTGTATAGACAGACGGTCTCAATATAGAGGTGGTCGCTATAGCATACTGTATAGACTGACGACATTGATATAGAGGCGGTCACTATAGCAGGTTTTACTTTAAATATAAGAGGTCTTTAAATAGAGGAGATTACTTTTTAGCAAGTTTAACTGTATAAACAAGTGGTCTTGATATGGAGGTGATTGCTTTGGCAGGTTTTACTGTATAGACAGGTAGTCTTGATATAGAGGTGGAATCTACAGCAGGTTTTACTGTATAGACAGACAACCTTGATATAGAGGTGGTCGCTATGTCAAGTTTTACTGTATAGACAGACGGCCTTGATATAGATGTGGTCGCTTTAGCAAGTTTTAATGTATAGACAGACGGCCTTGATATAGAGGTGGTCGCTATAGCAAGTTTAACTGTATAGACATGCGGTCTTTATAAAGAGGTGGTCACTATAGCAGGTTTTACTTTAAATATAAGAGGTCTTTAAATAGAGGAGATTACTTTTTAGCAAGTTTAACTGTATAAACAAGTGGTCTTGATATGGAGGTGATCGCTTTGGCAGGTTTTACTGTATAGACAGGTAGTCTTGATATAGAGGTGGAATCTACAGCAGGTTTTACTGTATAGACAGACAACCTTGATATAGAGGTGGTCGCTATGTCAAGTTTTACTGTATAGACAGACAGACGGCCTTGATATAGAGGTGGTCGCTATGTCAAGTTTTACTGTATAGACAGACGGTCTAGATATAGAGGTGGTCGCTATGTCAAGTTTTACTGTATAGACAGACAGACGGTCTAGATATAGAGGTGGTCGCTATGTCAAGTTTTACTGTATAGACAGACGGTCTAGATATAGAGGTGGTCGCTATGTCAAGTTTTACTGTATAGACAGACGGTCTAGATATAGAGGTGGTCGTTATGTCAAGTCTTAATGTATAGACAGACGGCCTTGATATAGAGGTGGTCGCTATAGCAAGTTTAACTGTATAGACATGCGGTCTTTATAAAGAGGTGGTCACTATAGCAGGTTTTATTTTAAATATAAGAGGTCTTTAAATAGAGGAGATTGCTTTTTAGCAAGTTTAACTATATAGACAAGTGGTCTTGATATGGAGGTGATCGCTTTGACAGGTTTTACTGTATAGACAGGTAGTCTTGATATAGAGGTGGAATCTACAGCAGGTTTTATTGTATAGACAGACGACCTTGATATAGAGGTGGTCGCTATGTCAAGTTTTACTGTATAGACAGACGGTCTAGATATAGAGGTGGTCGCTATATCAAGTTTTACTGTATAGACAGATGGTCTAGATATAGAGGTGGTCGCTATGTCAAGTTTTAATGTATAGACAGACGGCCTTGATATAGAGGTGGTCGCTTTAGCAAGTTTTACTGTATAGACAGACGGTCTTGATATAGAGGTGGTCGCTTTAGCAAGTTTTACTGTATAGACAGACGGTCTAGATATAGAGGTGGTCGCTTTAGCAAGTTTTACTGTATAGACAGACGGTCTAGATATAGAGGTGGTCGCTTTAGCAAGTTTTACTGTATAGACAGACGGTCTAGATATAGAGGTGGTCTCTATAGCAAGTTTAGCTGTATAGACAGACGACCTTGATATAGAGGTGGTCGTTTTAGCAAGTTTTACTGTATAGACAGACGGTCTTGATATAGAGGTGGTCGCTATGTCAAGTTTTACTGTATAGACAGACGGTCTAGATATAGAGGTGGTCGCTATGTCAAGTTTTACTGTATAGACAGACGGCCTTGATATAGATGTGGTCGCTTTAGCAAGTTTTAATGTATAGACAGACGGCCTTGATATAGAGGTGGTCGCTATAGCAAGTTTAACTGTATAGACATGCGGTCTTTATAAAGAGGTGGTCACTATAGCAGGTTTTATTTTAAATATAAGAGGTCTTTAAATAGAGGAGATTGCTTTTTAGCAAGTTTAACTATATAGACAAGTGGTCTTGATATGGAGGTGATCGCTTTGACAGGTTTTACTGTATAGACAGGTAGTCTTGATATAGAGGTGGAATCTACAGCAGGTTTTATTGTATAGACAGACGACCTTGATATAGAGGTGGTCGCTATGTCAAGTTTTACTGTATAGACAGACGGTCTAGATATAGAGGTGGTCGCTATATCAAGTTTTACTGTATAGACAGATGGTCTAGATATAGAGGTGGTCGCTATGTCAAGTTTTAATGTATAGACAGACGGCCTTGATATAGAGGTGGTCGCTTTAGCAAGTTTTACTGTATAGACAGACGGTCTTGATATAGAGGTGGTCGCTTTAGCAAGTTTTACTGTATAGACAGACGGTCTAGATATAGAGGTGGTCGCTTTAGCAAGTTTTACTGTATAGACAGACGGTCTAGATATAGAGGTGGTCGCTTTAGCAAGTTTTACTGTATAGACAGACGGTCTAGATATAGAGGTGGTCGCTATATCAAGTTTTACTGTATAGACAGATGGTCTAGATATAGAGGTGGTCGCTATGTCAAGTTTTAATGTATAGACAGACGGCCTTGATATAGAGGTGGTCGCTTTAGCAAGTTTTACTGTATAGACAGACGGTCTTGATATAGAGGTGGTCGCTTTAGCAAGTTTTACTGTATAGACAGACGGTCTAGATATAGAGGTGGTCGCTTTAGCAAGTTTTACTGTATAGACAGACGGTCTAGATATAGAGGTGGTCGCTTTAGCAAGTTTTACTGTATAGACAGACGGTCTAGATATAGAGGTGGTCTCTATAGCAAGTTTAGCTGTATAGACAGAAGACCTTGATATAGAGGTGGTCGTTTTAGCAAGTTTTACTGTATAGACAGACGGTCTTGATATAGAGGTGGTCGCTATGTCAAGTTTTACTGTATAGACAGACGGTCTAGATATAGAGGTGGTCGCTATGTCAAGTTTTACTGTATAGACAGACGGCCTTGATATAGATGTGGTCGCTTTAGCAAGTTTTAATGTATAGACAGACGGCCTTGATATAGAGGTGGTCGCTTTAGCAAGTTTTACTGTATAGACAGACGGTCTAGATATAGAGGTGGTCGCTATAGCAAGTTTTACTGTATAGACAGACGGTCTTGATATAGAGGTGGTCGCTATAGCATACTGTATAGACAGATGACCTTTATATATATTGGTGGTCTTCAGATCTATAGCAAGTTTAACTGTATAGACAGACGGCCTTGATATAGAGGGGTCTCTATAGCCTGTTTAACTGTATAGACAATCGGTCTTGATATAGAGGTGGTCTCTATAGCAAGTTTAACTGTATAGACAATCGGTCTTGATATAGAGGTGGTCTCTATAGCCTGTTTAACTGTATAGACAATCGGTCTTGATATAGAGGTGGTCTCTATAGCAAGTTTAACTGTATAGACAATCGGTCTTGATATAGAGGTGGTCTCTATAGCAAGTTTAACTGTATAGACAATCGGTCTTGATATAGAGGTGGTCTTTATAGCCTGTTTAACTGTATAGACAATCGGTCTTGATATAGAGGTGGTCTTTATAGCCTGTTTAACTGTATAGACAATCGGTCTTGATATAGAGGTGGTCTCTATAGCAAGTTTAACTGTATAGACAGACGGCCTTGATATAGAGGGGGTCTCTATAGCAAGTTTAACTGTATAGACATGCGGTCTTTATAAAGAGGTGGTCACTATAGCAGGTTTTATTTTAAATATAAGAGGTCTTTAAATAGAGGAGATTACTTTTTAGCAAGTTTAACTATATAGACAAGTGGTCTTGATATGGAGGTGATCGCTTTGGCAGGTTTTACTGTATAGGCAGGTAGTCTTGATATAGAGGTGGAATCTACAGCAGGTTTAACTGTACAGACAGACGGTCTTGATATAGAAGTGGTCGCTATGTCAAGTTTTACTGTATAGACAGACAGACGGCCTTGATATAGATGTGATCTTTATAGCCTGTTTAACTGTATAGACAATCGGTCTTGATATAGAGGTGGTCTTTATAGCCTGTTTAACTGTATAGACAATCGGTCTTGATATAGAGGTGGTCTCTATAGCAAGTTTAACTGTATAGACAGACGGCCTTGATATAGAGGGGGTCTCTATAGCAAGTTTAACTGTATAGACATGCGGTCTTTATAAAGAGGTGGTCACTATAGCGGGTTTTATTTTAAATATAAGAGGTCTTTAAATAGAGGAGATTACTTTTTAGCAAATTTAACTATATAGACAAGTGGTCTTGATATGGAGGTGATCGCTTTGGCAGGTTTTACTGTATAGACAGGTAGTCTTGATATAGAGTTGGAATTTACAGCAGGTTTTACTGTGTAGACAGACGGTCTTGATATAGAAGTGGTCGTTATAGCTTGTTTTACTGTATAGATGGGTGGCCTTTTCATAGAGGAGATTGCTACAGTAAGTTTAACTGTATATAGAGTTGATCGCTATAGCAGGCTTTACTCTATAGACAGACGGTCTTGATATAGAAGTGGTCGTTATAGCAGGTTTTATTGTATAGATAGGTGGCCTTTCCATAGAGGAGATTGCTACAGTAAGTTTAACTGTATATAGAGTTGGTCGCTATAGCTGGTTTTACTGTTTATGCCATCATCTTTTTCATTGTCAATGATGTATTTGTGATAAAAGATAAATCCTTTTAATAAATTAATGTCATGCTTATCTGCATCTATCGGCAATTTTTTACATTACACAATGGATTGAAGTGTCACATCGTAAAAATCAATATATAAAGGACAGACAAGTGAGTGTCGAAATAGCTAAAGAGAAAGAGGATCTCGACTTCCAGTGGCCCAAATATAGATAGCTAGTGGTAAAACGGTGCTGAGAGATAAAAAAAAAAAAAAAAAAAAAAAAAAAAACAACAACTGTCGAGACATGAGATGCGATTCCGATTCGTTAGTTGAGTGTTTAATTTTCAACAGGACTGTAATGTATTTATATCTATTGAGTATAAACGTACTTGAGTTCATATAAAAATTCGATCAGGCGAATGTTTCTGCTTAATATTACAGACTTGCAATCAGGACCTCAAATATTGCAATGAATAGAAATGATCCCTTTAAACGTATATAGTCATCATAAATATTTGGGCCATCACATATGCAGGTCTCCGCAAACGAATTTAACCATGTCCGTCTGACCGTCCAACCATCTGACCGTTCGACCCAATATCGTGTCTGCTCTATATCTTCCATGTGTCGCATACCTAATTTAGGTGCATTGGTCAAGGTACTAAGGTGAGCTCTTAGAATTAAGTACTCGTAATGTTGTGTCTCAAGGAACATGGCATGTTTAATCATTATCTTAGACGTCCTATTGCAGAACCTTTTTTATAAAGATCATGGTTGAAATAAGGCTAAATCATACCAACATTTATATCTTAGTGTTTGACATTGTATATATTGACAAGGAACAGTAAAATTATTGTGTAAATGTCATAAATCTTTAATTAGTGATTTCAAGATACACAATGTCTTTACCAGTCAAATACGAGTCAATGATGTAGATGACGTATATGGACATACAAAAAAGTCTTAAACAGATGACAGCAATTACTGAAGTTCTTTGATCATACGCTACAGACCTGTCAAAAGTTTAACACTAAGTTAACGAATAACTGTCGAATTGGCAGCTCTCGATCTTTTCGTTCTCTCATTACCTTTATTTCGACAGCTGCTATTTCTCGACAACTTTTCACTTGCTATCCATATACCGGTCAATCGACAGCTGCTATTTCTCGACAACTTTTCACTTGCTATCCATTTATCGGTCAATCGACAGCTGCTATTTCTCGACAACTTTTCACTTGCTATCCATATATCGGTCAATCGACAGCTGCTATTTCTCGACAACTTTTCACTTGCTATCCATTTATCGGTCAATCGACAGCTGCTATTTCTCGACAACTTTTCACTTGCTATCCATATATCGGTCAATCGACAGCTGCTATTTCTCGACAACTTTTCACTTGCTATCCATTCATCGGTCAATCGATAGCCAACATTCGACTCGTTTTCGTGAACGCAGTGTTAAACTTTCGACAAGTACGTGTTGTATATATGTCAAATGAACGATAAGTCCACTAATGCTTTCAGGAACTTTATACTGGTCTAGAGAGGAAATTATGTGAGAAGTAGGGATATGAATACAGATATTACGATGTTGCAGATAGACTATTAAAATTATGATGACTGGTAACGTTGACTGGTAGCTGGGTTATTAGAAAGGATATTGTCTGACAAAAAAGGATAAAGTTCATTTTATATACCATTAATATTTCCAATAACTATATTTGAATTGCAGATGATTCAATTAGCATACATATTTTTATATTCCACTTCATTCTAATTGTACAATCGACGTTCCCGTGGGGAAGTCATGATCGAAGATAAGATGTCGGTGATCTTAAAACTAACCTAGCAGTGCTATTTTGTATAATATTATAGTTTTATGACTGGACATCATTTTGTGATGATACTAGTGTCCGGCTATGATCGGTGTAGTTGTAGTACTATAAGACGGGTCACCCTACTTGTTTTTAAATTATTTGTCCATAAGTATGCACATTAAAAACCCTCTTTAAAATTAAAAAAAATAATTCAAAGTTAATTTTAGAAAAACTTGAAACGCATTTCCTATTATTAACATAATTAAAACTTGTTTCACCACCTACATCATAGAACATTTCGTCGATTTAAAAACTTCAGTCATCTCGTTATAGCATATTTTTCGATAAAGCCGTTATTCCATCATTAATAATATGATTATGAAGTATCGTTGCAATCAGCAATACAAGTAATTGGTAACTTATTTTTTGTTTTATTTATATGATACTTGGGATTTAGTTTTCAACTGAGGACGTTTTAATTATATATTTTTGATATGTTTTAACAGTATTAATTTACTGATCTTCATGCACTAGTACCTCAAATAATAGAACACAATTTAAACGCATTTTGTCCTTGTTCGGCAATGTACTTGGCATGGCCTTGACCTCTCGTGTTAGATGTGTATTTTGAGATTATTTTATTGCTAAGTCTCAACTATAAATACCTTATAAAATTTTGGACTTTGCAGGACAGTCGAGTTTATATCTATCAGATATTGGTGTGGTTAAAATACTCTTAGAGGAATTGGCAATCGTCAAACTTCTCTTTAATCAGTGTTCCATAACTCTTTACCAAATAAACTGAATAATTATTTCAGTAAAAAAGTTAATTTTAGAATCACGAGACGTTGTTTACATAATTCACATTTTTTACCACCGTCATCGTCAACTTTGAGTGTGATTCGTATATTGTAGAAACTTGAGTCACCCCTTGAGCATCAGTTTCATTAAAGCCATTGCTGTTAACGTATTTATTTTCGAGGTGTACTAATTTTCCCTTATTTCGAGGTTGTTTGTTTTGCGCAAAAATTAATACCGAGCAAACACTATATCATGCGTAATGTGTTATAGTGCATATTTAAAAAAAAACCTCTAAAACGTTACGACAGGAATACGTATAAATTTCATATACCTCGAAAATAAATACACGCGAAATTAAATACGTTTACAGTATTACAAAAGCTCATAAATAAGGTTTTACATAATAATGAAGATTGCAATGATTGCAATTACCATCTACCTATTAACATGACTCACATTTATCTTACTACTAAAACTACCACTGTCAGCTTTAAAATCAATCATCTTTAGAACAAACTTCAGTAATCTTATTGCAAAATAGTTTTCAATTAAGCCGTGATTGCCTTTGCAATTAGCATTATTTGTTGCATAATTTTTGTTTCATGTTTTATTTATATGTTCGTTGTGGTTATAGAACTATTGATAGAGGGCAATCATCTCATTTGTTTTTATTGTCCTTAAATATGCACATCAAAATAACCATGTATCAAATAACTTGTATGCATTATGTCACAAGTTGTAAAGTAAATCCCAGGAAAAACTTGAGACTTTCTTAACATATTTGCACTTGTTTCACTATCAACAATACCATTAATGCCAGCTTTGACCGAATGGTGTATTGAACAAGCTTCAGTCATCTCACTTAGCATCAATTTCTATAAAACCTTATTGCAAAATCATTGAATAAGTTATTTTATGACAATGATGCATTTTGCAATCAGCATTACTTGTTATATAATTTCTGTAACATGTTTTATAGATATGATCGATGTGTGTCAAGTACTATTGATGGGAGGGGACAATAATTCCACTTGGTTTTCATTTAGTTGTCCTTAAATATGACATTAAAATTACAATTTACCAAATAAACTCTGTGCATATGCCACGATTAGAACATAGTTAAACTCAAAATAACTTGCTACTGATTACAATAATTAACACTTGTTTCATCACCAATTATTCCAATGTCATCATTGAATGATTCGTTCGTCTATTGAACAAATTTCAGCTAGTTCATTGAAGCATCAATTTCAATAAACCCGTTATTATAAAAACACCATATATAAGTCATTATTTGACAATGAAGTATTTCTGTCAACTATCATTACTTGTAACGTAATTTCTGTGTTATGTTTTATATATATGACCGACATGGTTTTAGAACTATTGATAGGGGTAAATAATCTCGCTTGTTTTTCAATCAGTTGTCCATAAAATAGCAAAGTTGATCGTAGAAAACTTTAAGACTTTATTATCAAAATTAACACTTGTTTCACCACAAAACCATTATTGACAGCTTTTAATAATTAATTTATTAAACAAGTTTCAATCATGTCGCTCTAGCTTCAATTTTAATAAAGCCTTTATTGCAAAAACATCATAGATAAATTATTATATCACAATGAAGCACCATTGCAATCAACATTACTTGTTACATAATTTCTGTTTTATTGATATGATGCTGGGGATTTAACTGCAGCTCTAAAGTAAGTTAAAACCCGATCAATATTTTTTATGTATTTTACTGTATTATTTCATTTGTACTACACTTCAAACGTTTTTATTGTAAGATTTTACTATCCTTCACGGATGTATTCGGTTTCTCGAATAATAGAACGTCTAATATAAATGTATTTTTCTATCATTGTTCAGCAATTAAATGTTTTCAACATAACCCCCATCAGTATTTATATACGTTTGACATCGATGTTGGGGATCCTATTACCACGTTAAAAATATTTTTCACGCTCGTCTAGGAAATCCCCCACTTGATGTTTGTCGTCATCATCTGATTAAAAGTGGGTTCCAGAAATGGCCATTTTTAGTTTTAGAAAATAAATGTACAAATTAAAATCTGATATAACAAGATCAGACGAAAAAGAGGGACGTTGAACAAATTTAAATCCACATCCATTAATTGGAACAATGGTAATGACAGACTTGATATATTTTCCTAGGGGAACAACACGGTACTTACATGCTGCTTAATATTTTTCCGTAATTCTCCCATTAGTGATGCAAAGTATGTGTTATCGATTGTTCGTCCCTCAAAAAAGGCGGTCGGTCATAACCTTCTAATTATTTGAACAGTCTTTTGTTTGGCAAGGGAAACAAGTTTGCTTATATTACTAGTCGAAATTATAGACCTGCAATTGATCCACAATAACAGATAGTGTTGCTGACCATATCAATGTGACCTGCCTATAACCTTTTTAAGAGAAATGAATTAAAAATAGACACTTCTGAAAATAACTGATTTTGAAAGAGAGAAAGTTATTAACTAATAGCAAACAATCTCTACTAAATGAAATGTTTACCGAGTGACTACGAGTTTTTTAGGACACTTAGGTAACAGACTAGACGCGTAAAATGAATTTACATGTATATTGTGTTGTTTGACCTAAAATATTGTAAATAAAGGCTCTTATGAATGCCAACATATAAAACAGAGTATACATATTGTAGATAGGAGATCAATCGTAAAGTATTACTTGGTTAATAAAGTTTCTGGTTCCTAAAATTGCCAATATCATATATTAATAAGTATGTATTTGCACAAATGGAAAAGCCAGCTCTTTATTAAGTAATAGATGAATTCGCCAACATAACCAATTACCTTTTAATAACGCATAGACGGCTACTATCACGAACAAACGATAAGCAACCAAATCAAGTTATGTACAAGTGTACTTGTATCACCTCTTTATGATGGAGGAAATATATAGAGTTAGATAATCTAATTCTTCAGATCAAACTCTTGATCTATTCTTCAAACTTGTTGTGGTTCTTTAACAATCATTGCTTCATTCTGTAGTTAATTTCTTAGTGTTTAATAGTAATTCAAAGTCGAAGGCATATGTTGTGATTGTATGGTTGTAGGTGTTGTTTTGTTTATTTATGGATCGTGTATTGTGAACTAAGAAAAAAATTTAAAAGTGTGATCCGATACGACAAGTGCAATCGCATTAGTGGGGAGAAGGTAGAAGGAAATAATGGTTTTGACATGTGAATCTCCTATAAAACTGTTTGACAAGGTATCTAGAAAATGTTCTGCAATTTCATGCCACAATGAATTAAAAATATTTGATAAAACTTGATCTGTTCCTTATTCCATAGGAAAAAAAATTTCAGAAAAACCAATTATTTAGTATATGACTTCAGCTTAATAATCTAGTTCGATAAAATAGTATTTGTAACTATTGAAAAGCCAACTCTTCATTAAGAAACGGGTGGGCTCGCCAACATAGCCAATTTAATATTGATAAAGTAAAGGCGGCTTCTATCACGAAGCAACGAATAGGAATATAATTAAATTGTATATAATGCCGCTCTAAAACACACAAATCACATCTTTAAGATGGAAGATAGATAGGAGTTAGATTATTCTTAAGATAAAACTCCTGATCTCTTCTTCATACTTGTAAAGTAGCTCTAACAATCAACGTTACATTCTCTAGTTAAGGACGTTATGCAAGAAAGTGTGATCCGACAAGAATCTTCCCCTTTAACTGAAAATCTAAACATACATATCCCAATCCAACACATTACAAATTTGTCATAGATCAGTATCGCTCGGATGATAAGGTTGTTAGTTAAATGCATATTAATACAATCTATTTTGTTTCCTACATAGTCCATATCTTTTATTGATAAGAAGGATTAAAAGGTATCGAAATTCATTAGTTAATGGATGAATTCGCCAACTTAGTAAATGCAAAGGCGGGTACTATTACGAACAAACGAGTGAGAATCAAAATTTGTCTTTATTACGGAGGAAAGATAAGAGTAAATATTCTAATTTTTCGGATAAAACTGTTGATCTGTTCTTCAAACTTGTAAAGTTCTTTAACAATAATCGCTATTTTCTCTAATTAATTAATAGATATGCTACCTTACTAAAGCATGGAGTTCGAAGTAAAAATGTAAAATTCATCAATTTAAGGGAAAACAAATAAAAACACATGTCTTGTGTTTACAAAGTATTTTAAATGAAACAAGGAATGTGATAAAACAGATGGCGTAAATATGTCATATCCACGGCCGGCAGAGATATCCCCTCAGTGGTTTTAATTACATATTAATACTATATTTAATTTTACATCAATAGACGACCGTTTTTGAATACAATTCCTCATCAGTAGTGTTTGGACCAATATTATGAAACCAAAATTGTTATCCAGATGATGCAAAGATACCCAAAGGGCCAAAATATATTTTACCAAATTTAGCAAAGGAAATACTTTGTAAATTAGAAAACGTTTTACCCTAAGAATTTTACTTTATCAACCAATAATGCAAATGTTTATTAAAATCAAACGACGCACCAATTCTATTAAAAATGTGAATTTATTACAGAAGCTGTATTACAGATATTTAATATCTATTTTGTAATGGATTTTCAAAATTTCATATAGGCGATTGATAAATTACACAATCAATTTCTCTGTTTTATCAACAATGTAGATTAAGAAATTACGTTATAAAACCCTAGGTGTAAAGTGAAAATATCCGTTCGTCTGATGTGTTTTAATCTATAAATGTACATTTAGTAGTCTGGGAAAATAACTGAGATTTTATTACTGTTATTGCGTTAACAGATTATTTGACAGTAGATTATACACTTCAGTTAGAGAAAAGCTTCGATTGATTTTTGAAATGTGATAGGAATAATAGAATTTTATAGCAGTGTTCCAGAACAAATATGCTGCTCTAATAATTTGGTTATATTTTAATTGTTTCTAACAGAAAAAATGAATTTATTGATACAAAACATGTACTTGATCCCAGCTAGTACATTTGTACATCTAAGAATACAAAATACCAACTAGAAGAAATAAATAAACAAACCATACAAAGACAAACATTATACATGACCTTTCGTCCTAGAAATGTTTTTTGTTATTTATTACATTGAATATGATGAAGTAAATGTTTATCAGTCATACTTACTATCATTTATTTTGAAGGCAGAGCTCGGAACTTCTTGCTCATTTGCATATTCACACTGATCTGAATACCGTTCATGTGAAAAACCATGTTTTAACTCCATCACTTTCAAGGCTAAACAAAGAAAAAAATATGACACTTGTTTATAAAATAGTTAAAATGAAACAAGGGACATGATGAAACAGATTATGTAAATTATTTGAAAACGTTTTGCACTAAGAATTAACTATATCAACCAATAATTTAAATGTTTAATAACATCATACAATGCTAGAATTTTACTCAAAATATTTAAGAAGTTTATTACATACAAGAGAAGCTTAATTAAAGATATTCAAAATCTGTTATGTTATGGATTATCAAAATTTTATCAAGACGATTGATAAGTGCACAATCAATTTTTTTGTTTTTATCAGCAATACATTGTTAGGAATTACATTACATAAACCCCGTGGGTTCTGGTGAATATATCCGTTCCCAGACCTGTTGTAATCACTAAATGTGCATTTAGTAGTGGAAGAAAATATCTTATAAAGATTTTATTTAGGTAACGACTTCCAAAAAGATAGTTTAACAGCAGTTTATACACTATAGTTATTGCATAATTTTGACTTTTCAAATGTTATACGAATAATAGAATTTTATTTTAGTTCTAGAACAAATTGTGTTTTCTAACAATAAAAAGTTTATAACTGAAAAAATATGGATGCACAAACATATACAATGTACTTGACTACAATTGATGCACACAAGAACACAAACACACCTATTCGTCAACATTTTGTAAAACGTCAAATTAAGTTTAGGATCGAGAAGTAAACATCTCCTGTCTACCCACCTGCTTGTAAAGTAAGTAGACAAAACATACAAAGACAAACAAATTATTGCACTTTTTATTCAGAAGTACTTTAATTACTGAATATTACAGTTTTAATACAACAAACAATGTTATGAAAAGCAGACAGACAACTATATATTGCATGTTCACAAAAGAATACAAATATATTTAAAGACTACTTTAATATTGATTGGTGCTTTCCATTTAAAAAGTACATTAATATTTTCAACTTTAAATATATGTCTTGTACGGCTACTAAATGACTTAGTCCATTATTTTGTTATTAGCAATGCATAAATCTTCAGATATCATATTATAAAATCCCAAAGGATTTAAAATATAATTTTAATTGACAAAAAGAGAAAATTGCTAAACGTGCATTGAACAGGATTTCATTATACCGTTGATGTACAAGAAAAATATCTACTAGTATTCCGATAATTACTCTTAAGGTTTGACGTTACATAACTGAAAAAAGAACTAAATAAGAATAACCCATGGATGCCTGCTTTTCCATAAACAATATTGTGCTTTAAAAGTAGATTAAAAATTGGTTGAAAAACCATACAAAGAGAGTGAATAAATAAACCATACCATTCCATGTTCAATGCACAACGCAAAGAGCAAATAAAAATTGGCTAAATTAGGTTCAACATGTGAACTTTTATAAATAGACAGTAGACAGATAAACATATGCTGCATGTTCACAAAAATATAAATAAATTTAAAGACTATTTTATAACACTGAATGGTGCTTTCATTGAAAAAGAACATCAAATTTTTTAATCTTTAAAATATTTTTGTACGGTTACTAAATGACTTAGCCCATTATTATGTTATATCATAAAATATGCATATCATAAACCCTCAGATATCATATAATGAAATCTCGAGAGTTTTAAAATATAATTAAGAATGACATTAAGAGATAATTGCTAAACGTGCATTGAATACCGTTGATGTACAAGAGAAAGATTTACTCCGATAAATACTCTTTGGTGCTACATAATTGGAAAAAAAACTAAATAGGAATTACCCATGGGGCCTTATATTTCACAAAGAATTTTGAGCTTTTATGAAAATTGGTTGCAATACATTCATAGAGGATAAATAAATAAACCATACGTTTCAATATTTAAAGCACAGTCCAAAGAGCAAATAAAAACTGCGAAAACTGGCTAAAATTAGGTTAAACACGTAAACTGCCACAAGAGATGTAAGGCATGGTGCTTCATCTTTAACGTATGTTTTCAATTTTCACAATGAAAAGAATCTACAACCTCGGACGTCCAGGGTAATTTTAGACACAAAGACATAATACTTATCAACAATACTATTATGAAGGCCATGAAACTATTTGAGGACCTTGAAAAATACAGGCTTGCAATATCCCTAAGATAACAATTCATTTATTTGTTAGCAGCTTTATTCGTCGTATTATATTATAACCACACTACTGAATATTTACTCTAATACTACTGTAGGAGCCAATCTATGCACTGTTGCGTATATGACGTAAAACGTCACCAAGGACACCACTTCCGGTGTAAACATCGTCACTTTCGCATGTGTAAAATCCCCATACCGCCAACATTTTCCTTTCTACATACATACTTTATGACAATCGCTGATGCGCATACAGATTTCCTGCTACGACTAGATACAAGTAAATGAAAAATGTCAAACCTTATTCAAATTTATTTGATTTTCTATGGATATAAAGAGCATTTCACTGTCATAGTCACAGTGGTTCTTACAGTATTCCCCGCTGGACCGGAATATATGGGAATATAATGATATCAATAAAGTTCTTTGTACTATATGGTCAAATTTCTTTCCAAAGTCTATCACGAATATTTTATTTTGTTGTTGAATAAGATACTTTCTGAGAATATGTTACCCAACCTTTTAAAATTGAAATAAAAAAGCAGCTTTAAAGTAAATCCCTTGTTGAAGGTGGCATTTGAAACAAAACATGAAATAATATCACATGTCTGTTAACTTGTACTTCAAAGCACTACAATGAGACATTTTAAAGGTGTTTCCGCTTTTTATACTCATGAGTAAAGCCATAAAGTATATTGAGTTTACATTTAACTCTTTGTTACCCTATTTTTCAAATAACGTATATAACGTTTTGCTAT
This sequence comes from Anadara kagoshimensis, assembly GCA_021292105.1. Classification (NCBI taxonomy): domain Eukaryota; kingdom Metazoa; phylum Mollusca; class Bivalvia; order Arcoida; family Arcidae; genus Anadara; species Anadara kagoshimensis. Next base: position 12,683,195 of record CM037865.1, read on the forward strand.
AACGTGTTACCGACTTTGTTCCAGCAATAAAACCTTCGGCAAATATGATACAGAGCTTGAAGAATCAGTCGTATGTTTTTTTTCAATCTAACTATTCATTAACATATTCTCCATATGTATGATTATTTATAGACACAATGTCATCTTTTTATATGTATGTGGATTTGAATGATTTGGTAACAGTTTTTTTATTGATACCTATTTATACCTTAACCATTTGTTAATCCGAAAATTCTGATAAACTGATTAAATACGTTGTTTTGTAGACCAATATCATGACTAAAACAAAAATGATTATAATGAAATCGCTATCTCTGCCGTTTGATCCCGGCGCATATTACTTCGGTCCGTGCATTGTTATATAATACAAACGGGTAAATATTTATATAATTATCATTTATTAAATTGGTTTTGTAGTATGGGTTATTTAAGGTGCCAGTAACCTTCCTCAGTATACCTACGTTATTATGTGTAACAATTCCCCAAACATGAATTTCACTCTGAATTGCGTACAAGAACTTTGGAAAAATTTTTGCTTTTGGCGTCTAACCCTGAATCTTTTTCTGTTATTTGAACATTTGAAAATTGAATGTATGAAATTTAAACAACAATTCATCAACAGAGCTACGGGGATTAAAACGCATTGGTGTCAGATCAAGAAATCAGAATGCTAAAATTAGTATCGCACACTACCTTATTTAATAAGAAGTGTTATTCAAGCAAGAGGTATTACTACAAAATACTAGCCGTAAATTAGCTTATGTTAATACCAAACAAAGGCACGAATTCTAAGTAAATCTTTTCTAAATGAAATGTGTTTGTATTTTTGTTCTTCCTATTGATCTATTAGGGATGACGTTTGTTAATGAAAATTAGCGGGTGACGTTTCTTTCTGCAATGAGCTGTATAACTAAAATGAAACCGAACATTACATTATATCGAAAATGCCATATTTCTATAGAGAGCAAAAACACATCTGATACATTAGTATTACACAACGTTAATTGTTTGATCACATTGTCTGTGAAATGTGTTTGTAACACGTCTTTTTTCCCTATTATAGCTCGGTTTTCTACTGATGAGTGGCAAAAAGTATTGATAGCTAAAATCAGGCCTTTATTAAGTAATAGATTGAATCGCAGCCAGTAAAGTATTAAAAGTGCAAATACGATTACTTATCGAATATAAAAATGTTCGAATTTCTAAGCCGATGGCAAAATGGCTGTTCTGTATTTGTAAGAGAACTTTATTCAAAAAGACAAACAGTTCAGTTGTTTCTATTTCAAACTCATTTTTGTGTATATCTCAGGCTAGTTTATAATCTATTTCTATAAAAATGATGGAATAGTATTGAGTAGGTAACACTCTTTTGGTAATTCGTAGTATAGTTCGTGCGTTTCAGACACTAATAAGTTTTAGGACAAACTTTATGTAAAAAAATTAACATTTTTAATTCATTAAACATCAATTTTAACTTTGTTGTTACACTTCAACCAACAATGTTATCAAGATAAAAATTTCTAAGTGTACACTTGCACACTTTACATAGAACCAAAAAACGTCAAATGGCAACAGCCAAAAAGAGCAAGACAATGAAATATTAAAAACTGATGTACGTGTAAGAAAAAAACCGAGACACATTTTGATACCATCTTTTAAATGGTCAGTCAATATCCCAACCATTCTAAACCTGTAAGCCTCTCGATATGAGCAGAATGATTGGAATGTGATTTCACCGCTCTACATAAACTCACAAATAGATGTAATTCAAATATAGATGATGTTTGTGAATCTCTGGACCGTCTTTTGTTTATTGGCCTTACACATTAAATAACCGACTATTGTAAGTATATGAGGTATATCAGATCATACTTAAAGACTTAATGTATATATTGAACAGTAAAATCGCTGCCAATAAATTTGTAATATAAAACATGCAACATTTATAGATTCAGTTCATAATTTGACATAAAGGAGCAGACAGTTCAAGCACCACAAAACGTCAGTCAAAATCGAGACATGATTGAAGTGATATAAAGATAAGAGCTTTAAAAACAGGATTGTTACGGATACATATGATGTTCAATAGTCATGCATTCTCGTGTAGATAAGAGTATGTAAATACTACATAATAAAATAACAAATATATTTCATATTATTGCATTGCATTATTCAAGAGATGTTATCTTCGATATTTGTAATGAAGATAAAAAAGACATTCTATTAAAAACAAACATTCCAATCCATGTCCAATTCACAATACCGAAGGAAAGTAAAATCTTTAAAACTGGCAATTACAGGTAAACACGTAAACTTCCACCAGAGAAGTAAGATAGAGTTTTCCGGAAGGAAAAGCGCCGATAAAAAGGTAATACAGAAGAATAATTACAAGATTTAATAAACATAAAACCTTTGGCAAAATGTAATATTCATGTCGTGTTGTTTCGTATTCTGGGTTACAAATTCTATTAACTATAACTATAACTTTAACAATAATTAATATAGTGGTTAAAAGTTCTATTATGTATTGTTTTGTATTTGTTAAATGAACAGTTGTTTTATACAGCTAATTTCTATTCAATAGTTACCTTGATATCGGTTGATTAAAATATTTACTATACTGAATGGGTATTATAATTGTGTTGATTAACTGAAAATTCTAATCAAGGAACTATGTATGTGAGCAATTTGTATTCCAGACTGTTACTCTATCAATGGCTATAATGCCAATACAGAAGATTTAACTTTTCTAGCGTTGTTTATTTAACCTTAAGGTCCAGGCGTTTGTACTTCTAATGATGCGAAAACATAACTCGATAAAAGCAAGTAACGTCTGCAATTATATAGCATTGAACCATGAGACTACAACAATACCAAGTGGCTGGGAAAAAAACATATATAAATGGAATGGAATGTAATTAGCTCGTGCTTACTTAAAATTTGATGTCATAATTTACATAAAATACTAGTGTTAATTTAACAGCAAAAGACGGTCGTTTAAGCATACACTTGCGCCTTTGTAGTGTTTAGACCAAGAACATTAACTCTAGGAATACAGTTGTTGTGAATATTATCTTTTTAAAATAAGGTGTGAACATAGGGAGAAGAAAAGAGACAAACATTTTCCTAGACAAATATAGACATTTAGGACCATTAGAGATCGAACCCACAACTTTCCAATAGGAAGAATGAAGTGTAGCTGCGGAATTTATACCATTCAAATAAAAACTGAAGAATTTTTATAGAACCAAATAATTTCAGAAGATGAAGCAAAAACGCTTCAAAAACAATTTACACAATTTACTTGCTATGCACTGCAATAAGTAAATATTGATTTTAGTTCAAAGACAATGAAACCAATGCCTTATGCAATATTACGTCAAGACAAGTTTAAACTTCATTACCTAACTCAGTGATTTTATCCGAAAAAGATCAGCATAACACACTTAAATAATTAATGTAACACATCTAGTCCTCTCTAAATTGGATGATTAGTTTATCTGAGAAAAATGTGTTTATAAACGTTTTAGTTTCTTATTATAGCTCACATTCTAATGATAGGGGGAGAAATGTATCGATAGCTGAATACAAAACGCTAAGTCTTTACCAAGTAATAAATTAAATCGCCAACACACACATTAAGTGATTAATAATGCAAATAGGAATTACTGAAACGAAGAGATGAGTTCGATTGTAAGTCGGGAGTTGTTTTGTTGGTGTTTTTTATGTATTACATCGTTTATGATGTAATATAATAAAGCTTAAATTTTTAACTCATCGCCTACGCTTTCAGATTATTTCTAAGCCCTGGAATACGTTTTAGAAAATTTAAACGATATATGATTCTTCAGGCAAACGAAGTATGGAAAATTATGGTGTATTTTACTTTTTCAAAATGCTTTAAGTCTTCTATGTTTTAAATTTGAATTTTAACTGATATGTTTGAACATGGACAAATAATTGTACAAATTGTTCTGAAAATTAATAAACGAGAATTGTAGCTAATGATTAACCGATATATCTTTCATATTTAAGGCTTTCTTTGAAGATGACCAACTTTTCTTTTACCATGCAATATTATACACCTTAAATTGGATTTCTTAACAAGCTATTGGGAGATCTTTTGCTTTGCATTTTGGAAAGCATTAGAAAACTAAAACAAACATACAGATCCAATACATATTGAAATCACAATTCCAAGTAAAGTTTAAATTTGAAACTGTCAAACCAGGTTAAACACATGTATTTTTAAAAGAGAAGTGAAGCCGGAAAGTGTTCCAGACAAGGTTAGCAGTTGCCTAGAAGATTTTTTTTAAACACATCCGCATATGTAACAACTATGATTGTATAAAACAAATAAATTATTCAACTTTTATGAGGCATATTGAATGTTTATATACGTATTATAACAATCCGAATATTTGACAGACATGACTAGTTATTCGTTAATGTTATTCATCTTAAATTGTAATAACACTTACTGAACAAACACTTATAGATGTACCTATGCAACCTACATTATGTTTCAAATTTCAAGGAAATATCTATATGGAAGATGAAACATTGAAAATGCAGTTCTGTGAATAAACCCTCAAATACACTTTTACTACAGAACTGGATATGATTGTAATTAAGAAATGAATTTTGCAGGCGCCACACTATCTTTCATTACCCCTTGAAATACCATGAGCAGAAACGACATTTCTTATAGTTACAATTCTTTCTTTGAGTAAATATTTTGTACCTTGGCGCTATTTATTCCATATCTGCTCGTGTGTTATAGGGTTTTTAGCCATGCGAGATTGGCGTATTTCACATGATCACGTGACCCCCTGTGTGGGACATGACGTAATATTGCGGGAAATTTAATACACATCAAGGGTCATGACCCCTATTGTCTTTTAACGGGAATTGAAATACAATTGCTTCTGTATGTTTCATCGAAGAGAGATACAGTCATATTGTAAATATATACGTTATATATATAACAAAATCATACATTAGGTTGTTAACAAATCAGATCTCACACTAGAACATCGGGGGACTCAGTGTTAAACGTTCGACAAGTCAGTATTTTATATATGTCAAATGAACGATAAGTCCACTAATGCTCTCAGGAACTTTATGTTGGTCCGGAGAGGAAATTATCTGACATGCGGGAATAAATATAGATACTATGATGTCGCATACCGATAGACTATTAAAACTTTTTGAAGCACATTACGATGGCTGAAGCTGGGTTATTAGAAAGAATACTGTCTGATAAAAAAGATAAAGTTCATTTTACATACCATAAATATTTCCATAACTGTATTTGAATTGCAGATGATTCAATTAGCATACATATTTTCATATTCCTTCTAATTGTACAATGGACGTTCCTGTTGGGAAGTTATGATCGAGGATTAGGAGCCAATCACAAAACTGACTTACTAGTGATAGTTTGTATATAGTGTTATGTCTATTTTGTTAATAAATCCACTGTCTAATCTAATGTGTTTTCTTGTTTTGTTTTCGTATGTCTTGTATCATGTTGATTAGTTGCATTTGAAATTAAAAATTCGCGTTCAATGTCGTTCTGGTCTTACAAGAAAATCTAGTATTAAATTGATATAAAGCTAATATAAGAATACATGTAGACTTATAACACAATTGATATTTGTTAAATATCAACAATACAATTATCATCATGATTGAATGATTTGATCAGACGAACTTAAGTCATCTGCTGGCAGCATAGTTTTCAATAAAGCCGGCAAAAGCATCAAAATAAATTTCTAAAGGATAGATAACAATGAAATATCATTGCAATCAGCATAACCCTTTACATCAATTAACATGTCACAATTAGTAGCTAAGTTACTCTAAGAAAAGTTGAAACTTTATTGACACAATCAATATTTGTTTCGCCACTAACAATAAGATTAATATTTCACTCATCTCATTTTAACACCACAAAATCGTTTTTCAAAAAAGACATCAAAGTAAGTTAACTATGTGACAAAGATGTATCACTACAATCAGCATTACTTGTTACATAATTCTTATTTAATGTTTTATTTATATGATCAATGTAGTTGTTGTATCATTGGAGGGGGCATCATCCTATTTGTTTACAATCAGTTGTCCATAAACATGCAAAATAAAATCATTCAAATAACCCTTTATGAAATAACTTGTATGCATATACCACAACTAGTAAAAAATTTAAACCCAGCACAACTTGAACAGCTATTAACATAATTAACATTTGTTTCACCACCAGCAGTACCACTGTTGTCAGATTTAAACGTACACCAATCGTGACATTAAAGCATCATGTTCAATAAAGCCGTTATTGACACATTATAATAAAATACTTTTTATATCACAATGATGCATCATTGCAAGCAGCATTACTTGTTACATAATTTCTGTTTTATTTATATGATGCTGGGGATTTAACTTTCAGTACGATAAAATCAATCAATATTTTTTATATATATTTTACTGTATTATTTTATTTGTACTACACTTCACATGTTTTTATTGTAATAAACATACAGACGTAATCGGTTACTCGGATAATAGAACTTCTAATATAACTATGTTATTGTTCGGTCATTTACGAGGGGTGATTGATATGTTGTGAGATTCATATGTAAGGTTTTGAATTTTGGCGGGTACATTAATTTTTTTTTCAAAATACTCCCCATTAGCATCTTTTCACTTTTGAACGCGATGTTGAGATAATATTTCCACTTGATAATTACTTTTCTTGATCGTCTAGAAAGTCCTCCACTGATTGTATGTCGTTATCATCGAATTGAAAGTAGACATCAGACATGACCATTTTTAGTTTTGGAAATACAATGTACAATGTAATTCTAATGGAGCAAGATCGGTCAAAAAAGGTGGACATTAAATCAATTTAGACTTTCAACCATAAATGGAAACCATGGCAATGACAACTTTGTTAACAGATGTATTGTCCTGGTAGAACAACACGCTACTTTTTCGCGGCTATCAAGCTTAATGTTTCCCGCAACTGTCCCATAGGTGATGCATGTATGTCTTGTACTTTTCTTTAGCTCTAAAAAAAACGAAACGATCAGCATCCAAGATAACGGATGTCACAACCTTTCATCTGATAAAACATCTTGGTGATAGTAACAAGTTTCTTACACTGCTTGTCGAAATTATAGATCAACGTTTCATCTACAGTAAAAAGTGTTACTGAACATATCAGTGTGGTCTGCCTGTAACCTTTCATTAGGAGTATTTAATTGAAAAATTAGACATTTCTGAAAATGATTGATTTTGAAAGAGAAAACAGTCATCAACAAGTAGAAAACAATCTTTACTAAAAAAATTAAGAAATCACTTAGAATTCTGTAGGTTACTTAAATGACGCTTATTGTGTCGTCGGACCTGCAAATATTGTTAATAAAGGGTCTTATACATGCAAACATATAAACAGAGTATACACATTGTAGCTTGGATATAAATCAGTTAAGAGTTACTTGGTTGATTAGGTTAACGTTGCTAAGTACGTGTTATAAAACCATTTTTGTTTCCTATAACAGCCCATATCTTATATCGATAAGAAAGTATTTGCACAAATGGAAAAGCCAGATCATTATTAGGTAATAAATGAACTCGCCAACATAGCCAATTAACTTTTAATAACGCATAAGCGGCTACTATCACGTAGAAACGACAAGAAAGCAAATCAGATTGTGTACAAGTGTGCTTTTAAGCTTCGTATTACTCTTTATGATGGAGGAAAGAAAGAGTTAGATAATCTAATTCTTCAGATAAAACTCTTGATTTATTCTTCAAACTTGTTGTTATTCTTTATCAATCATGGCTTCATTCTTCAGTTAATTTATGAGTGTTGAAGTCTAAGTCGAAGGCACTAGATGTAATAGTATGGCTGTAACGATGATGTTTTGTTTATTCATTGATTTTGTATTGCGAACTAAAGAGAAAAGTAAAAGAATGTAATCCAACACAAGTGCATTCACATTAGTGCGGGAGTTGCAATAAAAAATAAAAGAAAATTATGATTTTGACATTTTAATCCCCAATAAAACTGTTTGACAAGGCTGTTTTGCAATTTTATGTTGCAATGAATATACAGTATTTAAGATTTTTTTTAACTTTATCGCCATATTTTATGAAGTGTGATCATTGAAACTCTTTTTTCTTTCTCTAAGTTGCGATATCTTCAGAATTCAGCACCGCATAGCATCAAAATAATAAGGGTTATAAAGTTATGTTCTGTGTAATGTTCTTCAGCAATCATCATCAATTCTCGATAAACACTGATTGTACGCCTTAAAGAATGGTAGTAATGTGTATAAGTGTTTTTTAAACTTGTATAATAGCTCTTTTAGATAGGGGAACGATAGAGGTGGATAAACTTATTTTTCAGTTATAACCATAGATATTTTCTTCAGACATTTAAAGATCTTTAACAATAGTCGCTACATTAAGTCATATATATGCTACCTTACATGGAGTCAAGTCAAAAATCGTGTTGTAGAATTCATCACTTTCAAATGTAAAGAAAAAACATGTCTCGTGTGTACAAAATAGTTTAAACGAATCGTATAATATAATAAAAAAAGATTACGTAAATAGTTTAGAAAACGTTTTTTCTCTAAATTTAACTATATCAACCAGTAATGCAAATATTTATTAACATCATATGAAATATTTATGTGAATCGATTATTAACAGAGAAGCTTTACTAGAAATATTCAGTACCTGTTATGTATTGGATTTTAATTCAAAATTTAATGTAGGCGATTGCTAAATTACATAATCAATTTCTCCGTTTTATCAACAATGTAGATTAAGGAATTGCGTAAAAACCTAGAGTTCTAGTGAAAATATCCGTTTTCCAGACGTGTTGTAATCACTAAATGTACATTTAGTAGTCTGGAAAAATAACTGAGATTTTATTTCTGGCATTGCGTTAAGAAGATTATTTAACAATACTTTTTACACTACCGCTAGAGAAAAGCTTTTGTTCGTTTTTGAAATGTGATAGAAATAATAAAATTTTATAGCAATGTTCCAGAACAAATATGCTTCTCTAACAATTTGGTTCTATCTAAATTGAGTTTGCAATAAAAAAGTTATAGATGTAAAACATGTACTTAATCACAGCTAGTGCATCCAAAAATACGGCACACGAAAGGCTACATTTGAAACTTTATGACAAACGTGATGACTTCAATTTTTCTATTGTCAACTTTCCTTTTTTATGCAGCAATATAGATGCTTCTCCTGCTTATGGTGTATTTGTTTCCCAATTAATTCGCTATGGTAGAGGTTGTTCCCACTACGGAGACTTTGTACAACGAAGTAGGCTGCTTGCAAATAAATTGTTGACTCAGGGATATTGCAAGCCTAGGCTTATCAAGACCCTCAAAAGGTTGTATGGCCGTCATCACAGTATTGTTTGATGTCTCTGTGTCCAGGATTGCCCTGGATATAATTGGCGTCTCATAGTTCCATGTTCCTGTCATACAATTTTGATTACACACGTGGCGGGTGTAGCTAGCTAAACAGGAGGTGCTTACCCTTCCGGAGCACCCGGCCTCACTTCCCTGGTGGAAGTTCACGTGTCTAACCTAACTTGTCAGTTCCAAAGTTTTTACTTTGCTTCTGGATTGTTCGGACATGGATTAGTATGTTTGTTTTTGATACCAACTAGAAGAAATAAAAAACAAACAAACAAAGAGAAACATTATACAGGACCCTTCATCCTAGATATAATTTTTGTTATTGATTACATTCAGTATGACCAATTTAATGTTTTATGTTATACGTTACTTCGATTTATTTTAAAACCAAACTCGGAGTTTCTTGCTCTTATGCATATAAACACTGATCTGAAAAGCGTGCATATGAAAATCGCGTTGTTAACTTAATCACTTTCAAAGTTAAACAAAGAGGCTTAAATAAAAGAAAAATGTGAAAAAGTGTTATACGTAAGTAATTTGAAAAACATGCTTGCTCTAAAATGTTACTATGTCAACCAATGGTATAAATGTTTGCTAACAAAATACGATGTTCGAATTGTATCATAAATATTTATGCGAGTTTATTATTACCAAGAGACGCTTTATTAGTAACTATCAATATCTTTAATGTAATGGATTGTCAAAATTTGTTCTAAACGATTGCTAATGTACACAATCAATTTTTCTGTGTTGTCAACAATTCATATTCAGGAATAACGTTATAACTCCTCAGAGTCCTAGTGAAATTATCCGTCCCCAGACATGTTGTAATGACTCAATGTACATTTAGTAGTAGGAGAAAATAATTGAGATTTTGTTCTGGTATGAAGAAGATGGTTTAACAACTGCAATATAATCAGTAATCAAACGCGCATTGTTATAATACCACATAACTATGTAGCGAAAAGTAGACCGATAAACATTAAATTGCATTTTCACAAAATAATACAAATGGATTTAAAGACTGTCTTATTATTGAATGATGTTTGCATTGAAAAGTACAACAATATTTTTAATCTTAAATATATGTCTTGTATAGAAACTAAATGACTTAGCCCATTATTATGTTATTAGCAAGGCATATCATAAACTTCCAGATATCACATAAAATCCCGAGGGATTTTAAAATATAATTTCAAATGACATAAAGAGATAATTTCTTTATCGTTTAGCAAAACGTGTCTTTAACAAGATAACATCATATCGTAGATATTCAGTCAGATAATAACCCTCAAGAATGTCTAGAGTTATTGAAAAAAAATAGAAATTAGCTCTGGATTCCAAAAGGAAACGAGATGACATTTTAATGTCATATTACCAGTGTGCATTTATAACTGCTTAAAATGAAATGTGGTTGCAATACCATACATAGAGGATGAATCAAGAACAGACATATTAAATGTTTAAATGTTCAAATCACAATCCAAAGAGGAAAGTAAAAAATAAAACGGACACATTAAGTCAAACACGTAACCTTCCACCAGGGCAGTAAGTCCGGTTGCTACGGAAGTAAAAAGAAAAAAATATATATTTGCAGGAAATATGCTCTTACCCAATTTGAGAAAATGGTATCCTTTTACCTTTTGTTACGTCTTATTGGGCTGAGATACAGCATTCATGTACATGTCGGTGTCATCATCACATTTATTTATTTAGTTAAAATTTTTATACTTGCAAGTTCGAAATCCCTGTAAGTGATTCTGGTATAACTGGAGAGGCGTATTTTTCATGCAATAGTAATATGATTCAAAATTTCTTTAATTCAGGTCATTAGCAGCTTCACATAAAATCATTATGTTGAGATTTCATATATGTTTATATTTTTCAGCTATTCACCAACGTTGTGCTCTTTTGTGTTTTGAACACTTAGGTTGCAGCGACAATTTTTACTTTGTTGTTATACTTCAACCAACAATGCTATCAAGATAAAAATTTTCAGGTGTACACTTGTACACTTTTCATAGAACCAAAAAACGTCAAATGGCAACAGCCAAAAAGAGCAAGACAATGAAGCATTAAAAGCATTAAAAGTAAGTGTAAGAAAAAGAAAACCAGACACATTTTTATACCACCTTTTAAGGAGGTTACAGAGAGAGCTATGGAAAATAATTCAACTATAGATTTTTATAATTTTTTGCATACATTTAGATAATAATATCCTGTATCATATATAAAAAATTCAAGTCTACTTTGTGAGTTAAAAATAGAGTTATCCCCCTTGAAAGTTGTCTCTCCTGTCTTTTTCTAACGGTTGTGCTGCCAGTTGATATAAACACTTATTACTTTATGCAAATAATTGATAAAATATGTAAGTTTTGATTAAATTAAGTCTGATGAATAGGTTTTTTAAATAAACTCATCAATTATAATGATTTGATGCCTGTAACAGACTTAAATGGCAATTGAATAGAAAAGTTTCATTAAAAAATGCAAATTTTCAATGCAATTATACCCTCTAAAATGTGCTTTAAAATTTTTTTTGACTATAAATTTTTTTCAAAAAGATGTATTTTAAAGAACACATAGAGGTGCATATGATATCTGAAAATGAAGATAGTTTTGTGGATTAACTTTTGAGTAAATGTCGTTTTTGTAACGGAAAACGTGCAAAAAGCGGGAAATCCGGGATGGATAGTATTTGAACCGTTTTCCGATTTGGAACGTAATATTGATTTTTCTACTGAGGCAACGTGAGCTTGCCTACATTGACGTGAAAAACTCCTTATGTTTTTGTTTGTCAAAGTTACCGCATGTCATTCAATTGATAATTATCAGTTCTTGTACATCTTTATCAGACATCAGACAACTCAGACCTGACGCATTTATTAGTTTGAATAAATTAAATACACGATCACTTGTTTTAAATTGTCGGGATTTTAATGAATGAACACTGCAAGGAGGCCTGATGTAGTATCAATAATATCACAAAAAGCCGATAAATATTTATGTAAATATAACACAAAAAAGATAAAAATAACAAAAAATAATGTATTTATTCAGTTCAATGATAGCAGTGCCAAATTTAACTTTGAAGCATCACTTAATGTATTTTAAATATCAAGCTCCCCAAATGCGCCCCCGACAAGTACTTCATAAATGTATACATTTCGTTACGTCACTCTGAAGTTGTCAACACGGCTTTATTCAAAACAATGATCGCCCTGCAGTCAAATGTTTGAGAGATTCTTTTGGATTTACGGCGAAGTGACAAATGTGATGTCAGAAAAGATGTTTTGTAAGAAAAGTTTTTTGTTATACCATGTATATTTGTTCGAAAAAAACATTGCAGTTGCAAGATCCTTCTGAACAATCTTGCCGATTGACATATATACAACTTGAATCTCATTCACTCATGGCTAGCAGGAAGACTTGCCTTAAAACAGCAGTAGCTGATGACAATGTTTCCAGATGGAAATTTATTTTTCTTCAATTGCATAGTTATTAGGCTACCGTGTTAAGACTACAATGTCGGAGACAGAGTGAAGGTTCTCTTCTCTCGGACGATGTTTGTAGTAGGATAATGTACCTTCAATCGGACATCTGGATTTATTTTATTTATTTATAAAACCCGCTATTTATTAGGAAAAATTCTCATGAAAGTAGTACTCCCATCTCTTGTTTTTTTTTCTTTTTAAGTCAAGTGAACTACAAATATTCATAAGTTTCAGTAGGATTTCAAGTCGCGTGACCGTTATCCGAATCAAGTTCGCTCCGTTTCCCGGCTTTGATCTTTTAATCAACATATTGTTTAAAAATCACGTGACCGCTGTCCGTCGCTACCTTAAGGGGTCAATCGATATCCCAACTATTCAAAACCTGTTGGCCTCTCGATATGAGCAGGATGATTGGAATGTGATTTCACCGCACCACATATACTCTCAAATAGATGTAATTCAAATATTGATGATGTTTGTGAATCTCTGGACCGTCTTTTGTTTATTGGCCTTACACATTAAATAACCGACCAATGTCAGTATATGAGGTATGCCAGATAATACTTGAGTGAAAGACTTAATATAGATATTGAACAGTAAAATAGCTGCCAATAAATTTGTCATACAAAACATGCAACACTCATCGATTCAGTTCATAATTTGACATAGAGGAGCAGACAGTTCAAGCACCACAAAACGTCAGTCAAAATCGAGACATGATTGAAGTGATATAAAGATAAGAGCTTTAAAAACAGGATTGTTACGGATACATATGATGTTCAATAGTCATTCATTCTCGTGTAGATAAAAGTATGTAAATAATACATAATAAAATAACAAATATATTGCATATTATTGCATTGCATTATTCAAGAGATGTTGTCTTCGATATGTGTAATGAAGATAAAAAAGACATTCTATTAAAAACAAACATTCCAATCCATATCCAAATTACAATACCGAAGGAAAGTAAAATCTTTAAAACTGGCAATTACAGGTAAACACGTAAACTTCTACCAGAGAAGTAAGATAGAGTTCTCCGGAAGGAAAAGCGCCTTTAAAAAGGTAATACAGAAGAATAATTACAAGATTTAATAAACATAAAACGATTGGCAGTTCATGTTGTGTTGTTTCGTGTTCTTGGTTACACATCTTATTAACTATAACTATAACTTTAACAATAATTAATATAGTAGTTGAAAAGTTCTATGATGTTTTGTTTTGTTTTTGTTAAATGGACAGTTGTTTTATATAGCTAATTTCTTTTCGATCGTTACCTTGGTATCGGTTGATTAAAATGTTTAATCTTTACTATAATGAATGAGCATTATACATGTGTTGATTAACTGAAAAAGCTGTGTACATAGGAAGGAGAAAATAGACAAACATTTTCCTAGATAAATATAGACATTTAGGACCATTAGAGATCGAACCCACAACTTTCCAATAGAAAGAATGAAGTGTAGCTGTGGAGTTTATACCTTTCAAATAAAAACTGAAGAATTTTATAAAACCAAATATTTCAGATGAAGCAAAAACGCTTTAAAAACAATTTACACAATTCACTTGCTATGCACTGCAATAAATAAATATTGATTTTAGTTAAGAAACAATGAAACCAATGCCTTATGCAATATTACGTCAAGGCAAGTTTAAACTTCATTACCTAACTCAGTGATTTTATCCGAGAAAGATCAGCATAACGTACTTCAATAATTAATGTAACACATCTAGTCCTTTCTAAATTGGTTGATTAGTTTATCTGAGAAATATGTGTTTATAAAATGTTTTAGTTTCCTATTATAGCTTACATTCTAATGATAGGAGGAGAAATGTATCGATAGCTGAATATAAAACGCTAAGCCTTTACCAAGTAACTCATCGCCTACGCTCTCTGGTTGTTTTCTGAGCGCTTGAATTCATTTAGAAAATTTTATCGATGTATAATTCTTCAGGCAAATAAAGTATTGAAAAATTTTAATTTGAATTTTTCAAATGCTTTATCCTTTACCCTTCCGGAGCACCCGGCCTCACTTCCTTGGTGGAAGTTCACGTGTCTAACCTAACTTGTCAGTTCCAAAGTTTTTACTTTGCTTCTGGATTGTGATTCGGAAATGGATTAGTATGTTTGCTTTTGATTATGTCTGCTATGTTATAAGTTAACTGATACTAGTATGTTTTTATACAGGGACATACCAGGTTAAACACGTTTAATTTGTAAAGGGAAATAAGGTCGGGTACAACGGAAATGATATGATTGTAAGTACATTAAAATACGATTGATCAATCGGAAACCATAAATAAATGTTGGCTGCTGTTTATGGATTGATATGTCGATATTAATATTTACTAACAGATTACAAAATCATATATCATGTTGTCAACATATCAGAACACACACTAAAACATCGGGGTTGAGTGTTAAACTTTCGACTAGTCTCTATAGTAAATATGTTGATAAACTTATTTCGAAAGAACGATAGGTTCACTAATAGTTTAAGGAACTTTATGCTGGTCCTGTGAGAACAATAATTGACAACTAGGAAATGAATATAGAGATTATGATGTCGCATACAGATAGACGTATTGTCTGACAAAAAAGGATAAAGTCCATTTTATATACCATAAATATTTTCTAATAATTATATTTGAATTACAGATGATTCAATTAGCACACATATTTTCATATTTCACTTCATTGTAATTGTACAATGAACGTCCTCTCGTTCGAAAGTCATGATCGAAGATTAGGAGTCAATGATCACAAAACTGACCTTCTAGTAATAGTTTGTACATGTATATACGTTTAAGGTCTATTTTGTTAATAAATCCAATGTCATTGCAGCAAGGGTTTTTTGTTTTTTGTTTTTCTGTGTCTTGTACCATGTTGATTAGTTGTATTTTATATTGAAAATATATGTGCAACGTCGTTCTGGTCTTACAGGGATACCCAGTATTAAAAATAAGAGTATCAGTTTTAAACGAATTGTGTATTGAGAAAACTTCAGTCATCTCATCGTAGCACAATAAAACCGTTCTTGCAAAAGCATCATCAATGAGTTAATTATATGACAAAGATTTCTCATTGCAATCAGCATTACGTGTTACATAATTCTTGTTTTATGTTTTTTATATGAAAGGTGTGGTTGTTGTGTCATTGGGGGAGGATCATCCCACTTGTTTACATTCAGTTTTCTATAAACAATTGAAATAACCTTTTATGAAATAACCTCTATGCATATATCACAATTAGTAGCAAATTTATTCGTCACAAAACTTGAACATTTATTTACACACTTTTTTCACCACCAACACTACAACTATTGTCAGATTTGAACAAACAATAGTCGTTTAATTAAAGCATCATGTTAAAAAATCCTTACTGACACATCATCATAAAATATTTTTATATCACAATGACGGATCATTGCAATCAGCATTATTTGTTACGTAATTCCTGTTTTATCAATATGATGCTGGGGATTTAGCTTTCAGCTTTAAAGTACGTTTAAAGTCAATCATCTTGATGTTTGGCGTCATCATGTAATAAAAAGTGGGTTCCAGAAATGATCGTTTTTAGTTTTAGAAAATACAATGTACAAATTAAAGACTGATGGAGCAAGATCAGACGAAAAAGGTGGACGTTGAGCAAATTTTAATCCACAACCATAAGTTGGAACCATGGTAATGACAGACTTGTGAACAGAGTTATTGTCCTGGTGGAACAACACACCACTTACACGCGGCTATCAAACTTAATATTTCCCGAAACTGTCCCATAGGTGACGCAAAGTATGTGTTATTGATTGTTCGTCCGTTTCGCTCTAAGAATACGATCAGCATCTAATAAAACGGAGGTTATAACCTTCCCAGCTGATGAAGCAGTCTCTGGTGTACCGAGGTAACTAGTTTGCTTACATTGCTTGTTGCAATTAAAGACCAACAATTCATTCACGGTAACACGGTTGCTGACCATATCAGTGTGATCGGCCTATACTTTTCATTAGGAGAAATTAATTAAAAGATGAGACACTTCTGAAAGTGATTGATTTGAGTAAAAGAAGAGTCACTAACAAATAGCAAACAATCTCTACTGAAAAATGTTTACCAAGTCACTAAGAAATTTTGAAGACACTTAAGTGACCGGCTAGACGGTTATTGTATCGTCTGACCTAGAAATATTATTAGTAAAGGCTCTTATAAATTCAAACATATAAAACAAAGTATAAACATTGTAGATCGGAGATCAATTGGTAAAGTATCACTTTGGTTGATTAGGATTCTGGTTCCTACAATAGCCCATATCTTATATCTATAAGAAAGTATTTGCACATTTGGAAAAGCCAGCTCTTCATTTAGTGATAAATGAACTCGCCAACATATCCAATTAACTTTTACTAACGCATAGGCAGCTACTATCACGAACAAATAATAAGGATTCAAATCAAATTGTGTTCAAGTAAGATTTAAATCTCTTTCTGACGGGGTAAAAATAGAGTTAGATAATCTAATTCTTCAGATAAAACTCTTGATTTACTCTTCAACCTTGTTGTGGTTCTGCAGTTAATTTTTGAGTGTTGAATTCTAAGTCGAAGACAATTGATGTAATAGTATGGTTGTAACGATGTTGTTTTGTTTATTTATTGATTATTTATTGTAAACTAGAAAGGAAAATAAAAGAATGTGATACAACAAGACAAGTGCATTCAAATAATTGCGGGAGTTGCAATACAAAAAGTAGAAGAAAGTAATGATTTTGACATTTAAGTCTCTTATAAATATGTTTTGCAAGGTATCTGGAGACTGTTCTTCAATTTCATGTCACAATGAACATTTCAGATTTTTGACACCTTTATCGCCATTCTTTATGAAGTATGTTCAGTAAAGATCATTTTTCAGAAGTTTTCTTTTTAATTTGCAATATCTTAAGAATTTAATCCTACATAGTATCACCGTATAATAAAGATTATAAAACTATGGCCTGGGTAATGTTCTTCAGAAATCATCATCAATACATAGAAAATACACTGTCGGAACTCCTTTATGAATAGCAGTAATATTTTTTCGGAATAAAACTTGATCTGTTCCTTATTCTCTAGAATCCAAATTTCAGAAAAAAGAAATGTTGTGTACATGACCTCAGCTTCATCTTAAGGAGGTAATTTGCCTGTTTTAGAGCGGCATACTTATATACAATTTAATTATGTTCCTTTTTGTTGTTTCTTGATAGTAGCCGACTTCACTTTATTAATAGTGAATTGGCTTTGTTGGTGAGCTCATCAGTTTCTTAATGAAGAGTTGGTTTTTCAATAACTACAAATACTTTCTTATCGAACTAGATTATTAAGCTGAGGCCATATACACAACACGTAGTTTTTCTCAAATAAAGGGGAATGTAATTGTCAGATCACACTCTCCTGGCTATCATTCATTCTAGTTTACAATATACTTTAATATACTATAATTTTTTTAAACAAAAAAACATGTACCTACATTAACGCATTTATTACTTTGAAATTAACTAGAGAATGTAACGTTGATTGTTAAAGGTACTTTACAATTATGAAGAAGAGATCAAGAGTTTTATTCTAGGAATTATCTAACTTCTATCTATCTTCCATCTTAAGGAGTTGAGTTGAGTAATGGTGGTAAATGTTCCTGTTTTTTTTTAATGAGAATGTATTTGAAGGTATTGAAAAGCCAAGTATTCATTAGATAATGGATGAGCTCGCCAACTTAGTAAACAGTTCATTGTGCAAACACAGATACTATCACGAACAAACTAGTAGAAATCTAAGCAAAATGTGTATAAGTGTGTTTTATTATGCATAATAACTATTAAAGATGGCGGTGAATAAACCTTTTTTCAGTTATTACCGTAGATCTTTTTTTCAGACTTGTAAAGGTCTTTAACAATAATCAGAATCTTACTAAAACATGAAATTTTAAATATAAATGGTGTTGCAAAATTCAGCACTTTCAAATGTAAAGAAAAATCATTTCTCGTGTTTACAAAATAGTTTAGACGAATCGAGTAATATAATAAAAACAGATTACGTAAATATTTTAGAAAACATTTTTGCTCTAAATTTAACTATATCAACCAATATTGGAAATATTTATTAACATCATACGATATATTTATGTGAATTTATTACTAACAAATAAGCTTTGCTAGAAATATTTAATATCTGTTATGTAATGGATTGTCAAAAATTAATATAGGTAATTGCTAAAGTACATAATCAATCTCTTTAACAACAATGCAGATTAAGAAATTGCGTATTAAAATCCAGACTATTAATGAAAAATATCCGTTTCCCAGATGTGATGGAATCACAAAATGTACATTAGTAGTCTGGGAAAATAGCTGAGATTTTATTTCTGTTATTGCGTTAAAAGTTTATTTGACAATAGTTTATACACTCCAGCTAGAGAAAAGCTTTGATTGATTTTTGAAATGTGATAGGAATAATAGAATTTTATAGCAATGTTCCAGAACAAATATATTTCTATAACAATTCGGTTCTATTTTAATTGAGTTTTTAACAGAAAAAAATAGATATATAACTACAAAAATATGTACTCGATCGCAGCTAGTGCATCCAATAATATGAAACACCAAATAGAATAAAAAACAAAACATACAAAGACAAACACTATACAGGACCTTTCATCCTAGATATGATTTTTGTTATTGATTACATTGTGTAAAACCAAGTAAATTTTTTCTGTCATATGTTACTAAGATTTATTTTGAAGGCAAAGGTCGGAGCTTCTTGTTCATATGTCTAAAAAGCGTGCATATGAAAACCGTGTTGTGAACTTCATCGCTTTCTAAGGTAAACCAAGAAAAAATATGACACATGTTTATAACATAGTTTAAATGAAACGAGAGATATGATAAAACGGTTTTGCAGCAAGATATTAACTATATCAACCAATAATGCAAATGTTTGGTAACACCATACGATGCTCAAATTCTATTCAAAATGCGAATTTACTTCTAACAAGAGAATCTTTATTGAAGATATTCAATATCTATTATGTAGTGGGTTATCAAAATTTAATCTACACGATTGATGAAATTGACAACCAATTTCTTTGTTAAATCAACAATACATTTTACGGAATTACATTAAACAAACCCCTAAGGTTCTATCGAAAATATCCGTTCCCAGACGTGTTGTAATGACTAAGGTTCCAGAACAAATTGGGTTTTCTAACAATTAAGATTTCCAAACTGCAAAAATCAATTTATGGATGTACAAACATATACTCGACTATAATTAATGCACACAAGAACACAAAACAATAAATAAAAGAAACACAAACACATTTATCCGTCAAAATTTTGTAAACCGACAAATTAAGTTTCTGAAGAGTAAACATCTCCTGTCTACCTACCTACGTGTAAGTAAGTAGACATAACACATAAAGACAAACAAAATATTGCACTTTTCATTAAGAAATAAATCTTTCAGAAGTACTTTAACTACTGAATATTACAGTTTTAATACAACAAACAGTGTTATGAAAAGCAGACAGACAACTATATATTGCATGTTCACAAAAGAATACAAAAAAATTTAAAGACTGCTTAAATATTGATTGGTGCTTTCCATTTAAAAAGTACATTAATATTTTCAAACTTTAAATATATGTCTTGTACGGCTACTAAATGACTTAGTCCATTATTTTGTTATTAGCAATGCATATCATAAACCTTCAGATGTCATATTATAAAATCCCAAATGACATAAAAAGATAATTGCTTAACGTGCATTTAACAGAATTTCATTATACCGTTGATGTACAAGAGAAATATTTAGTCCGATAATTCCTCTGACGTTACATAACTAAAAAAAAACTAAATTGGAATTACCCATGGATGCCTGCTATTCCATAAACAATAGTTTGCTTTAAAAGTAGATTAAAAATCGGTTAAAAAACCAAACAAAGAGAATGAATTAATATACCATGCAGTTCTATGTTCAATGCATAACCCAAAGAGCAAATAAAAACTGCAAAAACTGGTTACAAGGTTAAACAGATGAACTTTTCACAAATTTTACCAATGACGTCAAAAATGAGAAATCCAACTTAGAGTGCACGTGAACTTTACCGCCAATGTTGTATAGTGGTGATACAAGATTCTGTATCATATGTGTTCAATAGAACTTGTATTTTTCATCAAATTAGTCAGAAAAACTAGTCTAATGTTAGATAAAAGAAACGATGTAATGAAAAGTAGCCAAATAAACATATATTGTATGTTCAAAAAATATAAATAAATTTTAAAGACTGTTTTATAACACTGAATGGTGCTTTATTTGAAAAAGTACATCAATATTTTTTATCTTTAAAATATTTTTGTACGGTTACTAAATGACTTAGCTCATTATTATGTTATATCATAAAATATGCATATCATAAACCTTCTGAATATGAAATAATAAAATCAAGAGAGGTTTAAAATATAATTTAGAATGGCATTAAGAGATAATTGCTAAACGTGCATTGAATACTATTGATGGACAAGAGAAAGATTCAGTCCGATAATTACTCTTAAGAGGGTTTGGTGTTACATAATTAACACAAACAATTTTGTGCTTTTATGAAAATTGGTTGCAATACAAAAATAGAGGATACATAAATAAACCCGTGAACTGAAACAAGAGATGTTAGGCTGGGTGATTCACCTTTCACGTATGTTTTCAATCATGAGCATGAAAGGGACCTGGAACCATGGCTGTCAAAAATATTCAGGGTAATTTGGACACAGAGACATAATACTTAGCAACAATAATGTAATGAAGGTCATGAAACTATTTGAGGGCCTTAAAAAACCTAAGCCAGCAATATCCTTAAGTCAACAATTCATTTGTTTGTTAGCAGCTTTATTGGTCGTATATATTATCGTGTATATTATAACCACATCACTGAATATGTACTCCAATACTAGATTAGGCCAGGTCGGAATTGCATGTTTGATCAGTGGTCCAAATATGCATTTGTGTTTTATTTTTATTATCTTGTTTAGCTGTGAATTTTATATTTTCGTGTTCTTGGTAGCTTTGACTGTTGCGAAGTTCACGCTTTTAAGTTGCAAAGTTTCTTCTTTTAACGTTGATAGATATAATGAAAGAATTTCTTGTAATAATGTTAATAAGCAAGCCTATTTTAAAGGATATAAAACTCATAGTTGTACTGAAATCGTTCAATGCTGGAAATATACAGGCAGCACAACAAAACATATACAATCCGATCGACAAGGAACATATATAAAAACAGAGATAAAAGAAATTTAGCAAAGTTGGCATATAGACTCCCTTATATTAGTAGATAATACTGTAAATAGCACCTAAAAATCTAAAATTTAAATAATAAATTGATTTGGTATATGCTATATATAGCGAATATTTCTCAACAATTTGAATAGCAGATTGATTTGGCATATTTTCGGAGCAACAACGTTACTCCTGTACAATAGAGTCTCATCTGGGATTGAAAGTAAATAAGATAACACCGAGTTTAAAAGAGAGAACCAAAAATCAATCTCAGAAAATGTACATATTTTAAGCTAAAATTAGACTTTGCATTATTAAAGCGAATGTCATGAGAGTTATAAAGATTTTTTTTTAATTTTTATACTAATACATCAGTGAAATTAATTTGATTAATTTATAAAATAATACCCAGTCTCTTGTATTGTAGTGTAAGGCTAAAAAATTCGGATGATAACACATTTGGATGATAAAACATCCGACAATAGACTAACAATGAACTCAAATGACAAATTAATAACATTTTGTTGTAGGTTAACAAAAATATAGAAATAACTCTAGGGTGCAAAACATTATTACATCAGAAAAGAAATTTAGGTTCAGTGCGTACCTAAGCAAACCATATTCAACGTGTGTTTTTGTGATGGATTATAACCACAAACATGTGAAGTTCTACGAGGAACATCAAAACGGGTGTTGCAGAAAGATACTTGAGGATACAGCGGTATCATACTGATTAACAATATTGTGAAGACAATCATAATTATAATGTCAAAATTAGTAGCACACACTACGTTATCTAATAAGAAGCGTTATTCAAGCAAGAGGTACTACTGCAAAATATTAGCCGTAAATTGACTTATGTTAATACCAAACAATGTCACGGATTCCAAGTAAATCTCTTCTAAATGAAATGTGTTTGTATTTTTGTTCTTACTTTTATATCCTTTAGGGATGGCGTTCCTAATTGAAATAAGCGGTTGGCTCTCTTTGTGGAATAAGCTGTATAACTTAAATAACTCTAACATTACATTATATCGGAAATGCCATAAGAAATTTGCTAACAGAACAAAAACACATCTGATACATTAGTATCACAAAGCGTTAATTGTTTGATCAGATTGTCTGTGAAATGTGTTTGTACAACGTCTTTATTTTCCTATTATAGCTCAGATTTGGATTGATGAAAGGCGAAATATATTGATAGATACATATTAGACGCCAGACCGTTATTAAGTAATAGATAAAATCTGAACGACGTAATTATTAACAATAAAAATACGATTATTTATCGAATAGATGAAAATGAGCGGATTTCTAAGCCGATGACAAAATGGCTGTTCTGTATTTGTAAAAGTAGTTTATTTACACAGACAAACAGATAAGTAGTTTCTATTTCAAACTGTTTTTTATGTATATATCAGGATAGTTTATGCATCTATTTCTAAAATATTGATGAAACAGTATGAGAAAATAACATTCTTCTAGTAATTCTATGTATAGTTCATGCGTTTCAGAAACGCATTAGATTTAGAACAAACTTTATTTTAGAAAAATGTACATTTTGATTCTTTTAACATCAATTTATACATTGTTGTTATATTTCAACCAAATATTATCAAGAATTTTGCTAGTGTACACTTCACATAGGAAAAAGGCCAAAAACCAACGACAAAAGCAAACAAAACAATGAAACCGCGAAAAGACAGACATATTATGAGACCACAGTTTTAAGTGGTCATTTCGGTTTCCCAACCACTCTTAACCCGTTAGCCTCTCGATATGAGTACAACGACTTGAATACGATTTCAATGCTTAGCATTAACTCACTGACAGATAAATTGCAAATATAGATGATATTTGTAAATCTCTGAACCGTCTTCTATTTATTGACCGACTAATGTCAGTATATAAGATATTATACAATTATGGACTTTTTAGTGGTTGTATA
This sequence comes from Anadara kagoshimensis, assembly GCA_021292105.1. NCBI lineage: Eukaryota > Metazoa > Mollusca > Bivalvia > Arcoida > Arcidae > Anadara > Anadara kagoshimensis. The sequence continues at coordinate 12,707,382 of CM037865.1, forward strand.
TGGTGTGATATTCACCGGAAAAATAAATATTGATCGAGGCGACAGCCGAGGTCAATATTTATTTTTCCGGTGAATATCACACCATATACAACCACTAAAAAGTTCATAACTGTTTTATTATATAATTCAGCCACTGTGGCACTTCGGTTGACAATGTTTTCTCAAACCTGTGACCAGGCAATCCAACAATTTTACCGATGTTAGATTTCCCTGCCCACCCTGGTTGATCACACTAAAATTATCCCGCATTAGCTGGATCAATCTGGCTTTTTAAGTCTGACTCTATGAAAAAATAAATGGCATTCCGGACACAATCAATTTACACACTACATTGTAAATTGATAATGCCATAACGTCAACGTTCTATGAAAAAAAAAACAAGACACAATCACTTGCGTACACTTAATTGATGACGTTCTAATCATTTTACGGAGAACGTCAACAAAAATCGATGACGTACACCGAATTTGATATTCACCGGAAAATCCGTGGTATATGGTGTGAGATCTAATGGTCACGTGTTACCGTTTTAGCCAATCATAAAGATGGAATTTATTAATTATATAATAATACATATTATACCAGTTTTAATTTTACAGCACTAGACGGCCATCATATAATACTTGAGTGAAAATCTTATTGTAGACATTGAATAGTACAATTGTTGTCAATGAATATCTCATATAAAACTTCCAACACTCATTGATTCATTTCATAATTTGACATAGAGGAGCAGACTGTCAAAGCGCAGGAAAACGTCAGTCAAAATCGAGACATAATTGAAGTCATAGATAGACAAGAACTTCATAAACAGGATTTTGACAGATACATATGATGTTCAATAGTCATACAGGGTTTTGAGGGATACATATGATGTCCAATATTCATACAGGGTTTTGAGGGATACATATGATGTTCAATAGCCATGCATTAGTGTATAGATAAAAGTATGTAAAATAATATAATATCAAAAAACAAATATATTGCAAATGATATCATAACGTTATTCAAGAGATGTTGTCTTCGATATAAGTAATACAGAAAAAAGACATAGCATTAAAAACAAACATTCTAATCCATGTCCAAATGACAATCCCAAAGGCAAATAAATTTAACACGTGACTTCCACCAGCAAAAGGTCATACAGAAGAACAATGACAAGCTGTAATAAACATAAAACGATTGGCAAAGTGTAATATCATATAACTATGACATATATAGGTACGAATCATAAACTCTTTAGATATATCTATATATCTTTAATGATCGTCAGTAGTCTGGATATGGGTATTAAAAGGATATTATCTGTCATGATGGAATAAGATATTTTATATATCGCTTAAATTTCCGTTTAACCTTTTTAAGTAGAGATTGTTTTGGCGTATTTTCAGAGTTAAGAACATTTTATAACCAATGTTCCAAATGCGTTTTCTTTCTTGTCTTTTTGTTTCGTGTTCTCGCTTGCCAATTTCATTTTAGTCAGTTACATATTTTGTGTCTATTTAAAAAAATAGAATTCTCATCTATCTGAGTATTCTTAGTAAAACTGCGTCAAACATATGTATTTTATAGGAATTTAAAGTTGATAAATCTGTTGTCATAGCACAATTGCCATATTTAGAAATAAAACATAATTGTGTAATAACAAAAAAAAGAACTACTTTCATGCCTTCTTGTATCAATATTGATTATAATGCGTTCCAAAAAATTTAAATCTTAAAAGAAACATGTTTCTTAAAGCTTGCTGGAAATATTAATCTCATTCAAGTTTTGTATCTTCTATATTGTTATATAACTGACAATTAAACTTACATTTACACAAAAGTATTAAAATATAGACTATAGTAAATAATCAGAAATGGAGTTTGTTGAACATTAACCTTTTTCATTTTTATCAGGGATTTGCATTAAATTGTCATGAACATTGTCTTAAAACATTCATACATTTTTCTATCGTTAACTAATTACAGTGTAAAAGTTTGAAAAAAAGAAATTAATTAAAACAATTAATTATGATTATAATTATTCTTTATCTTTTTAAATTTTCATGTGCTTTTATGCTTTACAGCAATCTTCAGGAAATTACATTATGTGGAAGTTAAAAATTGTATGATGTCATTTTTTTAATTGAACTTTGTTTATCCAGCTATTTTCTATTCGATAGTTACATTGATATTGCTAAATTGGTTGGTTAAAAGGTTTAGTTTATACAGTAAGTATACTAAATTGAGATAGAGAATGTGTTCATAAACTGAAAATCCTAATCAAGAAACCATGCATATTAGCAATTTGTATTCCAGACTGTTACTCTATCGATAGCTATAATTAAATTACAGAAGAACTAATTTTCTTAGCGTTGTACTGACCGTGATGTCAAGACTTTGCAAAAACATAACACGAATGAAAGCAATTAATAGCTGCAATTTCGTAACATTAGACTGTAAGACTACAAGAATACCAATTGGCTAGATAAAGAAAATGTTGTAGAAATTAATTAGCAAGTGCTACCTTAATTGGATGTGCGAACTATGGATATACAGTTGTTGTGAATATTTACATATTAAATCAGTGTTTATTTTACAGCATTTGACGATAGTTTGGGCATACAAATGTTCATCAGTAGTGCTTGGACCAATATTGTCAACGCTGGTTTTTTTTTGTATTTTCTGTTTGAATTAGGTGTGTCTATAGGGAAAATATATTTAACATTTCCTAGATAAATAAATAAATAAATAAATAAATAAATATATTTAAAAGGACCGTTTGAGTGTTGACAATGCTTGCGTATAAATACAGACAAAATTCGAGAAATAATGTTGCCTTTTACATAGCAAAGCCGCATTTTCTTTTGGAGATTCTCATTCAGTTGGTAACTATAAATCCTTAATACATTAAACATATTCGATACTCATGAAACACAGACATAATATTCTATTTCAAAACATAGCTCCAATTCAAAGTAAAAACTTTGAAATTGACAAATCACGTGAACTGTAACCAGTATAGTTAACTACAGGCAAAGCAGACATGTTCCAAGAAGTAGTACACATGGATTTAGTACATCGGACAAGTGGAATATGGTCTTCGATATATAGGTAGAATGAAATGTGGGTTTCATACATTTAAAATAAAAACTGAAATAAATTTATAGAGCATAATAATAGTACTCGGAAATTATACAAACCCTCTGAAAAACAAATTACATAATTTACCAGCTATGCAATATCTAAATATTGATTTTAGTTCAGAAAACAATGAAACTAATGCCTTATACAATATTACGTCATGGCAGGTTTAACCTTTATTATCTAATTCGGTCATTTTATCCGAGAAAGATCAGCATAGCGCGCACTTGAATAATTAATGCAACACATCGAATCTTTTCTAAATTGTTTGATTACTTTATCTGAGAAATATGTGTTTATAAACGTTTTAGTTTCCTATTATAGCTCACATTCTAATGATAGGAGGAGAAATGTATCGATATCTGAATACAAAACGTTAAGTTTTTAACAAGTAATAGATTAAATCGCCAACACAGCCATTAAGTGATTTATAATGAAAATAGGAATTACTGAAACGAACAGATGAGTGTGATTGTAAGTCAGGAGAAAATTGCTTATTTTTTGGTGCTTTACATCTATTACATCGTTAATGATGTAATAAAATAAAGCTTAAATGTTTTAACTCATCGCCTTCGCTCTTTGGTTAATTTTTAAGCGCGGGAATACGTTATAGGAAATTTTATCGATTTATAATTCTGATGGCAAATCTTTGAGTATTTTACTTTTTAATGATTTTGGTTTTTTATGTATTAAGTTTGAATTAAAAAGTTATGTTAATTGATAAACGAGAATTACAGCTAATGATACCATCGATATATCTTTTATGTTTAACGCTTTCTTTGAAGATGTTTATCTTTTCTTGATGTTTTTATACCCATTAACAGGACGTCATAAGAAGCTATTGGGCTTCGCTTTTTGTGCAGCATTATAATTAAAAAAACAAACATGCATATCAAATACATATCCAAATCACAATCCCAAAGGAAAGTAAAAAATTGAAACTGGCAAACCAGCTTAAAACGTGTATTTGTATAAGGGAATTGAGGTCGGGTTGCTTCCGTGTAAATCCGACATACGTTAATATAGATTAGTTAATCGAGTCAATAATTAAATTTAAGCTCTTAATAATTCTACTAAGCGGGTTGTGAACAAAATGGTTGATAGATCGGCATGTCTGTACTAATTGTTACTACCAGATTATAAAATAATACATCATGTTGTCCACAAATAATAGGTTACATTAGAACATCAGGGCATTAGAACAGAGTTAAACTTTCGACAAGTCTGTATAGTATACATATTGATAAACTTATGGCAAATAAACGATAAGCCTACTAATGCTTTCAGGAACTTAATAGTGGTCCGGAAAGGAAATTATCTGGGCATATGAATAGATATATTGCAATGTCATACACAGATAGACGTATTGTCTGACAAAAAAGGATAAAGTTCATGTTATATTTACCATAATTATTTCCAATAACTCACGGTATTTGAATTGCAGATGATTCAATTAGCATATATATTTTCAAATCTTCATTCGAATTATACAATTGACGTTCCCGTTCGGAAGTCATGATTAGGAGTCAATGATCACAAAACTGACCTACTAGTGATAGTTTGTATATAGTTTTTGGTCTATTTTGTTAATAAACCCACTGTCATTGTATCCAGTTCTTTTTTCTTGTTTTGTTTAACTTTGTCTTGTATCGTTGTTTTGGTTGTATTTGAAATTGAAAATACATGTTCAATGCCGTTCTTGTATTACAGGGATATATAATATTAGATTGGTATTAAAGCGAATCTAAAAATACATGTAGACTTTGAAACAATTTTCAAAATTGACACTCATTTAACTATCAACAATACAATAGACCCCTTTCACATTCCAATGCGCACGCGCTAAATTTTGCCAAACGCGGTTATCTCCCCTAAAATCGGAACTCTTTTATCAGCTCAGGGGGCAAGTCTACTTTCGCTTTACATAGTAAACAGCATGGACGTTTGATGCTCACTGGTTTAAACATAAATGTGTCGCCGATTTGACCATCCATCGACGTAAAGCCAAAGCGAGAAGAACGATTATGTTCACCTGTAAAAGCGGTAGCCATTAAAACTTATATTACTCATTTAATTCCATTCCAGATAGTGTCGTCCGACAGGTTAGGATACCCCTCCCCCGATATTGGTTTAGTAAGTTGTGACGGGACAGTAACAGACTAACCACGACAGGGTGAGACTGTCTTTTCCTTTCCCTCGGTATCGACAAGTGGTCATTTGGTAGAACAGAAAGAAATTATTTGATCCATTGTTAAATAATGAATCACAGAACATAAGACGGGCGATGTTCATTCTAGAAGGCACATTGACCCCCTTTTTTTGCAAAATGGCACTATTGTTAAGACCTTAGTAGCCATATTTGATAAAACATTAATGCAAAATATTAATATCATGATGTTTTAAGACAAAAGTTTTGAAAATGACCCATTCTGAAAAAATCTAAGATTCAACACTGAAGCTTTCAGTGAAGGAGTCCACTGTCTGAACAGTACTTGTTGCAAGTGCCTTCAAAACTAAAACATCATTTAATAATTTTTATTTCATTATATCCATTGTTTTGATTTTTATAACTGGTGTCTTAACATGTTATTATTTGGACCAATGTTAGCCTGTCAAAAGCTATACCATACATATCTGCTCCCACCAAACCAGTCTATTCTGGCCTAGCAGTATCCATGTAGCTTTATTCTAGCCGCTAAGATATATGTTTATCATACTCCACTGCCCAACCAAGATTTACTAAATCTTGCGCTAGCTATAGCCTGACAGTGTCTATATAATATAATATTATACTGACATACCAAGAGAAAACCATGCTTACACTTCTTTGTCAAAATCTACTGAGTTTTACACTGGCCAGTCAAGATTAATGCACAATTGCACTGGCCAGCCATAGCTGTACTGTGTACATACTGACCCGTCAAAGCTATACTGTGTAGCTACTGACCCGTCAAAGCTGTACTGTATACATACTGGCCGGTCAAAGCTAAACTGTAAACATACTGACCCGTCAAAGCTGTACTGTATACATACTGGCTGGTCAAAGCTAAACTGTAAACATACTGACCCATCAAGGCTGTACTGTATACATAATGGCTGGTCAAAGCTATACTGTAAACATACTGGCCCGTCAAAGCTATGCTGTATACATACTAGCCCGTCAAAGCTAAACTGTAAACATACTAGCCCTTCAAAGCTATAATGTATACATACTGGCCTGTCAAAGCTATACTGTATACATACTGGCCTGTCAAAGCTATACTGTATACATACTGGCCGGTCAAAGCTAAACTGTAAACATACTGACCCATCAAGGCTGTACTGTATACATAATGGCTGGTCAAAGCTATACTGTAAACATACTGGCCCGTCAAAGCTATGCTGTATACATACTAGCCCGTCAAAGCTAAACTGTAAACATACTAGCCCTTCAAAGCTATAATGTATACATACTGGCCTGTCAAAGCTATACTGTATACATACTGGCCTGTCAAAGCTATACTGTATACATACTGGCCTGTCAAAGCTAAACTGTAAACATACTGGTCTGTCAAAGCTGTACTGTTTACATACTGGCCAGTCAAAGCTATACTGCATCCAAGATGTATGCATGCTTGCACTGCCCTTACAAAGATTATTCCATACATGTACTGGCAGTCAGGCTCCATATATGCTTCTTAGTATTTATGTAAGCTTATATTGGCAAGTTAGTAATGTATCTATTTACCAGTGGATTGTAAAAACCAATTTTTCATGGTATTTATATACAATATTTGTGTGAAATACATATAGTGGCATTTTGTATCAAATTACAACTAGAGAAGCTTCTTTGGTAGAGTATTTGTTCTGTAAATGGCTTTTGTGTTTGAATACAAGACCTGAGAAATGGAAGTGGTTACTATTGCATCTAGATATGAAAATTCTGCTGGTTCCAGTCATTCCTTATTTGAGATTTTCCTTTACTTGAATTTAGCAAATTTGAAAGCTTAATATTTTATTTAGTGTTCAAGAGATCCATAAATTTAAGTTGTCATTAAGAAGATCATTCTTAAGTTTTTTACATTTATATTCCAATTTTGTTGAAACTTTATTTGTATAAAATTATTGTCAAAAGTTGTCAGATTTCAATTAAGGAAAATCTTATAAGTTGAGAAATGATTGTAAAACTGGAATCAAATATGTAAACCAAACACTATACATTTAAAGAATTCCCACTTAAATTAAAATTAAATGACAATCATGTCCTTTTAAATTCAGTTGGGATTTACTAGTTTCAGTGATTTGACTGATTATAAATTTGTTGATTTTGGAAGCAGAAAATGTCAATTTAGAATTATTTATGAAAGCTCCTTTCTGTGTACCTTTGTGTTTGGCATAACTGAGGTGTTGAATTTCTTAATAATACAAACTTTTAGTGAATATGGATGGGGATTTTAGATTTAGATACAAATACCCTTTTGTAATGTAACACTACTGATTTTGAAACCCAATCTTCTTGGTTTTCAGCTTGGTTCTTGCTATTTTGCACATTTTGTTGTACACTTTGAACAGTTGAGCTGCATTGAAAAACATAAAACCAAATTTGCATTTAATTTTCTGCCAATGATAATGCCTCATTCAGAAATGGGTGACCAAGGAAGACTGATTGGTGTGGCGTATATACTGTTATTTTATATTCAAAGTGATAACCACTTTGTCTGTGTGCCATATAGGCTTATTCTTTATAATAGATTGATTATCTCCATACAACTGGTAAGATGGTTTGGTTATCTCCATACAACTGGTAAGATGGTTTGATTATCTCCATACAACTGGTAAGATGGCTTTATTCAGTCATAAATAATTAGAATACAATACTTGACAGAGAATGCAAATCTAGACTCCTCTTTGCACCAATATATTGTATATATGCAGGTGGATAAATTGAAAATAAAGAAGGCAGTCATTTGGATTTAGCCCACTATTTCAATTTTATTTATTTTTCATTACTTTTTTTGTGGAAAATGTGCTTATTTTAAATATTAATATGTATGGTCCATCAGTTTTTTTTTTTTTTTTTTTTTTTTTTTTTTTTTTTTTTGCAATAGAATGAAACAAAGTATCATTACATGTACCCAGCCCTAACTCTGTGTACACATGTAATTCTGGTGAACTGATGTAATACTCTGAAGAAATAAAAAATTTAACCTAAATGTTGCTGATTTGGAGTGGAAAAATAAGTTTTGTTTATTTTGTTTAAAAGGAAGGAAGATTCCAAATATCAATTTGAAACTTTAAAATAAAAAAATCTTATTTTTACTAGATCTACCTAAAGCCTAAATCATTCATGATGCAGTATATGACCTACTGTAACCAAAATTATTCCACTAACAACTGAACAAGATTTAGCGGTAGTGTTATGTGACAATTATCATAAAGATACGCCATAAGAACTTTAGTTCAGTTAACGTTCACGTGTGTATAAAGTACAGTCCTGTCGAAAATTTAACACTAAGTTACCGAATATTGGTCCCAAATCTGGCTAATTCCTGTAGTTTCTTACATATATCTGTATATCAGCTGTATATAATTATCTCGACAATTTTGGGCAGCTGCTATGCTTATCTCAACAGGTTTTTCTTTCTAGCGTCGAATCAACTTCGTTAGCTCGGTGTTAAACTTTCGACAGGTCTGTACATAACGTAGTTCTAATCGCGATTACTAGCTAGGCCTAGTCCTAACCCATTTGTTTTCGCCAAAACACATGGGCGCCGCCATTGTTGTTATTGTTTTTGTGTGAATCACGTGGTCGAAAATAGTACTTGAAAATACAGACCTATCTAATCTGAGTCGTTTTGCGAGGAAGGACATTTTTTTAATGTTTGCCTGGCAGCCCATTTTATGCCATTGTCTCACTCGCGCACTTAATTGCCCCCTGGAACAAAATCCCGCGAGGTTTTGTAAATTCGCGCGAGACTTAGTCTAGAAATTTCGCTGTCGTCAGTAGATACAGGGCATGCGCATTTGAATGTGAAAGGGGTCTATTATCATCAATTTGAATGATTCTATTGGACATCTCCTGGTAGTCTATTTTTCAATAAAGCCAGCAAAAGCATCAAAATAAATTACGAAAGGATATATAACAATGTAATATCATAGCAATCAGCATAACCCTTTACACCAATTAACCACTTATACACATGCCACGATTAATAGCTAGGTTACTCTCAGAAAACTTGAAATTATATGGACACAATCAATATTCGTTTTTCCACCAACAATAAGATTATCAGCTTTGAACGAAATGTCTATTAAGCAAACTTCAGTCATCTCTTTATAGCACAATAAAACCATTCTTGCCAAAGTATCACCAATAAGTTAATAATATGACAGAGATGTATCATTTGTAATCAACATTACTTGTTACATAATTCTTGTTTCATGTTTTATTTATGTGATAGGTGTAGTTGTTATACTATTGGAGGGCATCATCCCACTTGTTTACAATCAGTTGTCCATAAACATGGAAAATGAAATCATTAAAATAACCTTTTATGAAATAACCTCTATGCATATACCACAATTAGTAGCAAATTTAATTTACACAAAACTTAAACATATATTAACAATTGTTTCACCACTAACAATACCATTTTTGTCAGATTGGAACGAACACCAGTCGCTTCATTAGAGCATCATGTTCAATAAAGCCGTTATTGACACATTATTAAATAATAAAATACTGTTTATATCTCGATGATGCATTATTGCAATCAACATTACTTGGAACATAATGCCTATAGCTGTCAATTTAACTTTCAGTCAGTTCTAAAGTACGTTATTTAAAATCAATCAATATTTTTGATATATCTTTCTGTATTATTTTATTTGTACTACACTTCATATGTTTTGTAAGATTTTACTATCCTTTACAGACGTAATCAGTTCCTCATATAATATAACATCTAATATAAATGTCATTGTTCGTAAATATACAAAGGATGATTGATATGTTGTGAGCCTCATATGTAAGATTTTAAATCTTGGCGAGCACGTTAAATTTTTTCAACATAATCATTTTCAGTATTTATATACGTTTTACAGCGATGTTGGGATCCTATTACCACGTTTAGAATATTTTTCTTGCTCGTCTAGGAAGTCAAATTAAAGTCTGATAGAGCAAGATCAGACTAAAAAGGTGGACGTTGAACAAATTTAAATCCACAACCATTAATTATAACCATGGTAATGACATACTTGTGAACAGAGTTATTGTCCTGGTGAAACAGTATGCTACTTATATTCGGCTATCAAACTTAATATTTCCCACTGCCCCATAGGTGATGCACAGTGTGTTATTGATTGTGCGTCCGTTTGACTCTAAGAATACGAGAAATGGAAAACCAAACGTAATCCTTTCCAGCTGATCCAACAGTTTTTTGTTAAGCGGGGGTAACCAGTTTGCTTACAGTGCTGGTCGAAATTATAGACCCACGTTTCATCCACATTAACAAAAAGTGTTGCTGACCATATCAGTATGGTCTGCCTAAAACTTTTCATTTAAAATATGACACCTCTGAAAATGATTGATTATGAAGGAGAGAACAGTCACTAACAAATAGCAAACAATCTCTACTTAAAAACATTAATCCAGTCACTAAGAATTCTGTATGTCACTTAAGTGACCGACTAGACACTTAAATTGAATACTATATATTTTGTTTGGTTTGACCTGAAAATATCGTTAATTAAGAGTCTTATACATGCCAAGATATAAAAAAAGAGTATACACATTGTACATTAGAGATCAGTCAGTAAAGTATTACTTGTTTGATTAGGTTTTCAGTTAAATTCGTGTTTATAAAACCATTTTTGTTTCCTACAACAGTCCATATCATATATCGATAGGAATGTATTTGCACAAATGGAAAAGCCAAATCTTCATTAGGTAATAGATGAAATCGCCATAGACAATTAAGTTTTAATACCGCATAGGCGTCTACTATCACGAACAAACAATAAGGAACCAAATCAAATTGTGTACAAGTGTGTTTTTAAGCCCCGTATCACCTCTTTATGATGGAGGAAAGATAGAGTTAGATAATCTAATTCTTCAGATAAAACTCTTGATTTATTCTTCAAACTTGTTGTGGTTCTTTAACAATTATTGCTTCATTCTTTAGTTATTTCTAAGAACCTAATATGCCAGATTACTAGATTGTCGGATTACAAGTCGAAGGAAATTGTTTTTATAGTATGGTTGTAGGTGTTGTTTTGTTTATTTATTGATCGTGTATTGTGAACTAAGAACAAAATTAAAAAGTGTGATCCAACACGACAAGTGCATTCACATTACAAAATTTGAAAAAAATAATGATTTTGACATTTGACTCCTATAAAACTGTTTTGTAAGGTATCTTGAGACTGTTCTGCAATTTCATCTCAGAATGAATTAAAAGCATTTGAGATTTTTGACAACTTTTTACCATACTTTATGTATCTTCAGTAAAGTTGATTTTTCAGAAAGTTTTCTTTCTTTAGCTTTAATATCTTCGGAATTGAGACCTGTCAAGCATCATTGTATAATAAGGGTTATAAAATTATGTTCTATGTTATGTACTTAGGGAATACATTGTCGGAACACCTGAATAAATAGCAGTAATATTTTTTCGGAATAAAACTTGATCTGTTCCTTATTCTCTAGGATCAAAATTTCAGAAAACACTGCTTGTATGCCTTAAAAAATAGCAGTAATAAAACTTGATCTGTGCCTTATTCTTTAGGATCCAAATTTCAGAAAAACCAAATGTTGCTTATATTATCTCAGCTTAAGAACCTAGTTTAATATGAAAGTATTTGTAACTTTTGAAAAGCCAACTCTTCATTAAGAAACGGATGGGCTCGCCAACAAAGCCAATTCACTATTGATCACGTTAAGACGGCTACTATCACGAAGCACGAAAAGGAATAGAATTTAATTGTATAAAAGTGTGCCACTCTAAAGCACGCAAATCGCCTCATTTAGATGGAGCAAATATAAAAGTTTGATAATCTTATTCCTCAGACAAAACTCCTACTCTCTTCTTCATATTTGTAAAGTACCTCTAACAGTTAACGCTACATTATTGAGTTAACTTCTACGTAATAAATGCGACAGCTCACTAAAAACGGAAAATTCGAAAGTAATTATTTTTATGTATTTACATATTGGTTTTGTTTACAAAGTTTGTAGTATATTGTGAAATAGAAAAAGGAAAGACAGGAGAGTGTGATCCAGTAATCCAACAAATACAGTCACGTTTAATGACAATAACTACAAACACATGAAAAAGACTTGTTCATATTCCAATCCAACACATTGAAAATTTGTCATAGATCAGTATCTCTGGGATGATTAGGTTGTTAGTTAAATGCATGTTAAAAAACATATTTTCGTTTCCTAAATAGTCCATATCTTTTATCAATAAGGTTTTGAACTGTATCAAAATGCCAAGTCTTCATTAAATAATGGATGAACTCGCCAACTTAGTAAATAAACAATTAATTGTGCAAACGCAAATACTATCACGAACAGACGATTGGAAATCTAAGCAAAATGTGTATAAGTGCATTTTATTTTATTAATAACTATTTGTGAAGATAGGGGAAAGATAGAGGCGGACAAACTTTTCAGATATAACCATAAACGTCTCTAACAATATTCGCTACATTAATTTATGGATATGCTACCTTACTTAAACATTGATTTCGAAGTAAAAATCCTAGTGTAAAATTTATCAATTTCAAATGTTAGAAAAACATGTTGTGTTTACAAAATAGTTTAAAGAATAGAGTAATATGATAAAAACAGTTTAGTTTGATAATTTAGAAAATGTGTTTGCTCTAAGAAATTTATTAATCAACCAAAATGGCAAATGTTTATTAACATCATACGATGCGCGAATTCTATTTAATATGTGCAATTATTAAAGAAGCTGTATTACAAGTATTTAATATCTGTTTTGTAATGGATTACAAAATTTCGTCTAGGCGATTGCTAAATTACATAATCAATTTCTCTGTTTTAACAACAATGCAGATTTCGGAATTGCGTTTAAACCCCCAGACTATTAGTGAAAATATCCGTTCCCCAGATTTGTTGTAATCACCGAATATACATTAGTAGTCTGGAAAAATATCTGAGATTTTTTTTTTGTTATTGCATTAAGAAGGTTATTTGACAATAGTTTATACGCTATAGTTAGAAAAAAGCTTCGGTTATTTTTGAAATGTGACAGGAATAATATAATTTTATAGCAATGTTGCAGAACAAATATGCTTCTTTAACACGGTTCTAGTTTAATTGAAATTCTTAACAGAAAAATGAATTTATAGCTGTAAAACATGTACTTGATCACAGTTAGTGCATCCAAGAATACAAAACACCAAGAAGAAATAAATAAACAAAACATACAAAGACAAACATTATTGTATTGTGTTTATGGTTGTTCTGTTTTCAGCTTCAAAGTTTATGAGCAATAAAATAAGTAAGCAAAACCCGCACAATTATAATACAACCAACCAATTATAATACAACCAACGATGTAAAGAAAAATAGCTAGGTGAATATATATTGCATGTTCACAAAAGAATACAAATAAGTTTAAAGACTGTTTTAATATTGAATTGTATTTTCATTGAAAAAGAACAAGAATATTTTCAATCTTATATATATGTCGATGTGTTGTAGGTTACTGAATGACTTAGCCCATTATTATGTTATTAGCAATGCATATCATAAACCTTCAGATATCATCCCGAGGGATTTTAAAATATAATTCCAAATGACATAAAGAGATAATTGCTAAACGTGCATTTAACAGAATCCCATTATATCACTGATGTACAAGAGAAATATTTAGTCAGATAATTACCCTACAAATGTCTAAAAACAAACAAAATAGAAATTAGCTCTGGATGCCTTCTTTTCCATAAACAATCAAGATGACATGTTAATGTCATATTACCAATGTGCATTTATAACTGCTTGAAATCTTGTTGCAATACCATACATAGAGGATGTTGTTGAAGTTTGTCGAACTAGTGTTATAAACATTAACCTTTTTCAGTTTTATCAGGAATTTGTATTAGATTGTCATGAACATTGTCTTAAAAACATTCATACATTTTTCTATCGTTAACTAATTACAATGTAAAAGTTTGAAAAAAGAAAATTGATTAAAACAATTAATTATGATTATAATTTATATATATTCTTTATCTTTTTAAATTTTCTTGTGCTTTTATGCTTTACAGCAATCTTCAGAAAATTACATTACGTGGTAGTTAAAAATTGTAAGATGTCATGTTTTTTTATTGAACTTTGTTTATCTAGCTATTTTCTATTCGATAGTTACCTTGATATTGGTAAATTGGTTGGTTAAAAAGTTTAGTTTATACAGTAAGTATACTGAATTTAGACAATGAATGTGTTCATAAACTGAAAATCCTAAGCAAGGAACCATGCATATTAGCAAATTGTATTCCAGACTGTTACTCTATCGATAGCTATAATTAAATTACAGAAGAGTTAATTTTCTTAACGTTGTACTGACCGTGATATCCAGACTTTGCGAAAACATAACACGAATGAAAGCAATTAACAGCTGCAATTTCGTAGCATTGGACAGTAAGACTACAAGAATACAAATTGGCTTGATAAAGAACATGTTGTATAAATAAACAAGAAATTAATTAGCAAGTGCTACCTTAATTGGATGTGCTAACTATGGATATACAGTTGTTGTGAATATTTACATATTAAATCAGTGTTTATTTTACAGCATTAGACCGTCGTTTTAACATACAAATGCTCATCAGTAGTGCTTGGACAAATACTGTAAACGCTGGTTGTTTTTGTTTTGTATTTTCTGTTTGAAATTAGGTTTGTCTACAGGGAAAATATATTTAACATTTCCTAACTAAATAAATAAATAAATAAATAAATAAATAAATAAATAAATAAATAAATAAATAAATCAATCAATCAATAAATATATAAAGGACAGTTGAAGTGTTGACAATGCATGCATATAAATACAGACAAAATTCAAGAAATAATGTTGTCTTTTACATAGCAAAGTCGCATTTTGTTTTGGAGATTCTCATTCAGTTGGTAACTATAAATCCTCCAATACATTGAACATATTCGATACTCATCAAACAAAGACATAATAATCAATGGCCAAATCATAGCTCCAGTTCAAAGTAAAAACTTTGAAATTGACAAATCACGTGATCTGTCACCAGTATAGTTAACTACATGCAAAGCAGACATGTTCCAAGAAGTAGTACACTTGCATTTAGTGCATCGGACAAGTGGAATATGATCTTCAATATATAGTTAGAATGAAGTGTAGATTTTATACATTTAAAATAAACACTGAAATAATTTTATAGAGCCTAATAATATTAGAAATTGGACAATCCCTCTGAAAACAAATTACAGAAATCAATGAAACTAATGCCTTATACAATATTACGTCATGGCAGGTTTAACCTTTATTATCTAATTCGGTCATTTTATCCGAGAAAGATCAGCATAGCGCGCACTTGAATAATTAATGCAACACATCGAATCTTTTCTAAATTGTTTGATTACTTTATCTGGGAAATATGTGTTTATAAAATGTTTTAGTTTCCTATTATAGCTCATGATTCTAATGATAGGAGGAGAAATGTATCGATAGCTGAATACAAAACGTTAAGTCTTTACCAAGTAATAGATTAAATCGCCAACACAGCCATTAAGTGATTAATAATGCAAATACGAATTACTGAAACGAACAGATGAGTAAGATTGTAAGTCTGAAGAGAAATGCTTGTTTTGGTGGTGCTTTACATGTATTGCGTCGTTAATGATGTAATAAAATAAACCTTAATTGATCTAATTCATCGCCTACGCTCTCTGGTTAATTTCTGAGCGCTTAAATACATTAAGAAAATTTTATCGATTTATAATTCTTTGAGTTTACAAATCTTTGAGTATTTTACTTTTTAAAATGATTTAAGTCTTTTATGTTTTAAGTTTGAATTTTAACTAGTATGTTTAAAACAGGGCAAACTTTTGTAAAAAAGGTTATGAAAATTGATAAACGAGAATTATAGCTAATGATACCATCGATATATCTTTTATATTTAACGCTTTCTTTGAAGACGTCTATGCTTTCTTTTACCAAGCTATTTTGATACACATTAATTGGGTTTCATAACAAGCTATTTGGCAATCATTTGGGCAGCGATAGAAATCATACATACGGATCGAATACATGTCCTAATCACAATTCCAAATGAAAGTAAAAATTTGAAAATGTCAAACCAGGTTAAACACGTGTATTTTCACGTGAGGCCGGAAAGTGTTAAGGAAAAGGTAGCAAATGTCTTGAATATTTTCTAAAAACTTCCGTATATGTAATTCTCAGGTTGTATAGAAACAAATAAAATACTCAACCTTTAAGAGTCATATTGAATGTTTATATATGTATTGGACAAAAGTAAAAATGCTCAACAACACAATAAAATAACATTATAACAATCCAAATATTTGACAAACATTATTCGTCAATTTTATTCATCTTAAATTGTAAAAACACTTATTTGATAAACCTATGCCTATTTAAAAAAATGTGTTCCAATTTACCAAGGAAATATATATATGGAAAATAAAACAGATTGAAAATGCAGTTATGTGAATAAACTCTCAAATACACTTTCACTAGAATACTGTATATGATTGTAAATACGTTTAAATACGATTGATAAATCGAAACAATAATTAAATGTAAGCTCTAATTAATTCTACTGAGAGGATTTGTGAACAAAATGGTTGATGGATCGGTATGTCTGTATTAATTTTGATTGGCTACCAGATTACAAAACCATACATCATGTTGTCAATAAATCAGAGATAACACTAAAACATCCGGGCTCCGCTGTAAATAACTTACTTCTGTTAAAATACAGTTTGTAGAATTCATTTTTTTTCATTTTGTTTTAAATCATCTGTATATTTATTTAGCTAATAAACTTCAAAATGATTGGGATGTAATTAAAAAATAATGAAAAATACAAAGAATAGCATAGTATTATAGCAGTTTCAGAATCACAATCAATCAGTGAAATTAAATTTGATATTTTATTGCAATTATATCAGTGCAAGAATACACATAACGGTTATTAAATTGATATTATAATTATTATTATTAAATAAAGGAGTCTACTATCATTTCCTCGATATATCAAGGGAACTGTTACCACGTGAGGAATATAATACATGTATCTAATTTAACCCTCAATTTCAGTATTATATTTTGAATTTATATAGCATTTTTGAAACCTTAATACATCAGGTACATGTCAGACAATTTCAGACGTTTTATTGGTTTATTGATATTCTGGATTCGTTTACATCAGCGAATTGGTGTAATAAACATAAAATGTGCGTTTTTTCCTTTTTTCTGTTTGGCGAATACTGAATTATGATATTAAATAATCAACAATGTGGTGTATTGTAATGTATTTGAGTTGAGTTGGGTAATTGTGTTTAACGTCCCAGTCAAGAAAATTTCACTTATATCGAGACGTCGTCAGCTATAGGAGCTAAAATTTTGCCTGTGCGTTGGCTGATGGCATTATACAGCAGGGTTCTTTAGCGTGCAAATCCCACCGTGACACGGGATCTCGTTTATTTTAAGTTCCCGGCTTGCGTTTTACTAAACGAATTAATACAATAAACGTTAAAATTGCATTTTCATTTTTCATTGACGACTTTTAGTGATCAACAAGGTTTATAACGTTGTGGTTGTATTAATTCATTTTCAGAAATAAGATAAATCAGATGGTTAGGATTCTTATTCAAATATTTAATTTTATAAATAGTAGGAAAACAGTTAGATGAGTCTTATTATTTTTTTGTTAAATAAAAGAGAAATGATTTCGATTAAAGCAATGAAATAACTATAAAAAGTTCATTATGTAATTGAAAATAGCAAAAATCTGGGTCTTAGAATGGAATGAGTTTGAACTAATAACTAACTTAGAGGCCGCGAAGACGTCAGTCTACAGATACAGGGTCTCTCATCCCTGTGAGTTCGAGACACGCTCAGACCACATGTGAAAACGTGAATTTTCCTTGCCGTTGGCCTCTAATGGTTCACCTGGTATCAGTATAATGTGACTTGGGGATAGATGGGCTTTTCTGCAGTGTACTGACTCTGTGAGCTAGCATGTTAAAGTCGCCCTGAGTGGGCGGTAGTACAAGGCAGACCATAAAACGCACTTCATATGCATACACTAACTTGTTCATAGATTAATCAATAGAGATTGATAAAAAATAGTTCTCGTCGCGAATAGGTGAAAAATTTTCTAATGCGACGTAAAGCACCATTTACAAACCAACTTAATAGCTATTATTTTGTTGACAATATAAAAATAACATTTATCGTTAAGGCAGTGTTTTGTCCTAACGTAATAGAGTAAGCATACAAGCAACTACAAACATATCGATCAATATTCAGATCACAGTTCCGAATGGAAGTTAAACGCGTAAATACTACAAAACAAAAAATTGGGGTCAGGTGCGTCGGAAAGGTAATCAGCTACCCTGTAACTGACTACGTCCGTCATGTATGTAATCAAAACAAAAAGAACATTAATTTTCTTTTACAAAATGTACTTTAACAGATAGGAAAATTTAATAAATTAAGAATTTAAAAATTATATACTACTGGATAATTTAATAGTTTTGATTGCAATATTTACGAAAAGTTCCTTATGGAACCATATAGTTTAATTATCCCATTAAACCGAAGCAAGGAAGAAAATCAAAGTACAATTATAACAAAGAAAACTGTTTTAGAGTATTGATTTTTATATTCGACTTTTATTGTGCACAGTTAATGGTCATGACATTGTTGTAAGACCGTAAGCTTTCTTCTTATTCTATAACGAATTTCAACCATGTATTTAAAACTTTAAATATCAATAAGTCCGTTACATTGATGATTTTAAGACTCCTCTAATTGGTATGTTTACAAAGTATAAAGAAACTAAATTGCAGTATTTGAATAAAATAAACAATTCGATGCATGTTAAAGAAATACTTCCAATGTTAAGTTTCTGATAGCAAATACTTGTAATTGTTTCATCAATCGTTTCTAAATCTACGTAATAACATCTCATTGTTCCTTTCTATTCTGAGGTTTGGTATTTGTTTAATATGCATGGACTACCTAATATGGCTCGGATATCAATGAGGTAATAAATCTTTTGCGACAAATAAACCCGCGTTACGTAATTGGAATAGAATAATTATGCCTTAAGCCTTCAGTCTTTTAACAAACAATTACCTGTAGCTGCACTAAAAGTAAACCTTATATATTATTTCACAACATTATCACATGTATACATTCAACAATTAATTATTTAATAAGAAGCTTTTGTCTTTTGTCAGAAAGGAATACTTTAGACAAAAAATGTTGACGCAGAGATATTGCAATCGTAGATTTATGAAGACGCCCGAAAAAAAGATTTATGGACGGTATCACAAAATTATCCTCGATAAATGGGGTCGAATAGATCCATTGTTCTTTCATTCCCTTTTTGATTACACACGTGACGGATGTAGCTAGGTAAACAGAAAGGCTTACCCTTTTGGAGCAACCGGACTCTATTCCCTGTTAAAAGTACACATGTTTTCACTTTGCTTTGGGAGTGTGATTTTTACATAAATAGATATGTTTTTATTTTGACTATAATTTGTTATTAAAAAACGGAAAAAACCTTCAATTTCCTTTTTATACTTGAAAATAATAAGATCACAATTGTAAAAAAGTAGTCGGTGTACCAGAGCCACAACAAAAAAGGAAAATAAATTTTTGATTTGAAGATGTTGATTAAGTCGGTCCCTATGCCTGAATTTTAAAATGTTTCATAAAATGTTTGATGCATCAAAACATTACATTTGATAGGGAAATATAAATGTGAGAGTATATTTATTAACAAAAATGCGATTTTAGCTAAAAACTTTCAAGTTTAGCAAAATAATCTTTACAACAGTTGAATTTCGTGATGATTATAAAACGTTTTAAACAGTGTAATCATTGCTAGATTACAGTGAACATTGTAAACGTGCTTATTTACATTATTTAAAGTTAGACCCAAGATTTTTTCAAGAAAATCAAATTGGTTATATTTAGATAATTGTTTTTCTATGAATGAAATTTTGCATCATAATTATAATATAAAGAAATGGTAAATACATATTTGTATAGTTATTTTTAAAGCAGTGTATTGAAATCCGGACTTTGACAAACACTCGTCATAACGCTTAATACTGTTAAGTATCATGGTTCAAGTAGTTTTATAACGTTGTATTAGTTCTACTTATTGTAAAAGTATTTTGAAATATACAATATGCAGAAATTGAAATCGTAGTGTCATTAGTCATAGCTTGTACGATTATTATATAACAAATACATTCAACCGATTCAAAATTACCATGGATATATTTTACATCCTATCATTCAATGTTCCTTTTATTGGCAATTTTGAGTTCATATATGGCGAATGTATCTAACTAAACAGGAGGTGCTTAACCTTCAAAAGCACCGGACGTCACTCCCCTGGTGGAAGTCCACGTATTTCACCTAATTTACAAGTTGTCAAAGTTTGTACTTTGTTTTTAGGATTGTTTTTTAATATAGACTGGTATTTTTGTTTTAGATTGATACAATATATTCTGTTTTTATGTCATCAACAAATCATATCACGGACCTTTGGTTATAGCATTATGCAATCCTTGCGAGTAAGACGTTTCATAATTGCTAAACGAAAATTTATAGTTTTGTTGTATTTTGTAATGGAAAATAGGATATAACTGAGATATTTGTCAGGTTATAATACTTTGACTGCAATATAAATGTCTTTCTGTAATTGAAAAATACAAACATTAGTAATTATGCATCAGGATCATCCGAGACAAGAAACGATCAATAACTGATTTATTGACGCCGTACTGCCAGTGCAACAATACTAAAGAGCCAAAATATGTTAAAATGTACTTAAAGAATAAGTGAAACTGTTTCTAAGGGAGTAGAAAATATAATACACAATAATATCAAATGTCTATCTTTTGATAAATGATTTAGGGATTACATTTTGAAGAAAAACAAATTGGTTGTATTAAGATCATTAACCTTCAAACACTGTAAAATCCTCAATATTTAAATTCAATGAATGAAATTTGGCATGATATTTTTTAAATAAATCTATGGTAAATATATATATATGTATACTTATTTATCAGGCAGTATAAATGCTGAATAGTGAAATCCGGATTGGAATAATATCAAGTTGTAAGCATAAGATAAACGACTCGAGAATTACTTATAGAAAATAAATTCGCAAAAAGTTCCTTCAACCATAAATAAGCAGGGTCGATCTTGAAACATTTTATTTTATTATCTTGGTCATGAATTCAAACACAAACACTCATAAAAGCAAACACACCAGTACATGTCTAAGAAAGACACATTAATCTTAAGATTGGAATATTGAATAATATTGCCAAATTATAATATATGTTATAAATCGGCCGTTTTGGAATACAAATACTCATCAGTAGTGCTTGGACTAAAACTTGTGAAACAAAGAGCTTGAAAAATATCTAAATAACCAAAACTATTTAACCAAATTTAGCTAAGGAAATACATTGTACTTTGTGCAAGGGAGTACAACTATTTTAAGTAGCAGCGTATTTAGACAATGATGCATTTCTGACAATAAAAAGAATTGCCTACTCAGTACAGGTCATCCTTGGGACTGTTTGGTGCACCAGCAGCGATACCGATTCAATGGTTAAAAATACATGTCACACTAGAGTCAATTTTACAACATTAGATGGCCGTTTCAGAATACAATTCCTCATCAGGAGTTTCCGGAACAAAATTATGATTTTTTCCAAGAGAATGGAAGAATTGATAGTGACCCTTATATACGGCACTACAATTTTGGATGATTTTGCACAAAAAAACATAATTAAAGCATTTGCGAACTGATTAAAACTATTGACAGATTTGTGTAATTAACTCCTTAATCTCTTAAGGAATTGCCTAAAGAATGGTTAGTTTTAAATACGTGTAGTTTCATCTTAACTCGGATAGGGTAAGTGGGAATTTAATTTAATTACTGATCAGAAAAAAACAAGTATAACATTAAGAGATATTTATAAATTCAAAGAGAAATACCAGATAAATTTTATATTGTTTTCCCTGTTGCAAGAGGTGCTTCGTGACAATTTAGGACTTATTTGACATCACAATGGCTGGGCATAGCAGAAAGATGACGCCTACGTAATTATGTTAAGTACAATAATTTAGAATATGTGTACTTCTGAAGTAATAACTTGTCAATTATAGAAATCTCAAATGCAATGAAATAATGATATAGAGAGAATACTACGTTTTATTTAAAAATAACAGAAGTGATCGATAGGTGCAGCTATATAAAATGTACTTTACACTAGCCAAGAGAACTTAGAACGAAATATAATGAACGAAAGCGGGTTGTAGATGTTAATTTGTATATATATGGAACACAAACATGTCATTCGATTTCTTTACCATAATTCTAAACAACAAAGCAAAATCTTTAAAAATTGTAAAGTTAAATATACGACTTTACACCTGGGAAGTGGGACCAGTTGCTTTGAAAGATAAGCACAGCGTCGCAATGGCTTGTTACATCCACTTTTTTCTTGAAGTACATTAATTTAGAATCTATGTACAACTAAGTAATACATTGTCAATAATGGAAATGCCAAATGCATTAAACTAATTATAAAGAGCAGATGCTAAATTTTGTTCATTGTGATTGATAATTGCAGCTATATAGCATGTACTTTACGATAGCCAAGGGGACCTGGAACAAAACATAAAACGAAATCAATGATTTGAAATCGAATGATATGTACTCTTGTTTATAAGAGTACATCTAACACAAACATACCATTTTTATTCGAAACCACAATTCTAAAAGCAAAGTAAAACTTTGAAACTAGCACATTAAACTGAGCACGTAAAGTTGTACCAAGGAATTGCGGCTGGGTACTCCAAAAGAGATAGCAGCTCAGATTATATAAGTCTTGACTGCGGACGGATAATTTGCAACTATTCGTGTCTTGTCCATGTGGATGGTTCAATTGCTTTTATATGGGTCTAACCATCCAAATTGTTTTGAGTCATTGATCCAATAATACAATTTAGAATATTGTAAAATGTTTGAAATGACAAAAGATAGACAGAATGTTATGAAATCTGTTTCGTTAAATCGTCAATACAACAAAGTGAATCTATTTACAGCAACAATGTGACATATATAAATACAATATTATAATTATATTTAGACAGTTCATTTTATGTTTGTCTCCCCCTTTCAAACTTATACTTCATAATTCTCCTTTTTTGTCACTTCTGCACGTTTTCGGGTGCATTCATGGTTGTCAAATACATATTCTTGAGTTACAGGTTTCCAGTTGATAATTGTTTACTATATTACTAGTCTTCGTTTAGTATTATCTTAAAGAATTACATAATGAAATCATCAAACAGTACAGCCATATAACAGTTTTTCCTTTTTGCCGCTTTCAGTACGTAATCCTAATATAAACCATAATGCAACGTAATGATATAATTTACAGGGTAATTCGTTAACAGAAATAATATTACCCTTTTCCATGATCATAAAACCTTCACAATGTTTCTAATGTATTGTTTCAATGGATACGTATTTTAATTAGTCTATTTGCAACATGTGGTAAAATACTTGCATTATCTCGAAAGTTGACAAATGACAAACAGACTGCAAATTTGTTTAATGCCATACTTATCCTTATTACTATGGGTTATATTACAACTCAGAATCTGAAAGCTTTTGATAGGTAGGTGGAAATTCTGTGTAGCTAGCTAAGAAGCAGGTACTTACCCTTCCAGAGCACCCTCCTCATTTCCCTAGTGGAGGTTCACGTTTTTTAACCTTAATTGTCAGTTTCAAAGGTTAAGGTTTTTGCTTTGCTTCTGGAATATGGTTCGGACAGAGATTAGTATGTTTTTTTTTTGATTACCAATGGATTTGAAGTCAATACATCACTTGAGTTTATAATAAGGAAACAGTTGTATTCCGATTTAAAGAGCAAACATGCAGGATTTGAAACAGATACTCTGACTTATTGACAGTCGTAGAAAGGATTATTTGTTATCTTATTTTTAGATGTGGGTATTCAAGGCCATTGGTGAACTGTCACTATAGATGTGAGGCCGGATGCTCAGAAATATTGTTCCTATATAGTTACAGCTGTGATAGTATTTTCAATAATTTATTGCATTGCTGAAGCTATGTAATACTGGGATATTGTATAATGCGTTACCTATCATTATCAGTTTCTATTACAAACATGTACTACTTTAAGAAGAAATAAGGGTTTTGATTGCAATATTTGAAAAACATCATCATCAGTACATATTACATCAGTTTTATTTTTACAGCACTAGACAGTCGTTTTGGAATACAATTCCTCATTGGTAGTGCTTGGACTAAGATTATGAAACCAAAACTTTTTTCCAAGATGTTAAAAAATACCTAAAGGACCAAATATCAAAAACAAACATATTAATCCATTTCCGAATCACAATCCAGAAGCAAAGTAAAAACTTTGGAACCGACAAGTTAGGTTACACACGTAAACATCCACCAGGGAAGTGAGGCCGGGTGCTCCGAAAGAGTAACCACCTCCTGTTTAGCTAGCTACACCCGCCACGTGTGTAATCAAAATTGTGTGAAAGGAACATGGAACTATGAGACGTCAAATATATCCAAGGCAATCCTGAACACAGAGACATTAAACTTAACAACAATACTGTGATGATATTTTACAAAATGTAGCTGAGGAAATACTTTAAATAAGACAGCACACCTTAGTTTTTTTTAGAAATTAAAATTTTACTAGCAGTAAATTTAGACAATAGTACACTTCTATATAAACGAAAACAACAGATCATAATAAAATTAAGGAAATATCACAAACAAAAAAATAGACGACATTGATTGAAACTCTTCTTTGGACAAGCATCTGTTGAGGGACATGTCGAATTTTATACACTAGCGTACGTATGTATTGTAAAATGGTTTTAAGTATATTTGATAACAAAACTTGAATTAAACATTCAAGTCTTTATTTATGTATTTAAAAGCGTTGGCAGTTTTGCTTGTTTTTAAGTTGGAAGTTCCAAAAATACTATAGTTTAAGACATAATTCAAACCACTACATTCTTATTGCAAAACTTACAATGATTTCATCAAATATTCATATCAGACTACGCAGTTAACCTCTAAGATTCTATTCTGTTCAGTTAAAAGTGCATGAACTAACTAGCTAATATACCTCGGATTTCAATGAAGTAATACCTTGGATTTCAATGAGGAAATAAATCTTTTGCGAGAAATAAACTCGCGTTACGAAATTAGATATGAGTAATTTCGCCTTAAGGCTTTAGTCTCTTAACAAACAATTAGCTACACTAAATTGCATGATACATGTTTTTCTTGACAATATAATAAGGTTAAAATGTAAGTAAGGAAACACTGACTGGAATTTGTTAATAAAAACAGTAAAAATCCCATATCTCTTTTCATACTTTAAAAATAATTACATATTAATAAAAGTTAGAACCAAAGCTTATGAATCGAACCAAAGTTGAAAATGTTAAGCAAAGTAAGTCATCATCTTCGAATGGAGATGTTCAGCTAGTCGGTATCTATTCTTAAATTAAATATGTTTGATAAATGGTGCACCAGAAAATTAAGCAAAATTAAGATGCCAATAATTCTAAATACATGGTCATTAACACAATAGCATTCAAATAATATTACACATTTATAAAATGGCTACTAGTATATCAGTGCGACTTTGTACTATACATTTAGACTTTGTACAACGAAGTAGGCTGCTTGCAAATAAATTGTTGACTCAGGGATATTGCAAGTCTAGGCTTATCAAGCCCCTCAAAAAGTTTTATGGCCGTCATCACAGTATTGTTAATAAGTTCTATGTCTCTGTGTGCAGGATTGCCCTGGATATATTTGACGTCTCATAGTTCCATGTTCCTTTCACACAATTTTAATTACACACGTGGCGGGTGTAGCTAGCTAAACAGGAGGTGCTTACCCTTTCGGAGCACCCGGCCTCACTTTCTTGGTAGAAGTTCACGTGTCTAACCTAACTTGTCAGTTCCAAAGTTTTTACTTTGCTTCTGGATTGTGATTCGGACATGGATTAGTATGTTTGTTTTTGACATCAATCTCAAACAATGAGTATTTTAATTCAATGAATGTAATCGACATATGACAGATATTATTTATTACAGTTAAAATATATATGTTAAACTGTTAAATATTTAAATTCAGACTTTGGCCTACACTTACGGTAAAGCTGAATTGTGTCAAGTATCTTGAATTCAAGTAAGATAATAAGGTTTTAACTATCCCACTTATTGTAAAAGTATATTAAAATATATTAAAGGGATGAATTAAAATCGCAGAGTTATTTATTTAAGCTTGTACAAATTGTACTACTAGATAACACACACAATTATTATGTAATCAGCAATGCATA
Source organism: Anadara kagoshimensis (assembly GCA_021292105.1). Classification (NCBI taxonomy): domain Eukaryota; kingdom Metazoa; phylum Mollusca; class Bivalvia; order Arcoida; family Arcidae; genus Anadara; species Anadara kagoshimensis. The sequence goes on from CM037865.1 coordinate 12,734,190, forward strand.
CCAAGAACCCCGGTTATCACATTATCAGATCTCTGGGGTTTTATTGTAAATATCCGTTCGTAAGACGTTTTATAATTGCTAAACGTGGATTATTATAGTTTTGTTGTATTTTGTGTTGGAAAGAGGATACAACTGATATTTCAGTCAGCTAATAAAACTTTGACGACAATATAAACGTCTTTATCTCTTTATGTAATTGAAAATACAAAAATGAGAAATAAAGAATCAAGATCTTCAGATGAACAAAACATTAAAAAACGTGATTTGCTAGCACGATATTACCAGTTAACAATATGGAAGCATCCAAATATGTCAAAGTATACTTAAAGAATAATAAAACTTTTATCTATGGAAAAAAATATTATGTACAATAATGCCAAAAATATGGCATCGGATAAATGACTAGGGCATTACAAATAGGAGTAAGATTGCCAAAGTAAGTTAGTTCTAAAAATAATATTTTCACACAAAGTTTCTTCAACTATAAAATATATAAGCAGGATGGATATTGAAACATTTTATTCTATTATCGCGGAAGTGAATTGAAAAACGAACACTAGAAAAGCAAACGCACGGGTACATGTCCAAAAAAGACACATTATACTTAAGATGGCAATATTGAACAATATCTTCGAATATGATTTAAATCGATCGTTTCGGAATACAAGTGCTCATCAGTAGTGCTTGGACTAGAAATTGGGAACAAAGGGCTTGGAAAATAATAACCAAAATATATTTAACCAAATTTAGCTGAGGAAATACATTGTACTCTGTGCGAGGTAGTATAGCTTAGTTTTGGGAAATTATAGATTTTAACTAGCTGTATATTTAGACAATAAAAATGTATTGCCTACTTAGTACATGACATCATTGGGAATGTTGTCACGAAGAAATACAGCAGAGATGACGCCCCAATGGTTTTAATTCCATATAAAAACAGTGTTACAACGTTTTACAGTGTTAGGCGGTCGTTTTAGAATTCTGTTCCTCATCATTAGTTTTTAGACCAAAATTTTGAAATTCTAATTTTTAATGGGGTTTAAATAATAATTGTGAATCTTGGATTACGGCACTAAAACTTCCATTAAAACAATGAACAGATTGCTGTAATTAACTCCACAATCTCTACAGCGGCTGCTGTAAGAATAGTGAGCTTTAAATACTTGGATTCCATCCCAACTCGGATATGATAAGTGGAAATTTAATTACTAATGAGAAAAAACAATTATCATATTTAAAGATATTTATAAATTAAAAGTGAAACAAGAGATAACTTTTATGTTGTTTTTCTTGTTCCAAGAGGTGCTTCGTGACCACATATGGCTTATTGGACGCCTACATTAAATTAAAATACAATACTTTTAAATATGTGTACTCCTGAAGTAATAACTTGTCCATAATAGAAATCTCAAGAGAACAGATTTAGTTTGAACGGAAAACCCCCTCAGATGTGATTGATAATAACAGCTATATAAATTGTACTTTACAATAGCCAGGGGAACATAGAACGAACTATAATATACGAAAATAAATTGTAAATGTTAATATTTATATATATATGGAACACAAACTAATCATTCAGTTTCTATACCATGATCTTAAATAATAAAGTAAACACATTGAAATATAAAATGTTAAATACGCGACCTAACACCAGGGAAGTGGAACCAGGTGCTCTGAAAGGTTAAGCACCGCCTTCGATTATATAGCTGTATACTTGGTTTACTTTACAATGGCTTGTTACAGCAGATAGATGGCACCCACATTTATTTTTGACGTACATTGAATAAATTTAGAATCTATGTACTACTAAGTAAAATCTTGTCAATAATGGAAATCCCAAATGAATTGAAGCAATGATGAAGAGCAGATACTAAATTTCATTCATTGTGATTGATAGTTGCGGCTATAAAACATGTACTTTACGATAGCCAAGGGAACCTGGGACACAACAAAATATAAAAACGAAATCAAGATGCATGATATGTATTCTTGTTTATGAGAGTATATCAAACAAAAACATACCATTCTATTCCAAACCACAATCCTAGAAGTAAAAACTTTGAAAGTAGCAAATTAAACTAAACACATAAACTTGTACCAAGAAATTGCGGCAAGGTACTTCAAAAGGGTAAGCAGTTCTGATTATATAAGAAATCATTAAATTGTACGGATCGCAGTTGTTCCTTTTTGCCGCTAATCGTAACATTAACCATAATGCAACTTAATGATATAATTTACAGGGTAATCCGTTAAAAGAAATAATATTACCCCTTTCCAGGAACATAAAAAACCTCATAATGTTTCTAATGTAGTGTTTCCATGGATGCGTATTTCAATCAGTCTATTTACAACATGTGATAAAATACTTGCATTAATTCGGAAGTTGACAAATGACAAACAGACTGCAAATTTATTTAATGGCGAACTTAACTTTGTTACTATGGTTTATATTGCAACTCAGGATCTGAAAGCTTTTTTATGGGAATGTAGAAATTCTGTGTAGCTAGCTTAACAGCAGGTACTTACCCTTCCAGAGCACCCTCCTCATTTCCCTAGTGGAGATTCACGTTTTTCAACCTAAATTGTCAGTTTCAAACTTTATAGTTTTTGTTTTGCTTCTGGATTATCGTTCGGACAGAGATTAGTATGTTTGTTTTTGATTAACAATTCGATTTGAAGTCAAGTCTTCCAATTTTAAAGGATAAACAAACAGGATTTGAAACAGATACTCTGACTTAAGGGCTATTGACAGTCGCAGAAAGGATGATTTGTTATTTCATTTTTAGATGTGGGTGTTCAGGACCATTGGTGAACTGTCACTATAGGTGTGAGACCGGATGCTCAGGAATATTGTTCCTACGTGATGCCTTAAATCAAATGCTACCTATAAGCTAATTACAGCTGTGATAGTATTTTCAATAATTTATTGCATTGTCGAAGCTAATTTAATATTGTAATATTTAGATATTGTATAATGCGTTACCTATCATTATCATTTTCCTTCACAAATATGTACTTTTAAATGTAGGAAACGTTTTAAAGAATTTTTATGTCTAAAGAGAAATAAAAGTTTTGAGTGCAATTTTTAATAAACATCATAATTGTCTTTATAGAATAGTGCAAGTCAATTATCATCCGTGCAGAATTGTCAATAAAACGAAAACAACAAATGCAATATAAATAATTAATGTCAAATATGAAAATCAGGACTATTGATTTAAACTCCTGACTTTGGACAAACATCTGTTGACGATATGTCGAATTTTATTTATTAGCGTACATATGTAGTGTAACATGGTTTTAATTTCTTTGATAACGTCAACTGAAGTAATTATTTTAAAAACGTTGGTAATTTTGCTTGAATTTAGGTTAAAAGTTCCTGAAGAACGCGTGTTACTAAGAGATAAAGAAACTAACTTATCGAACTAATAGGCACTGTACGGTGTAAGTTTATGAAATATCACAAATCATTACTTTCTTATTGCAAACCTTACCATTGTTTCATCAAATATTCATATCAGTCTACGCAGTAAATCCCCAGGATTTTATTCTATTCTGACGTATCATATTAGTTAAAAGTGCATGACCTAACTAGCTAATATATCTCGGATTTCAATGAGATAATTAATCTTTTGCTACGAATAAACTCGCGTTACGTAATTGAATATCAGTAATTCCGCATTAAGGCTTTAATCTTTTAACAAACAATTAGCTATACTAAATTATACTTCATACATATATTTCTAATTATATTTTATTAGTTTAAAAATGTAAGTAAGGAAACACTTTGACATGAATTTGTTATTAAAACAGTAAAAATCTCACATCTTCTTTTATACGTTAAAATAATTACATATCAAAAATAATTTAGAACCAAAGCTCGTGAATCGAACCAAAGCTGAACATGTAAAGCAATTAAGTCACCATATCCGACTGGAGATGTTCAGCTGGTCGGTCTCTATTCTTAAATTAAACATGTTTTATAAATGCTGCACCAAAACACTACACATAATTAAGATAAAACAATAATACTAAATACATAGTCAATTAAACAATACCATTCAAATAATATTACATACGTATAAAACGGTTACTAGTATATCAGTGGAATTTTGTTGTATATCTTTAGACGTCACTCTCATAAAATGCATATTTCAATTCAATTAATGAAATCGACATGTGACAGGTATGAATTCTTATACGGTATTTATTCATAGCAATATATAGTTATATGTTACACGGTCAAATATTGAAATTCAGACTTTGGCCTACGCTTATTGTAAAAACTAAATTGTGTCAAGTGATTTTATAAGTTTAAGTTTTAACTATCCCACTTATTGTTACAGTATGCATATCACGAACCCTCTTTTATCTCATTATAAGGTCTCTGGGGTTTTATTTTAAATATCCGTAAGACAATGTATAATTGCTTTACGTGCATTTAGTATAGTTGTGTTGTATTTTGTGATTGAAAAGAGGATATAACTGAGATTTTAGTCAGGTAATAATACTTTTATGGGAATACAAACGTCTTTATATAATTGAGAACATTAGCAAGAAAAAATCATCAACATCTTTATTTGAATAGTACAATCAAAAACTGATTTATTAACACCATATTGCCAGTGAAACAATAGAGCAAAAGCTCTTAAATATGTCAAACTATACTGGATAATTAATAAAACTGTTGCTATGGGAACAGAAAAAATAATGTAAAATAATATCAATATTGAAGACAATTGTTTCTGATATTTGATCCGTATTGACTTTGAATAAATGACTCGGTTTATTTTTTTATACTAGTTGACCGATAAAAGCCAAAACCTAAAAATAAAATGTTTGCAAAATTTTCTTCAAACATGAACACGTCCTTTTTGTTTTATTTTATCCTTCCGTCTATGTGATGTAAATTGACAGGTTATGTCCTTAATGGACTAAAGATTGTAATATTAAAATTAAATATTACTTTTAAACATGAGTATACAAAAGTGGTGATCAAGTAAATACTTTGAAATCATGAAACACAATGCATGCTCAAATCAAATTACAAAAAGAAAATTAAAAACTAGAAGATTAAGTTATATACGAGAACGTCGTTTGAAGAAATGAGGCCAGGTGCTCCGGAAGGTTAAACGCCTCCGATTTAGCTAGCTACGCCTGCAACATGTAAAATCAGAATTGAGAGAGTATTGAGCAGCATGGCGTCGAATATATCATAGATATATTTTGATACAGAGAAATTATTCTTATCAACAATATATGGCATAAAACGTTATGAAAAGCCTAAGCTTGCAAAAAATAAAACTTGAGCTATTAATATGTTCTACTTTGCTCAGTTTTATTCAATCGCTTGTAGTTGTAAGCGTCCTCTGTAGCGGCCACGTGAGCTTACTCTTTTTCAAACTCTACAGAGGTGTCTTTAGTATGCACTGAGACACGTGACCTCGGTTTTGAATCTCATCCGAAGGACTACTGAGTAACGAGCTGTTTACAGCTCTAGTATGGACAAGAGATGAAATTGAAATTAAAGCGCTGCAACAAAAACCATGAAATAAAATTACATTACAGCACTAGGAAGACGTTTCAGAATACAATTTCTCATCATTAATGCTTGGACCAAAATTATAACACGTTTTTTTTAGCATTTGAAAACATATTCAGACACCAATATATATTTCATCAAATTGGGATAAAGAGATACTTTCATGAGGGAGTATACTTACGTTTTTGATGTTTCAAAGTCATTAACATGGCCATGAAACAGTAAAGGGTCATGTGAAATGATCTCTATATGGAATTTTAGATGTAATTTTTTTATTTTTGCCCTCGTATTACAGCATACATGAGCCATTATACGATATGTAATTAAACCTTGAAGTTCTTGGTTGAGCAGTTTGGAAAAAAGCAACAGCAAAAAGCTTGTTTTTGTACCATTAACTAAATTACACCTTTCTAACTACTGTCGGCTACATTTGTCAGAAAAGAAATTGAGTACTCTGTTCATAAAATGGTTAAAATACTATGTTTTAGACAATACGGCAATACAACTTTAATTTCAGTTGCTTTTGCATAATACATAGTTATAGATTAGGTGATTAGATTAAAACAGATTGCTGTAATTACCTTCTAGATATCTTAAGCGACTGCTCTAGGAATAATTAGTTACAAAAGCTATAAAATACGTGGATTCCATTTTAACTTTAATCAGGCAATTGGAAATTTGATTTAAAATGTTTCTTATTAGAAAACAAATTATAATTTAAAAGATATTAACAAATTATTAAAGAAACACTAGACACATGTTATGTTGTTTTCCCTGTTACAAGACGTAATTCGTGACAATTTATGACTAGTATGACGTCACAGTGATTGGTTATTGCGGACAGCTGACGCCCACATTAATGTCTTGAAGTAGAATAATTTAGAATCTAATGAAATGATAGATTGACAATTATGAAGATCCCAAATGCATTAGAGTTATGATAAAGAGCAGATACTAAATTTTATCGATTGTGATTCATAATTGAAGCTATATAACATGTACTTTACGATAGCCAAGGGAACCCTGAGCACAATGTTTAAAATATAAAAACGTAATCAAGATGCATGACCCACTAATATACAATACAATTGCAAAGATTTGAAATGAAAGACTGTTTGGAAATTTTTATTTAGTTTGCCAATATGAATCTTCAATGCTTCTAAGTATATAGTGCATCAACTATAGTAGTTCAAACAGACATTCACTGTGTAATTTAGTGCTAAACAAAGTTAATGTATAACGACATGTGATAGTAATACCGGGTACCGGGTGTTCATTGTAATGAAACATGCTGTCTTCCCAAAATCGAACAGTCTATTAGCCCAATCTAATATTCAAATTAAAGGTAAAATGCCCAGCCAAGTCCCACTTGACGCATAATACGTCTAATTCCAACTAAAGCGACATATATAAATACAATGCTATATGGCATTTCAGTGTATGCCTATGTCTCCCCATATTAAACTATGACTATTTTTCTGTCATTAAGTTGTAATTTGTCAGTTTGTGGTTATTGTGACTATTGTTAAATAGATGTTTGAAATTACAAGTCTTGATGTTCGAATTGATAACTGGTTACTGTCTTACCAATAGTCCTTACAAGACAAGATAAATCCTTTTTAAAGAATTACAAAATAAGGTAAGGTAGGTCAGATTGCATTTCCCATGTATCAGTAATGAACTCGAAATCATAACGCAAGAGTAACTTAATGTTATACTAGTAATTTGAAAGGTTATCCTTCAAAAGAAATAAAATTACCCTTTTCCGTGATCATTAAAACCTTGATAATGTTTCTAATTCAATGTTTCCATGGAAACGTATTTTAATCAGTCTATTTACAACATGTAATAATATACTTTGTTGTCGGGAGTTGACAAATGACAAACACACTGCAAATCTATTAAGTGCTATAGTAAACCTTATTACTGTGGTTTATATTGTAACTCAGGAGTCTGGAAGCATTTTTGATGAGCTTAAAAGTAGGTAAACAATATTTTTTTTAACAAAGTGATTTCAAATCAATACACCACCCGAGTTAACAATGAGGATTCAATTGCCTTACGATTTAAAGGACGGAGAGACTGGCATTGCAATAGATACGCTTACTTAAGGGAATTTTGTCATTCGAATACAGACAGGCTGGTTTTATAATTTTATAGTCTCATTTTAAAATTTGAGAATTGCATATTCAAGGCAACTGGTGACAAAACGTGATCGTTTGGGCCCTACAAAGTAATTGCATCGTGGCTTTATATGGATTTGTTATTTTGTCACGTGGCTGACCGAAGTTAGAAATTCTTTTTAACAAGATGTCTTGGTGTGTGTTTATCCTGTTGTTTTTAAATTCACCTTTGTCGTGGCATTCTTCGTATTTTGTCTATTGCAAAGATAGAAATTCTGTTAGCTTGTAAAGTGACATTCTTTTTTAATGCCTTATTTCTCTTGCTGGTGTTTTACATTCACTCGGAAATAGAAGAATGTTGTTTTACCTTGCGCGTTTTCGTATAGAACTAGAAAAAATTTTGCATGTCCAAAATTAATTAATTCGATTTAGCCAAACATTTCCATAGATTTTAGTCCAAGGCAGGGTTATGTAAAATACATGTTTTTCCAGATACATGCTGTCCAAAGTTGTCGTATAGAACTAGAATAAATTTTGCATGTCCAAAATTGCTTAAAATGTTCTAAATAATCGAAGGAAATTGTGACTGGAAAAACATGTATTTAACATTACCCTGCCTTGGACTAAAATCTATGGAAATGATTGGCTAAATCGAATCACATGACCAACCCAGTACCATTGCGTACGTAGCAAAATGCTGGATCAGTCAAGCTCATACCTACGTCCCCTGTCTCTAACGTAAACGTCAACCAAAATGGCGACCGTAAATAAATTGTTAGCTGAATTTTCTGTTGAAGATTGTAGGTTAAAACGCATAAAGGTATTGTTTTGAAACATTGAAAGCCAAAAGAAAGACTGCTTGACTTCGTTAGTATGCTGAATGTTAGTATCCGTTTTATTTTGTTCTCACAGCAGTGTTTTATTGCACTTAAACTTCTTTCATTGACATCGGTAGCATTTTTTACAAACTTTTTTCAATAGCCCCGGGTTATCGGTAGGGTAAAAAAGTTACATGGTTTGTAAGTGCCCGGAACGGAATGATACAGGGCCAGAAGAAAACATACAATGTTCGGCTGCCGCCTCACCCGGTCTCTTTCCTACAGACCCTGTATCATTCCGTACCGGACACTTACAAAACCATGTAACTTATAACATTTCTCAAACATAAACAGATAACACAAGAAAATAGTAAACCACAAACATATTGATCCATGATCAAATAACAACAAAAGCAAAGTAAAAACTTGTAAAATGGTAAATGGGGTAAAATACGTAAATGTCCACCAGAAAAGTGTGTCCCAGAAGCCTTCTGGCTAGCTAGTTACACCTTCCACCAGTGAAATTAAAACGGTTGAAAATATTTAATTAAGGAAACGTGGAACAGTTGTTAAATTAACATTAGTTTTCAAATGTTTTACGTAGCATTAGTGGCACATATAATGTTTGTGCATAGTAAATACATTTCATCATTAAATAATTCAAACATGGTCAGTGTCAATGATGATAACATTATCTTGTTGTAAAGCATGGGAGTACTTGTGGTAAGTATACATCGATTCAGAAACCTGTCATTATAATACTGGGTATATAAAACTGATGTCATCTATACTCATCTGTCAAAATATTTAGGTATACATACGAATATGAATAAATATGAATATACGAGCGACGATATAAGATTTTATGAATTTTTCTAGATGAATGAACAGAAATATAATTTAAACACGTGACGGATGTAGCTAGCTAAACAGAAAGTGCTAACCATTCTGGAGAACCCGGTCTCATTTCCTGGTGGAACTTCACGTTTTTAACCTAATTTGTCATTTTTAAAGTTTTTACTTTGCTTTTTGGATTGTAATTTGGACATGGATAATTATGATCGTTTTTGATTTCCTATTTCTATCTAGTTTTTAACTAGTCTAAATGTATCCTTATCATATTTTGTTTCTTAATGTTGTAAGTTTATTGTTTCGTGTTCACGATTAAGCACCTACAATATTTTCAAGCTACAAATTGATTATTTCATTTATACTATTGTCTAAATTTGCTGCTAGTTAAAATTTGAAATTCCTCAAAAAGTAAGGTATACTCTCTCATGCAAAGTATTCCCTTAGCTTTATTTGGTAAAATATATTTTGCTTATTTGGATATCATTTCAACATCTTGAGAAAGAAAACATCGGTTTCACAATTTTGGACCAAGAACTATTGATGAGGAATTGTATTCCGAAACGGCCGTCTAGAGCTGTAAAATTAAAACTAGTATATGTCATCTGTATTGCTTTCTACGTCTAGTATTACAGAACAGTTAAAACAACAAAAAACAAAAATAACTTCAATGTTTACAGTTCAAAGCTCTGTCTTCTTTTAGCAATAACAACACAAAACACGAAGCCTTTACAAGTCTTGTCTATATTTTGCAGTTAGAAACCTTTCCTACTGAGAACATATAACGAACCTGTAACAAGAGAATTGTCCTGAAGCCAAATTTTAACACGTCAAATGAACAGTTGTTAAAATGGAATTATTGATTTTTATACAAATGATTTAGAAACACGTAATGTTTCGGTATATTTAAGTCCTTATTCTGTAACCAAATAATTTTTATATCGGAGACGAATTGATCATGGTCACGAATCATACTAAATTGCCAACAAGAAATGTAATCTGATCAAGTTAGAATAATTGTGAATCGATTAAAATGTAACTTTAATTCCATAAGCTATGAAAATATTACATTGTTCTATTCAGAATTATAAATGCATACATGGACATTCTTAAGCAATATATTTGTATTTATTAGAACATATCCAGGACATTTCAAAATTTCAAGTGAATTTCAAAACAAATTTATAACAAAAACTCATCTAGCAGAACAAATACATCAGTTGATAAAAAAGACAACAGGCGCAATTGCATTAAGCTTCCTTCCTTAATTGTCTTAATTAGCAACTAGCACAGTGTTGCAATAGTTACATTCGATTAATGATAACCTTAAATTATGGTATGTGGGACTAAAGTATAAACAAATGAATAAAACCAAACATTTTGAGGTATGAGAAATATAGAACACTATGCTCTAAGCAAACGTCCTGTCAAAGATTCTATTATAAGGGTCTCTAGAACTCGTTCCCACTATGGGACTTTATACAACGAAGCAAGCTTCTAACAAAAAATGAATACATTTGACAAATGACAAACACACTGCAAATTTATTCAGTGATATAGTAAACCTTATTACCATGGTTTATATTGTAACTCAAGAGTCTGAAAGCTTTTTTTGATGAGCTTAAAAGTAGGTAAACAATCTATTTGTTAACAAAGTGATTTTTAAATCAATACATCACTTGAGTAAAAAATAAGAAATAAATTGTCTGAAAATCTAAAGGAAGGACAAACGGGAACTGCAATTGATACGCTTACTTAAGAGAATTTAGTCATCCGAATGCAGACAGACGGATTTTGTAATTTTATAATCTAATTTTAGATTTGCATACTAGTATTCAAGGCGACTGTTGACAAAACGTGATCATTTGGGACATACAAAAGTAACATGGCTTTATATCGATAGCTTGAAAAGTGACATTCTTTTTTTGAAAATGCCTCTTGCTGATGCTTTTCAATCATTCGGAAATAGAAGTATGTTGTTTCACCTTGGGTTTTAGTATAGAATTAAAAGTAATCAACCAATTTAATTTTACAGCACTAGATAGCCTTTTCGGAAGACAATTCCTCATCAGTAGTACTTGGACCAAAATTATGACATCGAAATTGTTTTCAAGATTATTAATTCAAACACCGCCCATTTCAGTGACTTAAACACCTACAGATTGTTTTGAAGCATGAAGGTACTTCAAGTCTTGTGATTAGAAACTATCATTATAATACTGGGTAAATACTAATGTAACTTAAACTCATCTGTCGGAACATTATGTGTACCTTTAAGCATAATACGAGTCATTAAGAGATTACATGGATTTTTCTATATAATTGAACAGAAACATACTTTACACACGTGGCGGGTGTAGCTAGCTAAACAGAAAGTGCTTACCCTTCTGGGCACCAGGCCTCACTTTACTGGTGGAACGTCACATGTTTATTCTAATTTTTTCTAGTCAGTTTCAGACTTTTTGCTTTGCTTTTGGGATTGTGATTTGGACATGGATAATTGTGTTTGTTTTTAACCCCCTTATTCGTTTGTTTAATTAACAGGGGTGTCATTGTATGCTTATCCTATTTTGTTTCTTACTGTTTATTGTTTAATGTTCACAATTAAGTACCTACATAAATTTTTATATATGATTTCAAGTGTATATCAATTACAAATCGATTATCTCATTTTATACTATTGTCTAAATTCAATGCAATTTAAAATGTGAATTTCCTAAAAAACTAAGTATACTCCCTCATGCAAAGTATTTCTTTAGCTAAATTTAGTAAAATATATATAGTTTGGTCATTTTGGGTATCTTTTCAAATTTTAGTTTCACAATTTTGGCCCAATAACTATTGATGAGGAAATGTATTCCGAAACGGTCGTCTAGTGCTGTAAAATTAAAACTGGTATAACATGTAATTTGCAATGCCGTGCACGTCTAGTATTATAGAACAGTTACAAACAACACAAATAACATCTAGAAACTTCCAGAACTTCAATGTTTACAGTTCAAAGCCCTGTTTTCTTTTACCAATAACACAAAGCTTGAGGTTTTACAAGTCTTGTCTATATTTTGCAGTTTTAAACCTTATCAGCTAAGAGTATATATAGTACCTGTAACAAGAGAAGGACCCTGAAGCCAAATTTTAAGACGTCAAGTGAACAGTTGCTAAAATAACATTATTGATTTTTTATACAAATGTTTTAGACACACGTAAAGTTTCGATATATTTAAGTTTTTATTCTGTTTTTGGAGAGAACACTGTAACCTAATATTTTTATATCGTAGACGAATTGATCATGGTCACGAATCATATAGGAAATATAACTCCGATCAAGTCAGAATAGTATTGAAGCAATCAAGATAGAACTTTAATCCTATAAGCTAAAGTCCATTTACGATCCTTTAGTTTCTCGGTCTTTCGTAAAATTCTCTAAAACGAAACGTTTTAGTGTAAAAGTAAAATCGTACATTTATTATACAATTCATGCCGTAATTAATTTTTAATATTTCTATTCTTAAACTTTTCTCAGTTTTGCTCCATACTCCGTAAATTTTGGTCAACTTTGAGCAGCGGCTATTTTGTCTAAGTCCTACATTTCGGTCGATACCATTTCGGACAGGGAAATGCTGAGCTAATTTGCATAAGAAATACTTATCGACAATATGTTGATACGCAACACTACACATGATTGACAAGGACGGATATTGTTTTCATAAATTTGTTTATAAAATTACTCAAAATTGTTTAAATTTATCAATAGTTATCAATATATAAACATATGGTATTACAATGCTGCACGCACGAGTATGTCATGTACTAAAAATTTTTGTTTACAAGATTTTTGTACGAAATAGCATTCTTGCCACAATTCGCGTGCAAATTATTATTTGAGACAACATTTTCTCTCTCTCTCTCCAGCTCTCTCTCTCTCTCTCTCTCTCTCGTTGTACCATAATTCTTACTGAAACTCATTTCAGAAAGGTGATACTTAACCTTGACAAACTTAAAACAATTCACATGCAAATCATTATTTGAGACAATGTCTCTCTCTCTCTCTCTCTCTCTCTCTCTCTCTCTCTCTCTGTTTGTACCATTATATTATTCTTAAATGGTAAATTATGGTAACTAATAAACTTATAAATCGTGTGTACGGATGATTAGAAAGACTGCAAGAACTTTGTCAAATCTACTTGGTAGTTGGCAAGAACTACCGTATTCATGATCAGGTGTACACGTGTTGTAAAAGTCGGTCAACTTTGACTTTAGCCATTAGGTAACCGGATTATAATTAGAGGCGTATGTTACAAATATTTCTGATCGTTGTAGCAGAAAATATGAATTAAATAATAAGGATACATCAACAACGCTGTAGATTTTTAGAGATGTTAACTCAAAAAAGTTTCAGAAAAACTGGTTGTGATATCAATATATACACGTGGTTGGGGTGACTATCTTCGTAAAATCGAAGATGATTGTGTAAATGACCCGTAACAGAAACTGATTAGCATATGAAAAACCCTCACACGCCTGTTTTTGGTATCGCCACAAAGGTTAGGAAAATGGCGCTAAAATAATTTACATAGCGATATCGAAGAGGATATTAAAAAGTTTTAATATGAAGTAAAGAGAGTAGATTAGACATCGGTTACAACAGGCCACATTACGGCATAGGCTTGTTTTCACAATGCAAAAAGATATGATTTTTATTCACACGTTAACCCCATGAAAAGGGACAAAAACTAAGAGACTAATTGGTTGTAAACAGACTTTAATAAAATAATACAATGTTCTATTTGAATTATAAATACATACATGGGCATTTTTAAGTAATATATTTACATTCATTAGAACATATCCAGCATTTGAACAAAAAATGATAATAAATACTCATCTGGTAAAAAAAATACATCAGTTTATAATTAAATTTTAATACTATCCAGTGTTATAAATTTTTATGTCTATAATCCCATAGACAAAATTTTTTGAAGCATGCCGAAACTACTTTTTTATTTCTCCGATGACGTCATTGACGTATTGTTTATATGACGTATTGTTTACATGGTTGCCATTGGCAATCAGCTGTGTTCCGCTTTTAGATCAATGCGCCATTTTTGTTTTAATGCGCTGGTTTTTAGCTCACCTGACCGAAGGTCATGTGAGCTTATGGCATAGCACAGCGTGTGTATGTACGTGCGTGCGTCGTTAACACCTATTTTCGACTTCTCCTCTGAAACTACTGGACAGTTTTTAATGAAACTTTGTCAGAAGTATATATGGGCCGGTGCAATTCAGATTTATTCGTGGCGTTGCTATGGCTACCATAACTAGGTCAAGGTGACCTAGGGGTGCAAAAATCTTCTTCTCCAAAAGTACTGATTGGAGAAGAAAACTGATGTGATATTTTTGTCTTCTCTAGGGTCTTAAGCCTATAGTTTGTTCATTTTGTGAAATTCGGATAAAAAATAGGTTACGCGTTTTTGCGTTTAATTTTGAAAAAATCGTAAAATAGCTTCAAATTGTTATAACTTTTTGACCAGATAATGACATGGGGTTTTCAGTTTTGACATCTTCTTGTTAGTATCTTTCAAATGAGGTCAAGGTCAATTGTGAAGGTCGTGACCTAATTTATTTTACCTCTGATTATAATTATTATCTCGAAAACTATAAACTTTTTGTATAGGCATGTATATTAAAATGTTGTAGGTATTGATACAACGATCATTTTGATGTATAGAAAAAGGTCATGGGTTCAAAGGTCAAGGTCACAGATGCGAAACAATACTGAAATGGTTAATTATCTCGAAATCTATGAACTTTTTGTATAGGCATGTATATTAGAATGTTGTAGGTATTGATACAACGATCATTTTGATGTATAGAAAAAGGTCATGGGTTCAAAGGTCAAGGTCACAGATGTGAAACAATACCGAAATGGTTAATTATCTTGAAAACTATAAACTTTTTGTATAGGCATGTATATTAGAATGTTGTAGGTATTGATACAACGATTTTTTTATGTATAGAAAAAGGTCATGGGTTCAAAGGTCAAGGTCACAGATGCGAAACAATACTGAAATGGTTAATTATCTCGAAAACTATAAACTTTTTGTATAGACATGTATATAAGAATGTTGTAGGTATTGATACAACGATCATTTTGATGTATAGAAAAAGGGCATTGTTTGAAAGGTCAAGGCCACAGATGTGAAACAATACCGAAATGGTTAATTATCTCGAAAAATATAAACTTTTTGTATAGGCATGTATACTAGAATGTTGTAGGTATTGATGCAACGATAATTTTGATGTATTGAAAAAGGTCATGGGTTCAAATGTCAAGGTCACAGATGCGAAACAATACTGAAATGGTTAATTATCTAAAAAACTATAAACTTTTTGTATAGGCATGTATATTAGAATGTTGTAGGTATTGATACAACAATCACTTTGATGTTTATAAAAAGGTCATGGGTTCAAAGGTCAAGGTCACAGATGTGAAACAATACTGAAATGGTTAATTATCTTGAAAACTATAAACTTTTTGTATAGGCTTGTATATTAGAATGTTGTAGGTATTAATACAACGATCATTTTGATGTATAGAAAAAGGTCATGGGTTCAAAGGTCAAGGTCACAGATGTGAAACAATACCGAAATGGTTAATTATCTCGAAAACTATAAACTTTTTGTATAGGCTTGTATATTAGAATGTTGTAGGTATTGATACAACAATCATTTTGATGTATAGAAAAAGGTCATGGGTTCAAAGGTCAAGGTCACAGATAGAAAACAATATTGAAAGGGTTAATTATCTCGAAAACTATAAACTTTTTGTATAGGCATGTATATTAGTATGTTGTAGGTATTGATACAACGATCATTTTGATGTATAGAAAAAGGTTATTGGTTTAAAGGTCAATGTCACATATGCGAAACAATACCGAAATGTTTTATTATCTCGAAAACTATATACTTTTTGTATAGGCATGTATATTAGAATGTTGTAGGTATCGATACAATGATCATTTTGATGTATAGGAAACGGTCATGGGTTCAAAGGTCAAGGTCACAGATGTGAAACAATACTGAAATGGTTAATTATCTTGAAAACTATTTACTTTTTGTATAGGCATGTATATTAGAATGTTGTAAGTATTGATACAATGGTTATCATGATGTAAAAGAAAAAAGTCATTGGGGTTTAGTAATTATGTTCTCTTTAAATCTATCAGCTAGCCATTAGTTATAAGGTGAGCGTATCAGGCTCATGGGCCTCTTGTTTTTGTTTCATGTGTATAATTTAATTAAAGATTACATGAATGTTATGAATATTGAACTTATATTTGAATTTAATTATAAGGAATGATTGTAATTTTGTTCTATCTATAGATAGAAAAAATTACAATCATTCCTTAATCGACAGAAAGAGAAAGACAACAGGTGCATAACTTAGTCTTAATTAGCAACCAGTGCAGTGTTGCAATAGTTGGTAACCTTAAATTATGGTATGTTGGACTACAGTATAAACAAATGTTTTGAAACATGAGAAATATAGAACACGTATCCTCCAAGCAAAAGTCGTGTCACATTATGACAAGGATTATATCATAAAGATCCCTAGAGCTTGTGTCACTACGGGACTTTATACAACGAAGCTGCTTACAAATAAATTGTTGACCAAGGGATATTGCAAGCCTAGGGTTATAGGGTGCTTTTGAATTGCGATTCGGACATGGATAAGTATATTTATTTTAGATTCTAAAATAAGGAGCGGTCATAAAAGTGTAATGGATTCTTTAAGCTTTGATTACCCTAATTACAGAAAAGAGGTGATAATGTTACGTGGGATTGGTCGATCAAGCTACTAGGTTATTCGTGTTATACAATAAGAGTCTTGACATACTCAACTAAAGCAAATGAATTCCAAAACCATTCTTCTGAATGATTAATACCAATACGTAAAAGTATGAATATTTCATGTTTGCCTGAATGCTGTTTAACGCTGCATCAACATTTTAGCTATTCACGACGAGAGCAAGATCATTAATCTCTGATGATTAATCCGAGAACAAGTTCAAGTAGGAGTGAGATGTGCAAGTGTGTTTTATGGTCTACTGCTTACTAGACATTTCTAACCTTTGGTCGGAGTAGGACTCGGAGTTAAAGTTGTACTTCAAAAGCGGTTATATCAATATTATTCTTGTATTTTACGCATTTACTTCTACGGACTTTTAATGCAAAACGTTTCGATTACCTGGTTTATGGTAAGTCAGTGTGATATATTTTACGTCACAGAAGGCTTCATTGGAGAAAAAGATCGATGTTTAACCCCCCAAAAATATAATCATATGCTGAGGTGACAAAGAAAACATATAACATATAAACAATTCCATGCATGCTTATAACTTTAATTTACTTTTACATGTAGCTTATTACTTCATGAATGAAGTTCTAATTTGCTGGGTTTTTTAATCAAAATTTAACAATCAAAAACGCTTATCCATGTTCAAATCGTAATTTAAAAAGCAAAGTCAAGACTTTAAAAACTGACATATCCAGGAAAGCACTATAATAAAAATAATAATAATAAAAACACAAGAGTAACGAGACCTGGTGTCCCGGAAAGATAAGTACCAGTTTAGTTAGCTAGACCCACAGCGCGTGATATCAATACTAAGAATTAAAAATCCACTTAGAAGAAAACTAAAGACAGTTGTGAAGCCAACCAAAATTTTACTTAAACCACAATTTAATCGTCATTGTCATTGGAAACATCGCTTTTTACAAAAACAATGGCCCACTGTAAGATATGTTCAGACTGAGTTTTCTGGAAGAACGATGCCCAAATTTATAATTAACTTCCAGGTATCGGTCCAAATGCAGACCTCTCTATTCCACAAGGTTTTCTAATTTTGACTCATAAAAGTTTTGCTAATAGTTTTGATTTATAAACGTCTACCGACGGCAACAGATTATGACAAATGACGGAAATGTGAAAATATAAATAGAATATTCACTAAGTACAGAATAAGTATAGAACATGCTATTCGTGAAATCAAAATACAAGGATATGTTAAACACTTTCGCAAATGTCTAGATGGAGACTGTCAGCAGTAGCTGAAATTTGTGCTGCTCTTGCTGTTAGAAGTGGGCGACTTTTGATGATATACCATTTGTCCTGTCTTGATTTTATTAATTGGTATATCTATTACTTTTGTATTTTATAGTTTCATTAGGTTTAGCTACATTATACTAATCCCACAGTGTATAATTAAATATAAAAAAGTATACGTTGAAGACAATGTATTTGAAAATAATTGTAAGATCCACAAACAATTCGTAACAATAAAATGTACAATAGAATGAAATCAAGACACACAATAAGGCATTCTTATTGTATTCAGACACTCGGCGTTATGATAAAATGTTGTTATTCACTCTAGCAAATCTGATAAAGACAGGGAAATTATAGCATTTGATGTTGTTTAAAGAACATTCGTAGAACTATAGGCTTGAAATGTTCTTAAGTCAAAAATAATTTTGAAATGACCCCCTTTGAAGTACAACTCTAACTCCGAGTCCCACTCCGACCAAAGGTTAGAAATGTCTACTAGCATGCAATACAGGCGACTAAGGTGCGACCAAACAAAGTCGGTACACAGCAGGCAAGCACACTACTTCGCAAATCTTAGTATACATATACCGGTTGAACCAAAAGAGGAAGGAAATATCAAACTTTAATCTCATGCATGACCAGCGGGAGCTCTACTCGCTGGTTCCTGCTATCTTGGTAGACACTCTACAACTGAGCCACCAAGACAATAAAAAATATTCGAATAGCAGAACAGGATCACATGAAATATTATAAATGCATATGCAGAAACCAACAATGCCGTCTTACAAAAATTGGTGTCAACATCGTAGTTTTGTTTAGCGTTCTCGATTTATAGGCTTTTACAATGCACATTTTTTCAGCTATAAACTGACTATGTCGTTGAAATCTTATAGTTCTATATTCATTTCATTATCAACTTGGTGGGTGTAGCTAGCTAGACAAGAGGTGCCCATATTTCGGGGCAACCTGTGGAAAGGTCACGTGCTTTACTTTATTTTCAGTTTTCAAAGTTTTTTAATTTGCTTTGGCTTGTGATATGAACATGTGTGTTTGAAGTTGAATACATGTATATCATTCCAATCCCTTTTCCGTCACGTACGCATACTACAGCTCAGATTAACAACAAATCAAAAAGTAAAATTAAAGGCTTCTAGGACTTCAAAGTTGACAGTTCAAAGTCTTGCCCACAGTTTGAATTCTGATCTGAACATACAATTACCTGTAACATGAGAATGACCCTGAAGACAAAGGAACAATCGCTAGTATAACTGTATTGATTTTTTAATACAAATGGTTAAGACACACGTAAGGTTTCGATATATTTATGTCTTTATTCTGTTTTTTTTTTTTTTTTTTGGAATGAAAACCTTTACCAAGTGAATTCTGTATATATAATAGAGGAATTGATTGTGATCACGCATTACAATATACAGTCAAAATAACATAATTTCAAGTACACTACAGACCTGTCGAAAGATTAACAATTAGCTAACGAAAAGGAGTCGAATCTCCGCTGTCGGGTGCCCAAGACTTTGGTAGCTAGTGGCGAAAAAATGTCGATAAATTGATATTAGCCACTGTCGATGTATAGCTAACGAAGAAGACGGAGATGAGGTGACAATTCGTCAGCTTAGTGTTAAACTTTCGACAAGTCTGTAATGTATGACCGTTCCAAGCTTTTAATATCAAGTAAAAACTATAATCCTGGAATGATAAATTCGTGACTTAATCATTTCCGAGTAAGAATAAAAAACGCTCACAGCTATTTCCTTGGAATTGTACAGAACGTATTTTACTGGCTGCTGTATTTGGAATGATAAATGTAAGGTAGGTCATTCCAAAAGCAATATACATGTATATGTAATTAGAAAAAAATCTTGAATAGTTCCAATGACCTTTCTTGCCATTTAAGCACAAGTAATTATTATTTCCTCTGTGCTTGCTTGGAAACTTTCACAAATCCGATTGATTATACGCGCGGCACAATCACTACCAACAAGTAGTTATAATATGAAAACTAAACCGTAAAACGCATAACACAGAATGGTCTTTTTCATTAGATATCACATGATCATTTTAAACCTACACGTGTGTGTATGATCCACAAACCTGTACAAACATTTCCGCACATATATTCCTTAGAAAAATGATTTTTCAAAGAAAAAAGAGTAAGTATTAAAGAAAAAAGATCAACAGGAAAAATGAAAAATCCAACAATTCAACTCCTCATTAACAAGGAATTAAAAGCTGCGTTTAATCCTCTTTTTGTTTTAGAAGATTTGTCAAATTTTCTTTTGTTGCCATCAAGCCATGTTCTTCAATTTTGTTTACAATAACTCTGTTCCATATAGAGAATCCGAACAGTAATGTTAAAACTACCAAAAAGCATCCTCGAGCCCAACCAAAACCATACGGGAAACCTACTGATGAGAGGAAGTATAATAAAAACACTGATATAACAGCTAAAATGTTGTAAAACATGTTGTCTGTAGACATTTTCTTTAACCCAGCATTTAGTACCGAGACAGAATTCTTCAATTGTTGTGAACGCATTTCTATCGTTTCCTCTATAGATCCTTTACAGTTTGGGTTATTTGTCACGGACAACGTTGCAAACACTGCTTCGTGGTCAGAAAAATTATAATCTCTCCCTGGAATGCGTCCCATTTCTATTTCACATGTTTTCACACGCATGTCAAATCCCTTATTTCCTCTATACATAATATAATCTATCCGTTTGCCTTTTGGGTCCATAGCGAGGCTAGAGGCACTGACAAAACTATTGGTTGGACAGTCACATGTTTTACCGCCATTTTCCCCATGTTTTTCCAACCATGAATCAATAAGGTTAGAATTTGATTTGATGACTTTGTATCCAAGATCTTTTGGTTGTAGATTTAAATCACCACCTAAAATGACTATGTCACAATTATCTGGGTTAGATGTAAGCTTTATAAACTGACTCATTTCAAATGCTTGGGAAAATCTATGAGCCAGGTACTCGTCGTCGTGCGGGGTATACTCTGCGTGCAGATGGGTGCAGTATAGATTGACTCGGAGTCCTTGCAGAAGCAGACGACATAATCCAACCCCTTTCCCTCCAAACCAGTCACCGTGGAATAATTTATGAGCATATCCATTCAACGGAAAGATGTGGTAGAAAGTTTCTAGTATTTTACTTTTTGAGAAAACGCAGACCCCGCTGCCACCAGCACCACTGAAGAAATAATGCGAGTAAGGCAATTTGTTTGCAAGTTTCTGTTTTAGGCAGTAGTAATCCGTCTTGTCCCATACCTCCTGCAGTAAAACAATATCAAAGTCTTGTTGAGCAATGTGGTCTCCTATGGCGTATATACGTTCCTTCTGAAGTTTACACACAATAGGGAGAGGGATTCCCCAACAGTTCAGCGTTAAAACTTTGATTTCTGTACCAGACATCTTTCTTTATTGGGAGTGCCAAAACCACCTGAAAAAGAGAGAAAATTTGTTAACAGTAGAAGTGTAAAACAATTCTAAATTATCAGTCTTAAAGTAACTATGCGTATAACAAATCTTTGAACTACGTTTACAAATATAAGTTAGTACCTATTCTATTTAAAACTATTTACAAAGGTAAGTCCACAATTCCCCGATTTCTGTTTTAAACCTTTGAACTCTATTCACAAAGATATTTTTCCCAATCCATTTCGTCCAAAATACAATTAGAAAACTTAACACTATGATTAGATTCTTTTATTTTCTAAACTTGGTGCCACGTTTAACTTTCATTTTTCATCTTTCCTTCGCATATATTTCCAATATACAAAAATGTATCTAGTAACGACTTTTTATCTGCTGTTTAGCTTGTACAAGCATGTGAAAGGTCGACAATACATCCAAGTATCTATACACATATGTCATTAGTTCGGTAGTGATTCGGAATGCAACTCTACATTAAATGAATTTGCTGGTATATAACAACTGATCCCCGTGCCAGTACAAATACTATCAAATAATTATTACCACTAGTGGTTAGGTATGTTAGTATGGGAAAACTTTCGTTATAACTCGCTTCTGAGTATATAAAACATATGGTGTTTTTTTAAGAATACCGCTTTCACAAAAGGCATACAAGTGTGAAATCGAGATTGTGTATTTAAAATTGTTTGAACTGTTTATATGGCGACAACAGATAAATGATTTATTGTTTGTAAAAATAATTCGTGTTCGTTAATATGTGTGTGTTTACATACCATAAGTTATATAATAAGTGGGGTGGAACTTTAAAAGCTATCCCAAACACCCGTCATAAATCAGAAGTTGTAAGATAATAGTCTCAATATGTGTTCAAGCTTTCTTATTTCACAAGTTTGTTGCCGAGTACTAGTCTCGGTGACATCAGCTTATATTTCACAATGTCTTTCATGACCTAGCTTCGAATTCAACTCGGGAAATGATCCTAGAGTGAGAAGGTTTAACAATTCCCCAGCAACCTAAAACTGATCGTTCTGATATAAGGGGAAGAGTCTTGACAGTTATGTCATGTGCTACTTTTGAATTATATTATTTCATAAAAATTCAAAAGTAGCACATGACAGTTATGTAAAACGCCATTTTTCTCCTATCTTTTTCTGCAACAAAATTTGCCATATACGGCCGAATATATGGACATGGTGATTCATACATACCCCTAAACAAGATCAAAACGCTAGATGGGTACTATATCTTAGGCCAAGGCCGAGAGGGAGAATAGGGACCGTGGCCTTAAATCAAGGTCGATACGAAGGATTGGTACCATGACCCTATGTCAAAGTCATGATTGAGAATGGGAAACATCACCTTAGGTCATATCAAGGAGAAGGATTGGTACTATGACCTTAGGTCAAGGTCAAATATGTTACTATCAGTGCTTTACATTACCACATTCCGTCAATGTTTTGCTAATATTTCAGATTTACTTTAAATTCAAAGACCAGTTGTCAGCCTCGTGGAAGATGTATAGCTTACAAACGTGGTAAAGTTGTGGAAATATAGACGTACTATTGGAAAACCCGCAGTGAAATAAAGACCTCACGATATCAAGCCTAATCCGTGTCTTGTAGTTGGCGATGACGTCCATAATCAAAAATAACTACCTCAAAGTGTTATTTCAATCTGATATTTAATTAAATCTGGACCTATAGTACAGACCTGTCGATAGTTTAACACTAAGCTAACGAATTACAGTCCAACCTGCCTTAAATACCATCTCTTTATAAAAGCCACCTGCTTATAAAGGCCAGTAGAGTTGTATCACAATTGTTCTTTATTCATATTATTTGAACCTGTAAATAAAGGTCATATGCCCATAAGGGCCACTTTTACTGGGTCCCATGTGTGGCCTTTGTAGACAGGTTTGACTGTAGTGCCAAATCGTCAGCTCAACTCGATCGCTAGTTAGCTATTTTTCGACAGGTGTTATCTATCTCACGCCAGCTTTCAGCCACTAGCTATCCATATCTCGGCAGCTTGGACTCCTTTTCGTTATATTCGTGTTAAACTTTTGACTGGTCTGTACTGTATACAATTATCTTGATCTATTGAATCTAAGATCTTTGATTCAATCAAAAAATCCGCAGGAAATCTGATATCAAAACACACGACTAAACAATGTGTTTAATGAAGTCTTACAATTTCATCAAATACATTCCTAAAATATCACAAAAAATCTCAAAAAGATGCAATTCAATTATATGAAATCAAAAAAATCTGGCATGAAAAATAACCATACGTCAACAGAACAGTAATACAATCCTTTATATGAAGTATTCTGTAGCGGGGGTACTCAAACAACACTGATTGTGTCCATACAGCTACTAGGGGCAATTCGATTTTCAAGTGTGATATGTTGGTATACTGGTTGTTATTAAATGCAATTCGGTTTGCAAGTGTGTTTTGTTATGTGGGTGGTCGTCACATTATTCGTTGTCGCGTCGTAAAGTTGTGAAATTTTGACCTCAGTAACGTAGATTGATTTTTTAGATGTTCAGATAATAATATTGTTTACATTTGAACCGCACTGAATGAATATTATTTATATGTCAGAAAAACCGGATTTGAAATAAAACAAGTAAATAAATAAATTACCTTGCCGTAGTTACTTTTTGTATTTTCGACTTTTCGTTATTGTTTTGAAACAAATCGATGAGACCAATAAAGCTAAAACGGTGAACTCATAAGCTGTTGTTAACTGAACCACTGGAACATAGACATCATTCATGACTAGTAGTCGTCCAAAGTCGAGATTTTTTGTAATCACCGGTCTCAAAATGTGTTTAATGATGCAGTGGTGAAGCTTTACTATTTTGAGTGTTGGCCTAGCTAATTTCAGAAAAAATTTAATAGCAATAAATAGCTAAAGTGTGTTAATATTTAGGAGCCCAGACTGATTTTTGCAGCCATGGGGTTTTATAGTTGGTTATCATTGGCCTTAATTTCTACCGATGGCCAGATGTTCCGAAAGCGAACACTTATGAATCACATCATCTCTCATAGGTAAGAATCCTACTCAGGGCAGAGTTTGTCAGTACAGCATCTCTCATAGGTAAGAATCCTACTCAGGGTATGAGAGTTTGTCAGTTCTCTTTTAGAAGATCAGTGGTCGTCTTCGGTTTCCTTCACCATCCCATAAAAGTAAAGAATCCTGACTCAGACTTAAAACATAATTTATACACTTCAGTTTGTTCTGTTGTGTCTTATTTGTTGTTGTGTCTATTGTAAAATAAATAAAAATATATTGACACACGTCCCAAGTCTTCGTGAATGCATAATGCATTTAAAAATAAAAAATAATGTAATAGTTTCGTACTTAAATTAGAAGCCTGCTAAGAATGAATGATGCAGCTCAGTATTGATTTTTGTGGAAAATCCACATATGTTTGTAAATATTTCATGTTTACTCATTGTAAATATAGATCTAACTGTGCACTGATGCAAGAATGCATAAAATCTAACAGAACAAAGAGGTCGCTTTATATTACTAATAAACGAACCGTGTCCAGGAAACAAAAGGGCATTAAAAAGGAACTGAGAGGTTTCCGTTAAAACGATATGATATTCAGCACGTAATGCATACATAAATATAATTCACCCTTGAGGAAATAAAAAAATATATGTCGTTTTCTGAAGTAGTTTGTTTGGCTTCAGACTCCATACAAACTAATAAAGTACTTGATTTTCATCAGTCTTCTTGTCCAAAGGTTATATTTTACTTACACAACAAAATGAAGACACGCTTCGTCACTTTCTTCAGAATATCACTGCTATTCTCTCTCTCTCTCTCCTCTCTCTCTCTCTCTCTCTGTATGTGTGCGTGTATCTTTATGGTACATAGCACCAAGTATCTGGTATAACGGTACGGGTTTGGTTGCGCTTAGCGTTGCTCAGATCGCAACCCCTAGATCGTTTTCGCGCAAATGACACTGCCTTCAAATGTGCTTTGACGACAGTCGCTTGCTGTTATGATTAGAAAAGTCTCTCTCTCTCTCTCCAGTGTACATTGGTTTAATTTCGCCTTGTGTACAGCTTGGTATAGCCACACGTAAAATGACAGTACCCCCCCCCCCCCCCCCCCCCCCCGGAATATCCAATGCAAGGGTACCTGGACACCTACTCACTTTCGTTTGCAGCAGAAGAAAACATTATGATCAATAAATGCACATATCTTCGTGAGTCACATAAATCAGGTGATAATAAAATCCGGTTCTGTCAACAATATGTAAACTATATTGACCTGTCCTCTTGACCTTTCATTACGAGTATTCATATACGACGATCCACTCAATATTGGTAGTATCAGAATTCGTAGTTAATTACATAAACAATGCATGATTTTCCTTGATGTAAACAAAATAAACACCTGTGTTCCCTAGATATTAATGAACGAATCAACGGTAACTATTTTAATTAAAGGTCAAACGGACAGGTCAATGATGTTTGCCTGTACCTGCACACTATATGACAATATGTAGATAAAAATGAACCTTATCATTGTTTACTGTACATGTACTGCCTAGTCCGACTAATCAGCCCACTAAACCCCCATTTTAATTTTTTGAAACCTCCAAAAAGTAAAAAAAAAAAAAAATTAAAATGGGGGTTTAGTGGGCTGATTAGTCGGACTAATGTACTGCCTACCTATCTATACCTGTGATAAGTAGGACTAGATTACTACGAGTTCATAAAGGTGAGACTCTCAAATACTGATCACATCACGACCAACTTGAAAAAAATCAATATTCGGCAGACCCAACAGTAAAAGCCCATATTATAAATTACATCTGTAAATACTGTTTTGGCATATTTATATCTAAGTATTAAAATTGTATATTGTAGATAAAAGCTGCTGTTGTCAAATTAAATCGCGTGTTTACTTTTGAAAAAAAATAACCATAAAAAAACTCAATCGAGGTAATAGTTATTGTGTAGTATTGCCAAGGAGGAAACTACATAGAAAACACGACAACGCTTCAAAATTAACTTTCAAGTAGTGATCAGCTAAAAGATGAAATATGATTAATTACAAAAATATTATCAGCTGGTGATTTTAATAACAATGTATTATTTTCATATAATCTTTAGTTATATAATACACTTACTTTGCGAAACAGTAGCGGTGTTTACCTATGTGTACAACCGGCAACCTTCGTCCTCTGCATGTTTAGACGAACTAAACGGGTTATCATTAGTAAGGGCGATGTCTATGTGCAAGTATGTCGTGTACATCTTATTAAGACTCGCCTAAGCGTTACAGTTAACGACTCTACCTTGCATTGCATTATGATTAAACTAAACGCACATGGCTGTAAGATAAAGGTCGATCCTAGTTTTCAAGTATATACCATATAAATTGTGAATTCGGTAAAATTGTGTCTCGGCATTTAATATGATATTAATGTTCAGTTTTATTTGTTGCTGGCGACATTAATAGTATTTGGATGTTCAAAATTATTATTTTTATAGTTTTATAAGACAAATGATAATCGGTTTCAGACCTTTAAAATTCTTACTTGTTCGGGTTTCGCTTTTAAATGTTTTATTTAATTTTAGATTAAAAAACTAAGTTATATACTTATTTGTCCAAAGTGTTGCATTAAATTAGGTCGATTCAAGTTGGTAAAATACACAATTAGTTCGATCCTTTTATTTTTCTCATTTCAACGTCTTTAACTATTTGGATTTCAACAATTTGGTCCGAGCACTACTGATAAGGAATTTTATTCAGAAACAGAAGGTCGTATAGTGCTGCAAAATTTGAACGTGTTGAGCTGTTCAGCAATAATCAGTTATAATGTGCCGTAGTAGTTAAATGCAGTATGATCCTGTATCTTGTAAACAGAAAAACAGTCTGTCAATAAACACTCTTGCTCTCAGATCCTTCTTCAAAAACTGTTATTATTATAATTAATCTCGGAAAAATAATTTCATATATTATTGAACTATCACTCGTTTGGTTTATACGACTACGACGTCATATATATGTGTTGTTGGTTTATCATTTCCCTGAATAATTTTAGTTCTTTTCGGATTTTGATTGATAAAGTTTTAACGTGTACGTACATCATCATTTGGTTATATAATTTAGGGGCTCAACTTCACAAATGTATTTATTGATATATTTGTGACAAAATTATAATGTATCATGCATATGTCAATGACCAATTTCAGCGATTTTCAAGTATAATCAGAATTTTGTTTAACCTTTTACTTGTCAGATTAGTTCCGTCGTGTGCTGTTTTGAAGGTAACATATAACGAGAGAGTAATATTTTAAACTAGAGATTGTAACTGGGATACCAGTTACGTATGATTCCCCACCATCCATAAATAATTTATGGCATATATCTGGTGAAAAGACCCTAGCAGGGTTAGCGCTGGGTTGTAAAAGTCTGTCGTCAAGGAAATCGACAGTTGTAAAATTTTGTTGCCAATTTCATTACTGTGTCGCCAAAAGGGGTAAATCTTGTGATTTTCACGTCACATGCCTTTTTAATGTTGTGTATATATAGCCTCGATGAACAATCACATTCTAAAGACAGTTGTGTATAAAGTACATTTGTACCGCGCCGACCTGGTAAACTAAAAAAAATCATACTTTGATTGCTTTTTAAAATTTCTTTGAAAGTTAAAGTAGATTTGAATTAAAGTTTTCGGTTGAGAAAAATCGTACATTGGAAGGCCTTCTCGGCATAGGAAGTGACGTTTTCAATGAATTTTATTGAATAAGAAAACTCGAAGAACCACTCTCAGGCCTCTGATTTGGCGTCGCCGCGTGTTACAATGAATGAACACGTATGGGAAGGTTTGCACTGGGCATCGCTAACTGCGATTGTTTTCTTTAACTTGCGACAAAACACGGCGCTTTGCGATTTTTCTGGCCACAAGTTTTCAAAGTTCATCGGTATCTTGGTCACCAGTAATTAACAGGTGATAACACATTGAAGCCAGTGACGGATTGGCGAGTGTCACTGAATAAACACAGTAATTAATGGCTGAGTTGATTAAGATCGTTGTCTTAGGTGCGAATGTAAGACCTTCTAATGATTGGCAGGTAGATCCAAGTAATATTGTAGCGTGTCGCCATTGCCTGAGGATATACCCAGGTGCCCTACCGATGTCGTCAGACAGTATAAACACCGATGGATTCGGTATTATTGTAAAATCCAAAATAAAATATAATAAAAGTTACCCTTTGTGATGTTTATTTAATATTTTTTCTAAAAAGTTTATTGATTAATAATTGTGATTCAATGCGCAATACACATCATAGGAGGCCATCTGTTTGTATTTTAATTACGCGACTTATATCGGTTATTCCTATATGTTTGAGGTTCATGATCATAACGATACATCTACTCAGTCAAAATAGTAAAAGACGGACATTTTTATATGAAGCATGTATGTTAACTCTATGTATAGTATGTTGAAATTGATCGACGCTGTATATATAGTCCGATTTAAAAGACCCCCTCTATTGAAAAAAAAACGTACTTTTCAACACGTTGAGGTACATATTAGTTTAGGTGTATTATACAGAATAAATCTCATATTGTTATTTCCAGCATCTAAAGACTCAGATCTTCATTGCTCTATAGATTATTTAGATGTTTTTGATGCAAACGAAATAAAGTCGACTCTTGTTCAGTTGTTAATTTGAAATCGGTTGAATCACAATTTCGCTTAAATCGAAATGATACAAATGGTCCCGTCAGATCGCTATGTATTTCTATGTAAATTTGTTAGTTAATTCGATATGCCGAATTTGAAGCGAATTTTCAGTCTAAATTACGAAATATTACGAAAATTCCCATGTTTAATCGAAGTGAACTTTCAGTCCAAATTACGAAAATTCCAATGTTTAAATCGAATAAAAAAGACACAAAAATATTTTATCTTAAACTTGAACAATACCTGAAATAATTGTCCATCTCTTATTTGAAAAGTGTTAATAGTAACAGAGTGGCAGCTTACTCGGAAAATTCATTTCCGACTAAACTACAAAATTTTTGTACTCGACATACCGGTCATTAGGAAAGTGTCAGTCAGTAAAAGGAGACATTTCATTGGTATAAATTTAAAAAAGTGGGCAGTCTTCTACTTCCACAGTCAGACCCCCAGGCCATTTGATCTATCAAGGCAAATTGTATACACCATTCATCTCATTGTGTAAGGTTTTAAATCAGGCGTGTGACGTGACAAGCTGTGGTTTTAAAAATCGCCAAGTTTTTAACGGTCACTAATCGGATTAACTCATAGGTGAAAGCATTGACTTGGTATAATTAAGGTGTCGTAACCAGCTTATGTCCATTCAGAATTGGTTTCCCCGGGTATTTAACTACGTATTTATTTACACCCACCCACCCACCTTCAAGATAACGAAAATGAACGCGTCTTGATTATCTACACAGACAACAGATTATTGGCAGCAAATTTCATCTAAATCCATTAAGCCGTTCCCGAGATATGCGTCAGCATATGGTCTTGAGAGAAGAAGAATAATAAGAATAATAATAATAATAAGAAGAAGAAACAGAACGAAAACAATATGATTCCCCACCTTCGGTGGTGGGGAATCATAATAATAATAATAATAAAACAAATAGCAGAAGTCCCTAAATATGTTTTTGTCAGGTGAAAGAGATGTCATATGCCTATGCTCATTATATTAGTTTTCTCTTGTAAGTTTTTGAACTCGGTGAAATACATTCAGAGCCGGTGTAAGAAAAATGTAATTCCGACACAATTTTTGAACACGTTTGTCCTGTGACGTTTTCAGGACGATATATTTACAACAAAGATTTTCTCTAACTCAAATTATGCGGACAATCTTGTTTTAAACTTAGATTTGAATACACATTTTTCACAAAACTAAATAAAAACGTTAATAGCTTGTTCAAAGTGGTCTTCAAAATAACAACACAAATTCCTGAAATATCTTTAAAGTTAACGAAATTCATGATTAAGACTTACATGAATTTGATCATCGTTTATTTGTGGTCATGATAAAAAGTCCTAATCAGCTAATGGGGCCATATTCCCGCCATTTAAATGCACCTTTATCCTAGAAAAGAATGGTGTTAAATATAGAAAATTACTTAAAAAACATATCGTCAGGTCAAATTCGTATGCACATAACCCGTGATTTTGAAAAAATGCTTATGATAATTCTATTGCGTACATATGAACTGTCCTAACATGTGTATTTTACTTGGGACCGGATAATCATCAACTTGAAACTATCGACAAATTTCAGTGCACGAGTATTCAAGTGTTTGGTATTTAAATTTTATTATTCTAGGGGCATTAATTTCCTGGTTGGAATAATATCTTGTTTAAGACATGTATACCGTAACTATAAGAAATTTAGTTTTACGGGACTGGAAATTAAATTTCGCGCCATTTTTGGACGCAAGTTGTCGTCCTTGACAAAGCTCTTCAAACTTCAAATACCGATACATCCTAGTTGACAACTAAGTTAGCTGCAGTGTAGGGTCTAAACCAAAGGATCCTGACATAAGGAGCCAGATACTTGGTGTACGGGGTAAGTTGGCTAGATTATGCAAAGGCTGGATTTCCCCCAGGTTAAAAAATAGTAGTCGGACTAGTTAAAAAACAGACGATCTTGGAACTGAGTGAAGTTGTCATAATGTCAACCAATCTGACAAACTGACACAGTTAACCACAGGGGCTCGGGCAATATTATTTTTAGTTTATATTGGTGTCAAGATCGTATTATTATCCACAAAACAATCTTGACACCAATATAAACTAAAAATAATATTCCCCGAGCCCCTTGAGTTAACCTGTTAACGGGCTAAAACAACAAGAGATACGATGCAATTTTTGTTTGCCAGTGTAGAAATACTCCTATTATTACTATTAGACTACTTTTACTATTGCTTCTGTTGAAGTTGTCCTTCTTGGCAAACACAGGAACCACAGGTTTTATCCCCCATGAAATATTCTCCTGGGATAATACAGAGCTGCCAACTGACCTGCGGGTCCATACTGCATTTACACTTGTATTCCCGCTGACCGCCAAGAAGCGGACTGACCTGCATACAGTTTTGAGGACTTGCGGCATTCATTCATTAGCACTTGAATCCCCATATAACCGTTGCGGATTTCAGTTATTACGACATGGGTGGGCTAAGGGTCTAATCAAGATTAATTTTATGTCGGTTGAGGGTGAAATCACAAAATTTGACGTGGATATATCCATTTCTCTGTGGAATTACACAACAGGGCACCATTTTAAATCTTCTTTTCATTTTTTCTCAGACGGACCTGCAATTGCACAAAATAGGGTTGGCAGCTCTGAAATTATTTTCAGAGATTTGTTCATTAGAAAATTTTACAGATAAGATTTAACCAGAGACCTCCACTTTGAATTATAAGCACACATTTTCGACCACTGTGCCACCAAATCTTTGAGTTTGTTTTCTGTAATGTATGATAAGTTTCCTATTATTGTATTCCCTTCAATGCTCGATATAATTAAGTACTTGTTATATAAATAGAATAACCAGAAATTGTCACTCACCAATGCCGTAACTATCTCTCTTGTTTGTAAAAGGAGGTAAGGGAATGGCTGAAAGGGATAAAAAGGAGGCCATGGATTTCTATCTTATGTGTAAACAATTTAAGAATATTATCATAATTTTAGTAAAATCTTCTTTAATTTCCTATAAAACTCTTATAATTTTGAACCCCATATTCCTATTTTTCCTATATTTTTGGACCCTTAAACTGGTAGGACCCCTGTGAACATCACAAAATGACATTTACATAGATTGTGTCTCTGTTTGGGGAGTTGGTGACAAAATTTGAATTTTAGAATGTCTTATTTGCCATTTGGACATATATCTCAAATGTAAAAGGAGAAAGATAGCCGGCCCAATTCTCTACAAGGAGAGATGGACATAAGTCAAGTAATTCAAAAGGGTTCGAACCCTGGCGGGATCTGACCAAGACTTGAAAATAGGCAATGACTGTTCTTTTGACAAGCACTTGGCATGTAGTTTATGAAAGTCTAGGGGTCCTTTGGAAGAGACCTTAAAAAAACATGTCACAGTGGGCTTAGCATGTTAAAGAATCTTCCCTGCACCTTTCCCTGAGCACACTGCAAAGGTAAAAATTTCTGTCACTTCGCCTGTAGCTGGTGCATTTTGATATGAATGAAATATTCTTAATTGGAAAGTAAAACCCCAACCAACCAACCCACCCACCCAACCAACCAACCAACCAACCAACCAACCAACCAACCAACCCACCCACTTGGATAAGTTTGTTTTATGGTCCAACATTTCAGCAGATGAATTTGTTTTGTGAATTAGGCTGTTCACTTAAGTTTGTTTTAAATTAAGTGGTCATTTCAGCAGGTCATTTTGTTCTGGTAATCATTCTCTTTCTGTTTTATTTTTCCAGATATTCAAAAGATATTTTTGTTCAATAAATGTTTGTTTAAATTGGATATTTTTGTTTGAGAGATAAATAGGTGAACTATTCTAATACATATTGTGAAGTAAATGAGGCTGCTTAAAAATCAGATTGTTTATATATGTGAACCAAAATCTAAACGACTTCTAAGAGCAAAACAGTTCAGAGACTGCAATCAAGTTAATATAACTGATAGACAATCAAGGTGTAACACCAGATGTTTTACAATCAACCAAACACTGACCAAGCAAAACACTCCTTTTTCATAAGAACTGTTATAGACTTAAACCTTCTCGAGGAGAAAATAGTGAGCATAGACAGTGTCAAGGGCTTCAGGCAAGCTCTAGGTGAAAACCAATTAGTCTAGTTTTTCCCACCCCCTCCTTCTGTTGCCCATGTGTTAAAACTTGGTTACTGCAACATCCTGATACAGATAGATGTAGATCATCTATGTTTAAACAGGTACTTAAATACATTTGTTTATAGACATGTTTTGGAGCTGAGTTGAAAAGGTTAATTAGAATCGTAAGTCAGAGAATAGACTCGTATTAAGTTCTACAAATGGAAGGGTTTAACTAAAATCTCAGATTGAAGCAATGCAATCTATTTTGACTTCTTCCTTAATTTTATAATGAAAGCCAAATAGCAGTTAGTTTAAGGAAAAGATCAAAATTAAATACATGTATGCCCAAAAAGAACCATTTAAAAATGTTTATTAATAAAATTGTCACAATCAGTATTTAAGGTCATTTCTTATACTGTAACTTTTATAAAACTCAATAATATTATCATCCAGATGTTGCTGAATATGATGGATGATAACTATTGATTTAGGTTTATATTTTATATCAAAACACGGAAAGACGACCTCATTAGCTTTGTGGTAGGGTGTCCACCTCAAGAGCAGATCATGGGTTTGAAGCCCGGCTGGATCATGCATAAGAATTCAACACTAGAAATACTGATTTCTCACCTGAGGACAGATTATCGACTGTGTCAATCTGTACCAGTATAATGTGACTGGTATGTTTGAATTAATGCAGTCTACTGACTGTGAGCTAGCCCCTTAAAATTGCCCAGATTGCAGGCTCGTACTAGCAGAATATTATCTCTCTGGGAAATATTTTGGGTCGATATTGGGTCCATTCACAATTGAAAATCTTTTTTTTCACAAACACCTAGCTGATTTTCACTAGTTAAATAACTCGTACAATTGATACAAATTTCAAATAAATTTATGGAATAATTTATATTAGTAAATTTTTTCATTTTCAAAATTTTGTGTATTTGTCTATTGGACTGTAAATTCCACAATTATAAGGTCCTGGCCCTGGTTCACAATTTAAAGATTAAAAGACAACTCTGAAGACTATGTAACAATCATGTATATAATTATTACATACAATTTTGACCCAGTTAACATTCATAATCAATACACAGACTAATTACCAGTAATGTATATTTTATGTATCATATTGATTATCTCTCACAAGTCACATCATTTATATAATTAAAACTCATTTATAATCAGTAAATTGTCTTCTTCATTAGAACAAATAAAATAGAACAAATAAAAATATTTTGACAAAGTTGTATCAGTAAAAGCAGCTATATCTACCTGCATCATGTATAATATAATGACAAGTATCACAATAGTTATAACAGGGGTTCAAAATTCCCAGAGTCCAAGGTCCCTTGATATTTAAACTGAAAAAGTCTGATAGCCCTGTCATGTTTTAATTACAAGGACTCCATTTTCAGATTATTCTCTGATAACATTATTGTACAAGGTGGACTGCAAAACTTATGCTGGACCTGCCAAAAATAAAGGCAAAGGTTCTTGGACCTTCCATTACCAAATATAATTTTGAACCCCTGTTATAATAAAAAACAAACATACTAATCCATGTCCAAATCCCAATCCAGAAGCAAAGCAAAAACTTTGTAACTGACAAGTTATGTTAGACACATGATCTTCCAACAGGGAAGTGAGTTTACAGGTACGTTATGAGTTTCTGGAATAACATTGTTTTTATGGGAAACTAACAACTTCTTCAATTACACGATAGTTATCGTGAAGTTAAATCTGTGTAAACTAGACACCTTTCAGGGTGAGGATTTTTCTGGATTAGCCATGTTTGTCATTTTATCAAGGCTTTAATTTTCAGAAGATCCACCGTTATACCAATGAATATGGTATCAACTTTTTTATGAATGAGGAATGATAAACACTTATTAAAATAAATATGGTAATGTTTTGTTTTTTAATGTATGAACACTTTTATTAGAATCAATATGGTAATTTTTTTGTATTTTTATGTATGAACACTTTTATTAGAATAAATATGGTAATTTTTTGTATTTTTATGTATGAACATTTTTATTAGAATAAATATGGTAATTTTTTTGTATTTTTATGTATGAACACTTTTATTAGAATAAATATGGTAATTTTTTGTATTTTTATGTATGAACATTTTTATTAGAATAAATATGGTAATTTTTTGTATTTTTATGTATGAACACTTTTATTAGAATAAATATGGTAATTTTTTGTATTTTTATGTATGAACATTTTTATTAGAATAAATATGGTAATTTTTTTGTATTTTTATGTATGAACACTTTTATTAGAATAAATAGGGTAATTTTTTTGTATTTTTATGTATGAACATAATGATTATTTGAATTTCATTATAGAGAGATTGTAGATAGAGACAGTATCATACAGAATGACCTGACCATTGATTATTAGTGATGCTGTCACAGTTAAAGATCTGATAATACAACACTGATGATATAGAGAGTTATACACCATACACCAAACATGCAGTCACCAGAGAGGGATGGTGGAGTTAAACCAGGTAAAGTGTAACACACACACACACACACACACACACACACACTGATAGAGAATACATGCAGTCACCAGAAAGGATGGGGGAGTTAAACCAGGTAAAGTGTAACACACACACACACACTGATATAGAGAATACACTGTACACCAAACATGCAGTCACCAGAGAGGGATGGGGGAGTTAAACCAGGTAAAGTGTAACACACACACACACACACACACACACACACACACACACACTGATATAGAGAATACACTGTACACCAAACATGCAGTCACCAGAGAGGGATGGGGGAGTTAAACCAGGTATACTGTAAAAAACACACACACACACACACTGATATAGAGAATACACTGTACACCAGAGAGAGAGGGAGAGAGAGAGAGATTGCATGGGGTCAGGGAAGACAAAATAATAGAATAAGAGGTAGAGACAGAGAATAATGCGAGCACACACACTAGCTTAACAGGATTGGGGAGCCAAGCAAGTGTCACACACAGTGACACACACACACACACACACACACACACACACACACACACACACACACAACACACACAGTTTATTAATAGAGAGGAAATCAGGAATTTAGCAGTTTTAATTATAATGAAAAAGAGGGAGTTAAGAGTTCCTTAGATTGTTATTGAAGTACAATATATACTGTTTTGACTTCAGTTGCATTATTCTTAGATATATGCCTTGCAACTACAGATACCACTAGGGGATACTTTGGTTTTACTTCGATATAAGTTTTGTCATTTTCCAAAGATTGATGGTTTTTTTCTAGACACTTCTAGTTTCTTTCAGTTTTCCAAAACTGACTCTCTAGATATAAGTGAAAAATCTTTGATTGAGGTGTAATTTTATGTTACTTCATTCTTCAGCATTTTAATTTAATTTAGATTTTTTTTTATGTATATATGATTTAATGTGTATTTTAGATAAATCGAAGACAGAGGGTAGTGTTAGACCATGTAAAGAACATTCCTTCCTCACAGATGTAGCTGATGTACGGGTAATGGAACAAGGCTTACTGCAGCTGCTAGAGGATTTCCACTCAGGAAAGCTACAAGCATTTGGTAAGATATGGCAGAGAGGTACTGTCACTGGCTTTCAAAGTCAAGGGTTGTGGGTTGAACTACACTCGGAACTTGGAAATTTTCTGAGATGATTTTTTATCTCCTGTGGATACTAGAGCTGTAAAAAGATCATTACTCAGTAATCTTTCTGATGAGACTCAAAACCAAAATCCTGTGTCTCAGTGCACACTTAAGACACCTATGTAGAGTTTGAAAAAGAGTAGGCCACCTGTTGCCACTACAGAGAATGTTAACAATTAAAAGTAATTGAAACAGACTGAGCAACATAAACCAAGTCTAATATCATGTTATATGTTCTTTAATTGGAATTTCTATGTGCACTTATTTTCACATAAATTAACAAGAGTATCAAAAATGAATTTTTTTAAATGGTTAATGTTATTATACTGTTAATATTCACTTATATTTCATCCTGCTGGTATCAGACATGACGTTAGTTTATTTGATGTGCAAGTAAATATCAAATGAATATTTGTGAAAGCTTTATTTTGCATTTTGACTTTTTGAAAAGTTACACAAAAATAAATTGGAACATGAAAATTATCAGATATACAGATTTGCTAACAGCTACACATTAAGATAAAAAAATTAATGTATATTAAAAAAATGAAAACTGGATAAAAGTCGTCATTGCTAAAATTTAATAAATAAATTAATAAAACAAACTCATGTAATCAGGTACTTGTGCTCTGTTGATATCGAATAATGTTACTAGGGGGAGTGGTATGCTTGTATGGCATGGTCACTGTGTGAGCTAGCATCTTAAAGTCGCCAAAAGTGTGTGTTAGTACAAAGCAGATCATAAAACACTGGCACATCTCACACATACACACATACACAAACTTGCAATTGTTCTTAGATTTATCCTTAAAGATTAAACAACGTGTCCTCTTCGAGAATAGGTGTGAATTTGCTGATGTGATGTTGATCACTATTACAACAATAACAACAGTTATCTATTATTATTGGAGATATATTATCAACATACTGTTCATATTTTGTCAGTCTTCTCTTGCATTATTTTACAGTTGTCATTGCTTTAAATAAATTTATCTTTGTTTTTCAAATACTAACAGCTGATTTGACACTTAAACACTATTTTCCAGGATTTCATTATGTGCTGATTTTAAGTATAGATTAATATTTTTTCAGGTATGATCAAGGCGTTGATGGTGATTTTTAAATCTCATAATTTACATTTCAGGTGGAAGTTCAACATTTGAGAAAATGGACAGAATAAGAGAACAGCAGGAACAGCTAGCAAGACAACACTTTGAATTAGATCTGCAACAAGATATGCAAAGGTAGGGGTACATGTAAAATAGTTATTTTAAAATCATTATTCCATCACAAAGAATGTTGGGAGCACATTAGTTTTAATGCATTTGTCTGATTCTTTTTCGTACACTTCTTGTTCTTTTCTGATTTAATCATAGTCAGGTTTGTTTCTGGGAATTTTTTTTTTTTATATTTTTTAAACTTTACAGGAATAATAAGTAATGGGTGTAGTTGATGAGGTCAATTTTATCCATCTCTAGGCCTGATTTTGACATAGATAATTAATTTTAATTTCTGGAAGATTGTTCAATCTAACCTGTCTTAAAGGCCATCTCTACGTAAGAGCTACCTGCTTATAAAGGCCAGTAGAGTTGTATCACAATTGTTCTTTATTCTTATTATTTGAACCTGTATATAAAGGTTTCTTCCCATAAAGGCCACTTTTACTGGTTCCCTTGAGTGGCCTTTATAGACAGGTTTGACTGTAAAGTATCCCATTGCAATTAACTCTTGTTAACATTTGAGTGATCTTCCAATTTTCATGACTCATGATAGAAGCATGTACTGCATGTTCATGAGCAAGACATTTATTTTTACATTACGCTATTCCACCTAATTCATTAAATGCAGATTGTACAAACAAATATGCTGGTGATTAACCTTTGCAATAGACTGACATAACATTTAAGAGGGAGTATTGTGATCTCAGTCACTTGTTGTCTGTGCCATTGTAACTTGGGATAATCACTGACCTGATGAGACTATAGGATCAGACCAGACTTAAACTCTGTGAATTCATTATAGAGTAAGGGAAATAACTCTTGTAAAGTTAGTTCTTTCATTGTGACGATGATTGTGAATGGACAATATAATTTGATTGGCATCATTGGAAAAAATAATTTGCAGTTGTTACTGACAATAACCATCAAAGTCGATATATTGAACGATGTCTTTTGTTGAGAGAATACCAGTATCCAAGAATATATCCCCAAGGGAATATTATTGCCAGAGGTGAAAGGTGACATTGTAAATTGTAAAATGATATGCATTTAACAGTAGTCAATTCATAGCTCAAGAATTTTATATAAGTTTATGAGTTAAAAATTCCCCAGGTCAGAGGTCTGGGATCTATTGATTTTACAATAGGACTCTCTATATTTAAACTTAAAATTTGATGGACCTGCATTTTTTTTACCAGGAACTGATTTTTCTTTATGATAACCTGATTGCATATGGACCTTTTAATGATATTTGACCTTGAAAACTTTATGTTGGACTTGCCAACAATAAATGCAAATTAGAGGTCCTGGGCCATCTATTCTAAAACATATTTTAAACCTCTGAAGTTTAAGCAAATAGGTATATTTGAGCTAAACTAATTCTGTATTTACCGCTATGGTAGCTTAGTGGTAGAGTGCTCGCTTGGTATATGGGAGGTCTTTGATAGTCGCAGGGTCCTTTCCAAGGGAACTTCAAAACCAATGCCCCATGGCACGTTTAAGAACCCTTCCTGCACATTGCCCTAAGCACACTGCAAAGGTAAAAATTTCTGACACTTCACCTGAAGATGGTGACTTCTCAATATAAGTAAAATATTTTTGACTGGGATGTAAAACCCAATTCAACCAACAAACCAACCAACTAATCCTGTATTTTCTATGGCTTGATCAGTGTTCAGTTGTAAGGGGCCATCATGGCATGGGGCCATTGATCCCTTATTTTGTCAAGTGGCCCCATTGTTAATACCTTTGTCGGCCATACTGTATAAGAAGAAACATTTCGGAAGAAAAAATATTTGTGATTTTCACAGTGACTCTTCAGCTGGGAATATATATTCTCAGTGAAAACTTCTTAATTCCCTTGGTACACCTTCTCTACAGTCAGAAACTGAAATTGTTTTACTGAGAAATAGTTTAGAAAAATGCCCTCTTCCTAAAAATTGCCTGAAAAATCTTAGCTGGAACACTGCTTGATTATAGAGGTACAGTTGTATGTTCTTATGTATGTGTAGTATGAATAAACTAGCATTTTGTTACTTATGTTGTAGAAGGGACACAGATGAAGCTCGACAAACTGCCAACGAGAAATTATCAAAGTTAATTGATCAGGTAAGCTTTTCATACCAATTTAAAGCTACATTTATAATAAAACAGCGTAAATTAACCTGTGTAAACTTTATACCTCTTTAATCCGAACAATATATCTAGTCCCATTGATGTTCAGTTTAAAGAGGTTCCACCACACACACACACACACACACACACACACACCTGATAA
Organism: Anadara kagoshimensis; assembly: GCA_021292105.1. NCBI lineage: Eukaryota > Metazoa > Mollusca > Bivalvia > Arcoida > Arcidae > Anadara > Anadara kagoshimensis. Next base: position 12,775,101 of record CM037865.1, read on the forward strand.
TACATAATACTAAAAAGTTATCATTGACTTAAAAAACTAACAGTTTGCTGAAATCACTTTATACTTGATGTTCTTTCTCTATGTTTTGTAATAATCCCTGCTTTTAAAAATGGAGAGGGAAATTAAATTTTAGTTTTTGTCCATCCATCCAGAAATTATTTTCTGGAGCAATTCTCCAAAAAAGCATTATTTAACAAAACTTGGTGCAAAGCATCATCAGTGATAGGAGATGCCCATATACTTAACCAGGAACGGTTTGTTTATTATCCTTGGATTATTTCCCTTTGAACATAAGCACAAATCACAAAAAGTACCTACTTGGTGAACCCTGATTCACTGAATTTGATTGTATTGTTATGGATTTATTTAATGATATATTTTTATTTCAGCTACATTCCATCAGTTCCTCAATGTATCCTTGAATCAGAATAGTAGTTTTAATTTTCAGGTTGAAACTACCAAAATGGTGGGTGTTGCCATGGAAATAGAAATACCTTTAAAAGTGATTTTTTTTATGGTTTTTCCATTGATTGAGTATTTTCAAATAGTAATAGTAAAAAGGTGGTTTTAAAAATATTTGATGACCAGAACCATAACTGATAATGTACACAAAACACAAAATAGCTTATCATCCTTGATTGATTGGAGATGTTCATTTAGTTGGTCACTATAAGAGTTGTGTATTTTCAGTTGTATCTCAGGGGGACTTGGTGGCAGCAGGTAGAGTGGTCTAAATTACACTAACTGATCACAGTCTCCTACCACCTTTGTTCAAATCTAACTGGAGACTGATCCTGGTATGAGAAATTTTGTCAGTTCACTTGCTTAGGGCTGGTGGTTTTCTCCAGGCACTCCAGATTCACCACCATTTCTGAATAAAACTCTTTGACTGATTCATTAAACTCCATAACTCCACTACACTCTGGCGCTTTACAATTAAAAAAAGGATTTCCACTGTACAGATGGCTTTTGACAACCCCAAGACTTGCATTTCTAAATGAAGAATACTTGATTAGACCCTGGATGGGGTTTAAAACCCAACCTCCTACTACTCATGAACAAAGCACTTTACCAGCTGTGCTTCTGTAGTGGTCTTTGGGAAGAAGCTAATTAATTTTAAGAATATCTAATCAATTTGTAATGGATATAAATACACAAAAAGAATTAAAATTTACCTTAACTTGACCAAGACAAAATTTACAGAAAAATGAAGGCTCTGACCAGTTTTCACTCTGAATGGAATAAATACTTAAGGGAGACAACTGGTGGTGATGACAAGTAGCATTCAGGTTAATTAACAATTTGCAGGTAGAGATTAATCAAAACTGGAATCTTGAAATCACATTTTTAATGTGAATAACAATTAGACTTAATTTTGTTAATTTTGACACAAATTTTTATGATAAACACATAATTTTTATATAAATTAAAAGATTTATTTTTATGCACATAGAAAAAGAGAATATTTTTTAGTTGAACTTATATTATTAAATTATTGAAGTAATTACTTAGTATATAGAAGTAGTTATCAGTAAATATTTAAATTTTGAAGTGATATAAATTTTTGCACTTCTTGTTTAAAATGTGAGATATCAATGAATCTCGTAAAATGTAAGTTATGATGGTCAGTCACAAAATAGACTATATGTTTATCACATTTTTCTGAATTCTGTATAAAAATTTTGTTTTGAATAAAAAACTGTAACAGAATTCTTAGGAATTTATGAATCTGGAGTGCTATGCACTAATTATATTTGACAATTTGTTAATATGTAATACTGTTTATCAGAAAATTTTCGTGAATGTTTGGGAAATTAAAAGTTTCACAGAATATATAATTTGAATATAATTCATTGGCACTGTCATCCAACAAAGGGAAAATAAAAAAAAAAGTATGTGAATATTTTGACAACAGTTAACACGAAAATTAACTGACACAGTATTTAAAAAAGATACATATCTATTTAATAATTTGTATATATAGAAATTTTGTAATTTTATAAATGATTTTTGTGATACATTTTCCACATGTCTTTCTTTCTGTTTATACCAGCTGATATATCTATATAATAACTGTAGCATATTTATTATTACATTTTCGAATGCTTTTCTCTTTATCTTCCTATCTGTATAGGCAAACAACATTGACCTGTCAGCTTGACTTTTGATTTAAATATTTGTAACAGGAAAGAGAAAAAATGCAGGGTCCGATGGGGGATCAAACCCGGGACCGCCCGCACTATAGGTGAGTGCTCTACCACTGAGTTACTCAGATCACTACATTCCTTCCTTTCTTTTTTTTATTCAACACCCTTGAATCGAAATAACCAGGTTCCACCTTGGGACCAACCTGTTGGTCGGCCACTTCCCAGGGTCGGATGAGCCCCCAAATGTAACAGGAAAGGGAAAAATTTCAGGGTCGGACCAGGGATCAAACCCGGGACCGCCCGCACTATAGGTGAGTGCTCTACCACTGAGTTACTCAGATCACTACATTCCTTCCTTTCTTTTTTTTATTCAACACCCTTGAATCGAAATAACCAGGTTCCACCTTGGGACCAACCTGTTGGTCGGCCACTTCCCAGGGTCGGATGAGCCCCCAAATGTAACAGGAAAGGGAAAAATTTCAGGGTCGGACCAGGGATCAAACCCAGGACCTCCTGCACTATAGGCAAGTGCTCTACCACTGAGCTACCCAGACCGCTACATATTTATCATGAGCCAGTACATTTATGTGCAGAGAAAAAGGGTGTTTTGTCATCTACATCCTAGGAAAAACATGCATTGTTTATGTGAATTGTAACACTACCCATGTAATGAGTGGATCATCCTTATCCAATATGAATATTCCTAATGAAAAGTCAAGTGGACAGATCAATGTTGTTTGGCTATAATATGTAATTCACTTATGTTTTTGGTTAGAATTTTGTAATGAAATGTATTTCTTTTTCTGATCTTCATCCATGTTTTTTAGATGATTTGGGGTAATTATGAACTATTTGGTCAAGGCATTCACCAACAAATAATTTAAGAATTCAAGATCTCTTTATCTGTTTATCACTTGACTAGGTACTTTAAATTATATTTGATCTCTTAACACTTGACCATGCAGGACTACTGACCAGGTACTTAATTTAAATTTTGATCTCTTAACACTTGACCATGCAGGACTGCTGACCAGGTACACTTGGCCATGCAGGACTGCTGACCAGGTACACTTGAACAGGCATGACTGCTGACCAGGTACACTTGACCAGACAGGACTGCTGACCAGGTACACTTGACCATGCAGGACCGCTGACCAGGTATTTCAAATTAAATTTGATCTCTTAACACTTGACGACCAGATACACTTGACCATACAGGACTGCTGACGAGGTACTTAAAATTGAATTTTATCTCTTAACACTTGACCAGACAGGACTTCCAATCTGCTCATTTTGGGACTAGAAATGGGCTCAATTTTTTCCCACAAATATTTATGAATTTTTCCCACTTTGAATAAATCAGAGTACTTTATTGTAATCTTTATATTTCTGCTACAGAGCTTTATTGGTTTTTCTTTTCCGTAAAATGGCATGAAATAATATTGTTTTCCCAATCCTATGTGTCCTAGACCTGCCAGGTACATCAAATTGAATTTGTTCATTACCTGTTCAGGCACTTAGTATTGAATTTGATCTTGAGCCTATAACCTGACTAAACACTGCACTCACCAGGCACTTTTAATTGAATTTATCTATAGCCTTATGCGTCAGGATGCTGAATTGACCAGTAACGGATTTGGTCTAGTCTTTTGACCAGGCTAAACTAGACATTTAAACAGTAATATGTCAAAACTCTAGTTTCTGAGGTTTCTTTGCAACAGACTTTAACTAAACCAAATACCTTTTCTGAATATTCTGGAAACCCACTCGTGGCTTATCTTTGTGTTAAAAAGTTTTGCCATTGTACTTTTGCTGAAGGTGGTTGGTTCTCTGTTTCTCTACCATGTTAAAATTAACTGCCTTGATATACATTAAATTTTTTTGACCAAGTTGTAAAGCACCATTATCATGCCTTTTCTGAATATTTGTGCCATTTTTCTCTGTAAGATGTGCTTTATATTGTACAAGTTGATCTGTTTAATAATTCAAATATATAACATTGTCTAGGTAAACAACACTGACCTGTCTGCTTGACCTTTTATTAGGAATATTTATACCGTAGATTACTTATTCATTGCCAGACATTTATTAATGCGTAATTTCGCAAGGACTTTCGGGTGCAAATTCATATATCGCACAAATATTCTCAGAACCACAAAAATTAAAAAGCCAAATTGCAAAACATGCTGGCAATCACTTATACCGTGGAAATTATATAAAACATGACAAAATGTGGTAGGAAATAGAGATTATTGCCTATCAATTGAGAATTTTTGATATTTACATGGATTGTGGTCGCTAATTTACACGCCTTTTAGGCAATACGTCGGCTGACGAAATGTGATACTCGCGAATTCAAAGTTATCTACACTACATTAAAGGTCAAGTGAACATGTCAATATCATTTGCCTTTACTTTTGTTGGATCTCTCTGTTTATATTGCTTTTTTATCTTTTTGTCAAGTCTTGACAAAGGACAATAATTGCTATATTTGTGATGCATTGCTGTAAGTCTTTAACCACCTGATTTTATCTTATTTTGTATATGCAGTCCAACCTGTCTTGAAGGCCACCTGCTTTTAAAGGCAAGTGAATCTTTATCCAAATTGTTTTTATTCATGTTACTTGAACTCCTATATAAGTGTCATATGCCTATAAAGATCACTTTTACTGGTTCTCTTTGTTAACCTTTTAAGACAGGTTTGACTGTACACTGTTGATGGTTGTTCTAGTTTAATGTCTACATGTGGCATGTAGGCAAATGTGCAGACAGTCTATATACAATGTTGTTTATGTTTTAAATGTGTCCTTTTTACTGATGTTACTGTAAATCTGTGAATTTTTGCATCTGTTTTATTTTTTGAGTTAATTCTCAAGAGCAACATGACACAAAAATTACCTTTCTGATGATGGCCTACTTTGGCATTGCATCCGGCAACATCAACATAAAATATGCCAACTTCTTGAATAGGCAGTCCTTGCGAAATTTAACAGGCACAAAAATTTATGATTAACAGTATTTATTTTCCTTTAATGTAACATTCCCACCTTATATTGGTGACTTTTAATGTAAAAGAGCTGTTGGCTGAGATAATTATTTTTTCCATTCCTTAATGTTTATTCCATAAATTGTTGTTTTTTTAATTTTGTTTAAAACTTAAGTTTTTCCCAATTTATTTGGATTTGGGACCAAGTGTTAATGGCATGATAAATGTTCAGATGGCAAATGAAAATCTCTTGCATTTTATTGTTTGGTTTCAGCGTAGTTCACAAAAATAACAACTACAAACTCCATAATATTAATATAAGCTTTATTGCTTGTGGATAAATGTTTGAAACCTCAATGTTAAATGGTTACAATTTTCTGAAATAAATTAAGATATTGTTAAAATTTTGTCTTGCTAATACTTAACTGGAAAGTTTTAAACCAGGATATCAAGGCTGTTAAATTGGTCCTGTAAATGGACCACTTTTTATTTTGAGTCCAAGAAATTTCTTAAAAAACTGAATTCATCATATACAACAAGTTTTAAGTACTAGTTTTAAGTTTTCTCTGTTGACATATCAGTGATAAATAAAGTATTTTGTTATTAACAAAAACTTGAGTACATAAATATGGTGTTAAGCAAAATATTGACTTCTATAACTGTTGTATTTGCTGTGTATTTTATCATTTATTATTAAGAAATATCCAAGTTATTTTTATACACACATTTATTGTACTTATATGTTATATGGCTTATTTGATTTGCTTAATTTATAACAATTTATAGATCTCATATTGTGATATTAAGAGTAAAAAATTGTTAGACTTTTTATTCCCCGTCAAGAAATCAGCGAGAGGATATAGTAAAGCATTCTGCCCTTCTGTTTGTTGAATTTTTTGTCTGCACAAATTTTCCAATACCGTCCATCATGTATTGGTTTATCTTTAAAAAATGATCAGTGGGAGGTGTTGTTGTCCATATAGAGTTCATGTTCAATGATTTTTCTAGGAGTTATGGGCCTTTGTATTTTTTAACACATTAATGTTACAAATACCTCTTGGCATGGGAATCTTGCTTTTACTGAAAGATCTTATTTTTCTGCTTTGAAGGAGACAAGAATTGTATAACAATTTTGTATGCTTTTTATTTTATTTTCATTGAATGGGTCACTAGTATCTGGGTAAGGTATTTACAGCACAGGAGAGGCTGTTGTGGGGATGGTCTACAGTGCCAATTTTGTATGTCAGTTTGTACCCCCACTTCAAAGAAAAATGTAAGGGTTATAATTGTTGACGTAAATGTCCGGCTGAAACTACATGAAATTTTGTATACAAGTTCAGTATGAGGTTTTATGCTGCAAGTACCAATTTAGTCTGCCAAACATCTTTTCCTGTCTGTCTCCTAAACAAAAAGTTTTGTAGCAGTTTTCTCAGCAACTACTAAACACAGCCACTTGAAATGTTGTATACGAATTCAGTATTAGGTCTCATGTCACAAGTACCGATTTCAGGTCTGCCAAACATCTACTTCCTGTTTACTGACTTAGTTTATTTTTTTACGTTTACAATCAATGGTTGAAGATAAAATCTGGAGTATACTAAGCAGCTCTTTGTGGTTCAGAATTTGATTAAACTATATACACCGAGTCCATCTTGAAATCAAGGTGTAATAACACAAAGTGCCAGACTCTATTGTATACAAGCAACAGTACCATATTATCACCCGCTCATGCTCTTCAGACTATTTCATGCTTATAAACTGACATCAAATTATGAAAGATATATAGGTGACGATATATTGATGTAGTTTTTATTTGCTCAGATTTTGTTACTTCTTTTGCTTTGTTTTATTTGACATTTATCACTGGCCATACATGTTTTTGTTTTATTTGCATTTGAAGCTTTATCTGTTTCCCTATATTTTTAGGCATATTTTCCATGGCAATTTGCTTGAAGTAAATGTTGATATACATCAAAAGCTTTATATTTTGATTTGCAACCAAATTGAATATTTGTATGATTAATTTAAAAGCTTTTAGCGCCAATAACATAAAGTATTAAATCTAAAACTTGAATTTTGTTTTTATTTTTCCACAAATAAAATAACAAATATACCAATCCATGGCGATATCCAAACCACAATTCAAAATCAAATTAAGACTTCGAAACTGGTAAATTAAGTTGGATTGCAATATTCCTCAGTCAACAATTTATTTGTACACAGGCAGCTGTAGTTCCTGTAGTTAGAAAAAGCTCTATCGTTTAAACTGTAAAACAAACGAACCATAAGCAGAAGAAAAGGCATATTGATGCACGGATTGACAATAGAAACATTTGTCATACAACTTCAGATGTTGCCTTTCGTTGTTGTCATAATTGAGGCAAATGTTTATGTTCAAATATATTGCAGACCTAGACTCGACCATATTTTGTTTTCAAGGTCACAAGGATAAATGTTATTCACTAATTCTTTATTCTCCAAATGTAGGATAATTTCGAGTCACATAATCAAAAACTACTTATCCATGTCCAAATCACAATCCAAAAGCAAAATTAACCTGCAATATCCCTGGGTCATAAATGTATTTGTAAGCATCTTGTTTCGTTGTATAAGGTTTATATATCTGTATGTATAGCAATGGTGCATTGGTATAACGAGTGTTTGTTGGATAAACGTTGTTTTATTGTAAGACATAACAAATGATGTCTATCAAAAACTGAAATTTTGTTGGCAGCTCTTCCATTTATGTTTGCAAATTCGTATAGTGCCTGACACAAAATGAACAAAAAATCCATGTGCAACAATAAATATTCATATTGAAACCTATTTTTTAATAGGATGCCAATTGTTTAAAAGTAAATGATTTGCAAAATGTTGAATGAACTGTATCTGAATAAGACGTAGGAGCATCTTGGACGACTGTAAAAGTTTGTCTAAACATGAACATGGTTCAGTAGTACATATAGAGGAACGTGTCATATTTCTTTCTTTTCATGGATTTCATGAAAGTTTGACTTTTAGACATGGATCATAAACAAAGTCAATGCAAAGTCAGCTCATTCTTCTGCATTTCATGTTAAAAGCAAATAAAAACTTTAAAAATTGCAAATTAAGTGAACCCCCAAGATGGAAGCTAGGACGGGTGGGCCGAGAGGGTAAGCGCCTCCTGTTTAGCTATCTACATCCACCACGTGTGTAATGAAACTGAGAATAAACATGTGACTATTAGTCGTCAAATACATCCAGGGTAATTTTGAAAACACAGACAATACCTGTTAACAATCTTGTGACGAAAGTCATTCTAGTAATACTTTTTAGGACCTTGATAATCCTAGGGTTGCAATATTCTTGCCTCATTTTATTTGCAATCAGTTTGCTTCGTTTTGTGAAATTTCCGTAGTGGGAATATCTACCATAGACACCATAAGCAGGACAAGCAGGTATATTTCTGCATAGTAAAAGAAAACTGACAAGAGGTTATCACGGTTGTAATGTACCTTTAATGTTGATGTTTTGATTTACACAATAGATATTATTTTTTCATTTCATTCTTATTACTACAAATTTGGATAAAACTTGTTTTAACAACAATCTTTATATAAATAAATGCCACCTGTCCATAAAATCATGTATTAAAGATTTCTCTGTATAGACTACTCTCCTATTTCCCATGGAAGGTCGTTACATGCACGTTGTTTGTTTTATGGATATATTCTTACCTTTAACTATTTTTATAGAGAATGAAGAAGTTTTGCTTTCAGACGTAACCTATACCACTTATTCAAATTTAAATGTAAACAATGATATCACTTTACGAATGTTTTTTTAGATTAAAGAATGCCAGGTTAACACATTATACGACTCAGCAAGAAGAATGGACTAATAAAAAAAAAACAACTAGTAACTACTTAATTACCTTTTTTCCTTGACATACATTAACGACGCCAGAGGTAATTTGAGGGAATTATAGATGATATCGCTAACACACTTAGGTTTCAGGAAGATGGGTATTTAATGGGTTTAATGTAGATTGTATCGTTACAACAATGGTCTTTAACTACAATGTATTTGTATTATGTAAATTTTCTACTTTATGCCATTCGATGTAACATATTAAAATACACGCCCATACTTTGCATGTTACAACTTATGTAGCGTATAAGTAAGTGCATGTCAACAGAATAAAAAATTAAAATATACACGTTTTTAAAATACTAGAAAAACCATTTATTATAGAAAATCTAAAACTCCTTGTGATAAAAAATCAAGTATATTACGTGACCTCAAATTTTTTTTTATCATTGTATCAGTGAAATTCAGTTAAATCTGTGAACTTCCACAAGAAAAGTGAGGCCTGATGCTGCGAGCTCATCCGCCACGTCTGAAATGAAATTGAGAATTAGAGGAACATGGAACCATTGTAAGTCAAATATATCCAACGGAAAATTTTGAGCATAGAAAACCTATAGGAAAGAATAAAATTACACACTTGGCGGGTGTAGCTAGCTAAACAGGAGGCGCTTACCCTTCTGGAGCACCCGGCCTCACTTCCCTGGTGGAAGTTCACGTGTCTAACCTAACTTGCCAGTTCGAAAGTTTTTACTTTGCTTCTAGATTGTGATTCAGACATGGATTAGTATGTTTGTTTTTGATTAAACCATAAGGAATTTTATTCTTAAACGGCCATTAGTGCAACAAAATTAAAACAATTTACATGTAAATGCATGAGTTCTACATATAATAGAAATAAGAATAAGCGATGTTGAACAAAGATAATATGTTGAATATAACAAATGCTGAACATAGTTTACATGTTGAATATAACAAATGCTGAACATAGTTTATATCTTGAATATTACAAATGCTGAACATAGTTTATATCTTGAATATAACAAATGCTGAACATAGTTTATATCGTAAAAATATATAACAAATACTGAACATAGTTTATATCTTGAATATTACAAATGCTGAACATAGTTTATATCTTGAATATAACAAATGCTGAACATAGTTTATACCTTGAATATAACAAATGCTGAACATAGTTTATATCTTGAATATAACAAATACTGAACATAGTTTATATCTTGAATATTACAAATGCTGAACATAGTTTATATCTTGAATATAACAAATGCTGAACATAGTTTATATCTTGAATATAACAAATACTGAACATAGATTATATCGTAAAAATATATAACAAATACTGAACATAGTTTATATCTTGAATATTACAAATGCTGAACATAGTTTATATCTTGAATATAACAAATGCTGAACATAGTTTATATCTTGAATATAACAAATACTGAACATAGTTTATATCTTGAATATTACAAATGCTGAACATAGTTTATATCTTGAATATAACAAATGCTGAACATAGTTTATATCTTGAATATAACAAATACTGAACATAGATTATATCGTAAAAATATATAACAAATACTGAACATAGTTTATATCTTGAATATTACAAATGCTGAACATAGTTTATATCTTGAATATAACAAATGCTGGGCATAGTTTATATGTTGAATATAACAAATAATGAACATAGTTTATATCTTGAATATAACAAATGCTGGGCATAGTTTATATGTTGAATATAACAAATAATGAACATAGTTTATATCTTGAATATAACAAATGCTGGGCATAGGTTATATGTTGAATATAACAAATAATGAACATAGTTTATATTTTGAGTATAACAAATGCTGAACATAGTTTATATCTTGAATATAACAAATGCTGAACATAGTTTATACCTTGAATATAACAAATGCTGAACATAGTTTATATCTTGAATATAACAAATGCTGAACATAGTTTATATGTTGAATATAACAAATGCTAGGCATAGTTTTTTATATGTTGAATATAACAAATGCTAGGCATAGTTTATATGTTGAATATAACAAATGCTGGGCATAGTTTATATCTTGAATATAACAAATACTGAACAATGTTTATTATACACTTTATAGACAAGCCTGGATTCTCAAAAAGGGGCGGAGAAATGGCCATTTCATGCTACATTAAATTGATCCTTTTAACCAACCTTCAGGACAATTAAAAAACCATTGGGTCATCTCCTGTGGTGAAAGTCAACATTAAAACTGACCAGTGTAACATCACTGAAGATTCACACAGAAAAGACCAGTTTTAAACTTCAATAACGGTACATTTACCTGACAAAATCATACAACTGAAACAGCAACTTTAAATTCATTTTCCCCCCAACAGAAAATCAAAGTAATCAAAGTACTGAAGCACTGAAATGTGGGACATGATTTCAGTATGCTGTCTTTTGCACAATACAAAGTGTAACTAATGCCCATCCATTTATTCTATTAAATAATTGATTATCGTTTATACAATATTAATTTTGTAATTATATAGTCATGGGATGTTTTTGATTGAAAAATGGCACCAAAAATGCAAAAAAGCACAATGTAAAAATGTAAATTGAAATTTTGTATTCCCTTTCGCGGATTTAGTGTAATCCTGCGATATACCTAAATCAGAGATTTAATTATACACCAAAGAGAGTGGCAAAATGTGTTCAACAGAAAACCCTGAAGGACTTAACCAAAAGAAGTAATCTTTTCTCTTACATATATTTACAATTCGAAATGATCTTCTCTAGATGTAACAATTAATTTTGTTTTTGCTGCTGGCATTCAGTTGCTCATGAATACGGTATGGGTCATGATCTCTGATTATGTAATTTTAACTATCAGATGACGCCATGGAATGACATGTCTTATTACGTCATGTGTTGTTTGATTGGTCGGCATTCCATCCTCATTTAGAAAAGGCTAGTCCATCAATCCCATATGTTTGTCAGAAACTTAAATAAATATAATAATTGTAGCGATAGTTTAACGTTTCTGACTTGCTAACAATAATTCTCAAGATTGGAAATATAAGAAATAACATTGTATTTGAGTGTATTCATTCGACATTATGAAGAGAGTCAGGTAACGATGGATATCCATTTATATAACTTAAAATCGAAATATTTTGTATCTTACCGCATTGTATACTGTGTGAACATGGTTGAGACACGTGGGAATGCCGATCGCTGATTGCCTAACAGTGGTTATCGATCTGAATTGAACTTTAATCAAAAGAAATAACGTCACCGCGAATCTCGAAACGCCACTTTTGGAGATCAGCAACAATGACAAAAGAAACGTAAATATTTGGTATTTGATCAACCCATTTATATTATAACTGGTTTCAATGAATTATTTTCACGATAATCGTTTTTTGCTTCAATTTCTAATGTACGAGACGAGCGAGATTTCCCCCATATGGAGCTCACTTCCTGTCGATTTGACCTCTTCAATGACATTGAGAAAAGTGGTGCACGCGATGCGTCAAATGATTTGGACGTATGGTCTATGCAATTTTTCTATGACGTCATACGTGTTACCTACAGACGGGAAATTTTCCGTATCAGGGTTCGTACAGACATTTGGACTACAAATTTAAGGACTTTTTAGGGTATTTTCAGGGTCTTATTTGCAAATTTAAGGCCTAATCAGAAGGACAATTGTAGCCAAAACAAATTGGTGGAAAGACAACTAAATCAATCAAACATGTCCATAATAATGGCACTTGAAAGGAAGGTTGAAGTTGGGCGTTTGGTTGGGCCAGGTACCTTTGAATTGCACATTTCAATGTAACATTAAATAATTATTTATTTATATCAGTCTATTTGCAACCACTTAATAGCGAGATACAGACACCCAACTGGTCAAAATTCAAGGGCTTTTAGGGCCTTCGGGATAAATTCAAGAGCTTTTAGGGCCAGACTTGTTTTTAGGGTCTTTTTAGGGCCTCTTTTAAACCTCAAGATTTAAGGGTTTTTCCAGGCCTGTACGAACCCTGGTTATTTTATAAAAATTCAAAAGTAGAGTAAATTCTAGTGTATGGCCCATAAACTTTTACAGGGGATATAATTGCGTAAGTGTCAAAAAAAGGTTAAACTGTACAGAGGAATATATAATAAACAAAGTAGGTATATAACTAACTATTTAAAATATTTTATATTTTCAATCATTGTTAATCGAATTAAGATCACTCACTAGCCAGGTGAGCATAACAGGTAATCTGTGTCTCTTGTTTTAAAGTGTATTTATACAGGCACCTACCTGTATTTCTACCTATTTTATATATGGTAATAATCATCCATGTAATCATATTAGCATGATATAGTTTAATTATTTGTAAAATTTCAAACATTCTAATGCAAAATTTCTTTAATTAATTAAGATAAAATGAAATCACATTATGGACTATTATATTTGGACATTTTTATTTCTTCAGTAATTAACAAAAATCATTTATTTTGTTGTCCATTTTAAATGAATTCTATACACCTCAATGATTTAAAAATTGTTAAATTCAAATAACAAAATTTGAAAAAGGTTTTATTTAAATTTGGACTTAAGGGGCAATGGAGATGAATTAAATTACTACATTAACAACGTTTAAGCAATAAATCAGCATGAATGTCCACCTTATACAATGTGACCAGAAAGTAATTGTGTTTCCATTGAAATTAAGAAGTGGATGGTCATCCCAGTATTATGTGTTCAATTTGATTGACATCCTTGTAAGAAGGAAAATTCTCGGGCTTGTCTATAAAGTGTATAGTCCGTCAGCGATATTGTGGCAGAGTGTTTATAAACACAGACGAGTTTATTATACGCCAATAGGTGTTACCGTATAAGTATATTCACGCATTCATGCGTACATTTGTCAACTCCACCTTTATAATCTTAGGCTATCTACATTATATAGACTCTTCCATGTTTATACACTGTCTGCCACAATATCGCTGACAAAAATAACAAATAATTGTCATGTTTTAAGTTTAATATGTTAAATATAACAAATAACGGATACATTTTGAATTATTTGTTTTTGATTTATATGTTTAAAATAAAAAAGTGTCAAAATGATGAATAAAAACGATTTATGAATAAAAAAGATGAATGAAAAATGTTCATTTAGTAAAAGATGTGAATTTCATTCAAGTATATTCCTTTTGGCTTATGATGAACAATTCAGTTATTCAATGCAATTGCAATTCTTTGAAAGAAATTTTCTACATCTTCACCGTCTTCAAGTAGTACGCAGGTAATCTTATTCCAAAGCTTTTTAAGAAGATCTGGCATGTCACTTGGTTTAGTGCCATTACGGATTATAACAATGATGCCATTGTCATAACTCCGGTCCATCATTTCTATGTTGGCCATTTCGATCTCAAATTCAAACCATTTTGATTTTATGTATCCAGGGGTTGCGTCAATGATCACTTTTCGACTATTGCAGATACTGTTAATTATATTTTGTTGAATTGACAAACCAGGCTCAAAGTCTCTATCATGGAGGCATAGCTTCAATGAATGACCAGTTTCTAGTTTTTCTCTGAAAGTTGACGTAATCCATATATAATCTTCACCTGAGTATGCTACAAAAGCATCAAACTTATATACTGAGTCATCATTTCGAATTGGCTTGTATCCATAATGAAAATGACGATAAAAGAAGTACTGGATTCTCCACCGAAGTCTGAAACATATGATCGAACCAATCAGAATTAACATAAACACACATACAAAAACGATGGAAAATGTCAGCCAGAATGTAGATTTACACTCAGAAAATATATCATGAAACTGACGTCTTACTGCCTCTGTTGTTGATCGTGTTCCATTGCTTAATGTACAAATATAATTTTCTTTGTTTTCTAACCTCACGTGAGTTTCATATATCCATTGGATGAAGTCCATATAATCACAAGTGCATAAAAATGTGTTTCCATAGAGATGTATAGAAAGACTGCCCCTTAATTTAGAATTCTTTTTATCCAAAATGTCTGTAATGGTTTTGTTTAACCCCATAATCCCATTGTGTGATAAATCTATCACAGTCAAATTTTCACTATTTAAAATATGTGAAGGGATAGTATTTAAAGAATTGGCGGATAAATTCAATTTTTCCAAGTTTTTCATGTTGTAAAAAAAGAGTTGCGGTAAATCTGTTAAATGATTATGGGCAAGATTTATATTTCTAATTTTAGAGTTGTAATGGAAAATGTTTTTACTATTTGGATTCATGAAAACACGGTCCAAATTAACATCTTGCAAAACCAAATTTGTAAGATTTGGCAAAGATTTCAGGACATTGAGGGATGTTTTTGTAACGTCAGTACCTGAAACATCAAAATAAGTGAGATTATCTAAACCACTTACCGATAGATACAAACTATCAACATGAGAGTAAGAAAGATCTAAAGTCTGAATATTATTTTGTAGTAATGAATAATTACAAAAGTACAAATATGCTATCATATTGCTTAAACGAATCGTATGTAACTTTGGTGGTACGCTAACAAACGAGTCATGGTTAGAGTTCCAGAATGTGCAATCCGAAGAATCAGAATATGTTTCAAAATGTGCACCGATCGACAAAGCACTTATATTACGATATTTGTCCGTTATTTCTGTCAAATTTTTATACTGATGCTTTGCTTTTATAAGTTGGACATTATCTGATTGAGAATAGAATGGAAACTCGATAGCGGCGTAAGAGTATTCGAATATTGTGAGGTTCAGATCTAAATAATGGGAACGAAATAATATCAATACATCAAACTCTGCTTCGTATGCCATATGAAATGCATTTCCAGATAAAATCAGATGCTCCACACATTCTATATGTGGACCCCATGAAAATAATGTATTATGTAGAATTTCAACAATGCCATTGAAACTAATATCGAGTTTTTTCATACAGATTGTTTTTAAATTAGCAAACATCGATTCAGTCAAAATAACTGAAAATTGGTGATGTCCATTTACCTCAGGATACCAATTTACGTGATGAAAATCAATAACATCCATTCTCTTATGCCGTAATGGATACAAGAGTTCAATAGCGCTTGGAAGTGACAGCGGGGTCATTCTTAGATTAAGGACTTTTAAGTTTTTAAATGGCTTGAGGGCATCAATACCGACACTTGTTCTAATGTTATTACAATATGTCATATGTAATTCAGTTATACTGGATGGTAAGTTTTCAAATGTACTATTTGTAAAATTATGTAAACAGCATTTATCGAATCTTAGTATTTGCAATGAATGCATTCGCTTAAAGCCGTTTCCAAACATTGGTAATCTATAGAGGTCCAACGACAAACGTTTCAGGTTCCTTAAGTAACTAAATTCTCTATCAGGATAATACTCTAAACCAGGAAAATCATAACAATTTTGTATATTATTTGATATATGGAGTGTTTTTAAATTGGTCAATGGCTTAAACACACCTGGTTTGAACGAGGTCTCGTTTAGTCTTAATGTATTATTATCTAGGGATAATTTATGAAGTCTAGAAAGGTTACTAAATGCACCTCTCTCCAATGTCCTTATTCTGTTGTTGTCAAGGATGATCGATCTCAAATTAGCCAATCTTCTGAAGTCTCCATCTTTTACAATCTCGATGTCGTTATTAGACAAGTCTATATGAGTTATCCAGCTAGGTAAATCGTGTGGTACATCTTTAAAACGTAACCAAGAACAGTTAGCAGTTTTGCTTTCTCTCGACAGTATACAACATTCCGTGTTTAAAAATCCAAGAATGGACAGACATAAAATGGCATGAATCCTGTTATCCATCGAAGAATTTTGAAGTTTAAACTGAAATATTAAAAAATAAATATAAATTTTGGCCTTTATCTTTTTCACATTTCCAAATATTAAATAGATTTAAATTTTCAGAAGTTTTGTCTAAGCACTTTTGATGAAGAAATTTGTTCCAAAACGACCATATATTACTGCAAAATTAGAGAAGCATTAGCACAAACGTTACCACAAAATAACTGTGAACCTAGGCCTGTGATAAATTTGTGTCAGCAATTTATTTGTAGCTTGCTTCGCTATAAAGTTTCCACAGTAGGAAAAAGCTCTCCCATAGCGTATTAATTGTTTAATGCATATACCGTCAGGAAATAAATCGGCAATTTTTTTTCATCAGCGATCTCTGTTTATTTCATTAGCTTGCAATGTTTCTTATTGTACTGTAAGCGTTTTTGTAATACCAGTACATTATATTTTGTTTGTCGCGTCGAGTAATTTTCAAGTCTTGGGTCAGACCCGTTAAGGGTCGAACCCACGACCTTCCATTTACGGAGCAAGCACTCTACCAACTGAGCTACTGCAGTAGTGATTATATTTCTTAAAAGATGGGAATAAATTGTACTTAGCATATTTCTTTGAACGATTGGCTAACTAATGGTTATCTATGCATTTATTATTACTATACCGGTTTTCATTTTACATAATGTGTACTAGACGACCTTTTCCTTTTCAGTAGTGTTATGACAAAAATTGGCGAAATCAAAATATTTTTAAAATGTTGAAAGTCGTACTTTTTTCTTTTTTCATTTCTGTTTTAAATTCTTGTTTCATTGACTATTGACAACTCCACATTGATGCGCTTATTTAATTTAATCTTTTCTTAAACGGATAACAAACACTTGTAAAAAGATTTGTTTATTAAACTAGAAGTTAGAAGGAAACCGGACATAGTTAATTGTTATCAAGTGTCACAGTGAATTGCATGTCTTTCGATGTAGTCACGTATTTACATTACACATTGTAAACCAATTGTTAATAAAATTACTAATGTAAGCCCCGAAAAATAAAATTGTTAAGATAAGAAACCAATTTACCTTCTCTTGATTGATTTATTAAATACATCAAAAAAGCATTTTATATAAAAGAGATAGACCAATCCTAGACAATTGAACAATTTGTAAGTGAAGTATTATTACCGGTATTCCTTGATGTACCAAATTCAAATAAAATAATTTCTAAATCATATTACTTGTTACAGCTTGATTGCTCTTTAAGCCACAAAATGCATTCCAATAAGTGATTAGACGTTCTTAGACTCTCAAGTGAAACAAAATGGTATACAAAAGAATAAAACTTATTATTTATACTATATTAATAAAGTTGCACTAAACATTTTTCAAAAGATTATTCCATACAGTACGAGTGTTGATTTTACAGTACTAGACAACCGTTTCTGAATGCAATTCTACGTTTTTACTCGTCAAACATTGGACACAATAGCAAGTACTTATTGCTAAAACTGTTTTTAATATGTCGATTCACGAAAAGAAATGTTTATAACTTAATTGTACTTACTTTTGTTGTACTATATATACGAATAAATATTAGTAACAATTTTGTTCATTCGGCCTTCTTTGATTATCAGGTATACTAACTACTGCCAGGTTCATACAAACATCTTTATCTTAATCGTGCCAAGGTAAGCGTAATTAATACTTTATTTTATTTTCATTCGTATCATATTACGGAAGTCTGACGAGGTAATCTGATGACAATGTACGACCAGCCTTAGGGTTATGCATAGGTACGTATTTCTCTTAAACGATTTGTGTATTTATTTGTGGCAGTTTATTATACTGTAGTGTTAAGAAAATATTTAAGGTCGATTTTAACTATGGCGACATCGTCGTTTTGTGTATACGTTCGCATTGTCAAATTTGACGTCTTGTTTCTATGACGTCACGAATGTTTAGCCTTCAATGCTAACATAATGATGGCGATAACACGTTTACGGGTATTATTTAGAAACATCTACATTCAATTTTGATAAATATAAGGTAGATCTACACTGTTGAGAACACAATTCTAAATAATTCAAATATTAAGGTACACATTTTAAATTTAAAGTTCTTAGTTTTTTATGGTTCGCATGAGTTTTCGATAGATTTTTATAAATTTTACGATTGTTGAAGATAGAAATAGTGTCAAAATTTAACAGTTGCACCTTGTATTTGTGTTTGTTTTATTTCGTGAAACGTTTATAAAACCTTCTTATTTCTAATTGTTTTTGTTTTATTAATCAAATACAAGCATAATGGTTTATAAAAGATAAGACATTAATGTGTTTAAAACTTACCTTCCTGTTTTCCCTGTTTAACAATTGTTGAGACAATACAGAAACAACAAGTTACATCACCTAATCCATTATTATAACATTTAAATAAAATACATTTTTAGGTGAATGACCCACCACTAGATTTCATGACCATAACTTATGCCCTAGTTTTTCATGACGAGGAAGTAAAAATAGGTGTGTATTTAGTCAATAACAATGCACCTAAGGAGAAGACAATCCCTAACCTTGGAGTTTAGAAGTATTATAACAACATATCAAGTGTTGAAGGTTGTTTTTTAAAAATCGAGTAATAAAGTAATGTTTACACATAGGAATTTTTTTAAAATCCACATTGGTTACTTGTACCATGTTCTTTTTAAATTAAAAATTGTTTATCTCCTATTGTTAAAAGTCACTCTTTTGTTGTTCTTGTATCTTCACTTATGTTTTAACACATATTTTACAGCCCATTATAATATCATAATTACATATTATACCAATTTTAATTTTATAGCACTATGTTCCGTTTCGGGATACAGTTCCTTATTAATAGAGCCTAAACCAAAATCGTGAAACCAAAATTTTTTAAGGGTTTGATAAAATACGAAAAGGACCAAAATATATTTAACTAAATTTAACTAAAGAAATACTTTGCACGAGGGAGTATACGAAGGGTTTGAGGATTTACAACAACAAAAATTGACAAAAGTATATTTCTGACAATAAAAAAAGTATTGCCTACCAAGTTAATGATATTTCCGGGAATGCTAAATCAACTAGCAAAGATACTGGTCCATTGGTTTAAATTACATATTATACCTATGTTTTAAAATTTTACAGCACTGGACGTCCCTTTCGGGATGCAATTCCTTATTAGTAGAGCTTAAACCAAAATTGTGAAACCAAACTTTTTTTTGAAAGCTTGAAAAAATACTAAAAGGGCCCAACTATATTTAACTAAACTTAACGAAAGAAATACTTTGCATGAGGCAGTATACGTAATGTTTTGAGGATTTAGAACAGTTGACAAAAATATATTTCTGACAATAAAAAAGTATTGCCCACCGAGTTACTGATATCCTCGGGAATGCTAAATTAACTAGCAAAGATACTGGCCCAGTGGTTTAAATTACACATTATACCCATGTTTAAAATTTTACAGCATCGAACGTCCGTTTCGGAATACAATACGTCATTAGTAGAACTTATATAAAAATTGTGAAACCAAAATTTTTAAGGGGTTCATAAAATACCAAAAGAACCAAAATATATTAATCTAAAGAAATACTTGCATGAGGAAGTATCCCCAGGGATGCTTAGTGTACTAGGAAATATACCAGTCTAGTATTTTTATTTATTAATAAACGTGTTTTAATTTACACCTTTTGGCGACTGTATGCTTAAGTAAATAAGTTACTAATACTTTATCTCACATTAAAAGTATAAAAACATTAGTTTTTTCTACACTATACACCACAATCCCTCATTCTTAATTGAAAGAACGGCTTAAAGAAATTATTCACTTGTCTTTCTTCTAGAAAAACGGTAAGCCAAGATACAAATATCTGGTGCTGACCAGGGATTCCGGTTATTTTGTCAAGCACCATACGGATTCCAAACAAAAATATACTGAAGATACCATCAACAAAATGTTGGAGTTTTTGATAGATAACATATTTGGTGTGTTTGGTAATATAGTTTTTCAGCAAACAATCGGTATACCAATGGGTACAAACTGTGCACGATTGCTTGCTGATTTGTTTCTTTATTCTTACGAAGCAGAATTTATGCAGAACCTTGTTAAATCTGGAGAGAAAACTTTCGCCAAATCATTCAACTCAACATACAGATATATAGATCACGTTCTGTCTCTTAACAATCCTAAATTTGGAGACTATGTAAATGTCATCTATCCTAGTGAGCTTGAAATAAAAGACACGACTGATTCTTCAAGTTCTGCTTCATATTTAGCATTATACCTGAATTATGACGCACTGGAAAGGCTACATTTGAAACTTTATGACAAACGTGATGACTTCAATTTTTCTATTGTCAACTTTCCTTTTTTATGCAGCAATATACCTTCTTCTCCTGCTTATGGTGTATTTGTTTCCCAACTAATACGCTATGGTAGAGCTTGTTCCCACCACGGGAACTTTGTACAACGAAGTAGGCTGCTTGCAAATAAATTGTTGACTCAGGTATATTGCAAGCCTAGGCTTATCAAACCCCCTTAAAAAGTTTTATGGCCGTCATCACAGTATTGTTGATAAGTTTGATGTCTCTGTGTCCAGGAATGCCTTGGATATATTTGACGTCTCATATTTCCATGTTCCTTTCACACAATTTTGATTACACACTTGGCGGGTGTAGCTAGCTAAACAGGAGGTGCTTACCCTTCCGGAGCACCCGGCCTTACTTCCCTGGAGGAAGTTCACGTGTCTAACCTAACTTGTCAGTTCCAAAGTTTTTACTATGCTTCTGGATTGTGATTCAGAAATGGATTAGTATGTTTGTTTTTAAATATGTATGAATGTGCATGTTTACTAAAGGTACTATTCAATTGAAAAGGAGGTGCTTATCTGAAAACAAAACTGGTTTCATTTCCGTGGGGTTACTTTTCTTTTGCTTAATTTCTGAGATGTTAAAAGTTGTTCTTTTCTTCTTGGATTCTGATTTGAAGGTGGATTGGAATGTTTGTGTTTGTTTTGCAAACATACTTGAGCACCTGAAAGCATTTTTCTGTTGTTTGTCATTTTTTCTAAAGTAGCAGTCTGATGACATGATTCTCTTATTCCATTAGTTTAAGTGGGTCCGATTTCACTTCTCTGGTCAAACTTCACATGTGTTTTTACTCTACTTTTAGGTTATGTTTTTATTCATTCATTTGTTTTGTAATCGCCATAGCTAAAATATACATTTACTTGCAAATGCAAATTAGTTACGTGAGAGTTGTAGCTAGGTAAACAGACAGGTGTTGGAGCAAAGTAAACGGAAGGTGCTTTACCCTTACCGAGCACCCGGTTTCACTTTCCTAGTTAAAGTTCACGCGTGTAACTAAAATTGCACGTTTTCAACGTTTAAGTTGAATTTTGAATTATGATTTAAACACTAACCTGTATGTTCGTTTTTGATTGAGAAAAAAATTTGTAACGATTAATAGACAAAAATCACAACCGATAATATAAAACAGATTGCCATTACCAAGTTATCCAGATGTCCAATTTTCATGAAGTAATTTACCATTTTGTATTCACAATAGCATATTCCATAGGACAAAGAAAAAGGCTTTGCAAACAAAAACAATATTTGACTTAATCAAAGCAATTATAAGATTCTCTAGAAACAATCGTTTTGCACATCGCAGACAAGAAAAAACTGCTGAAGTATACTTAAAATATGTACTTGGCAAAACACAACCGAGAACACAACACAACAAAACAAAGAAACAATGTAACAAGACAAGAAAAGACGAACATGTATTGGAGTGCATATCCAATGGTGTATTTAAAGTATAATTTGAGTTTCTCACTCACTCCACTTATTTACAAACCTGGTGTCAATATATACCCAATAAAAAAAATTATAATATAAAAATTTTG
Organism: Anadara kagoshimensis; assembly: GCA_021292105.1. Lineage (NCBI taxonomy): Eukaryota > Metazoa > Mollusca > Bivalvia > Arcoida > Arcidae > Anadara > Anadara kagoshimensis. The sequence goes on from CM037865.1 coordinate 12,797,834, forward strand.
ATTTTTTTTCCTTATGCTAACAAGGACCAGATTCTAAAGGACCATGTAAAATATTCAAATGTGCAAATGGAATAATCATTGAAATTCGGTATTTGTATTTATGGTCAAATAGCGCAAATAAAAGTAAATTTAATATTCGAATTTTAAAAGGAAATTTGCCCCTTACGCCCTCGTCTGGTTCTTTAGGGCAAGGTTATTGTACAATGGTGCAGTCACAAACAATTGTACTAATGCATATCCAATAAAATGTAAATTTAATATCAATTCAATCACAAATATACCTCAATTTTCAAACAAAAATTCAAAAAGCAGAAAGAAAAACTTACAAACTGGCAAATAAAGTAAAACGCTTCATTTTTCACATTTTACATGTCAAAAATAACTGTCATGTAATAAACGATATGTTTTCTGTTTAAATGTCAAACCCGTGGGAACAAAAAGTGGGATTTTCAGATATGTTCATGCTCATTTACCACTTCAATTCAATTGATGTAGTAAGCACATTTACTAACATTTGTTTTGCTTTCTGAATGCCAGTTCAAGGCAATGCGTTCACGGCACGTCAGGATTACATGATTAATCAGTACTTAGAATTATTTAAAATGCAAGCTGGGTCAGTTATAAAAAGAATTATGTGTTTTAAATACTTTATAGCATTCTTAAAACTACACGATATTTTTAATGTAAATTTTACAATAAACCAGGGGAATTCCCTACTGAGTCCATTAAGAGTTCTACTTTAGATTTGTCGTTTCCAATATAAACGTATATAAGTATGATTCATGATTGAATTGTAGGCCACAGTTTGTTTCATCAGTAGTTAAGTAATTAATAATCTCCGGTTAAAACTTTTAAAATACATACCACATTCATGCTTTAAAGATAGTATTGTTATTTGGTATTGATTGCAGAACAATTTGGATGTCTTGTAAAGATAATACATTTATCATTACACCAGGGACGCTGTCTCCAGTGTCCATACAAAGTCAGGGACACTACTATCAGTGACTTAATCTTTCATTTCTTTGTCTTGTTTTTTGGTCGTTGCATCATCCACGTTTATTTCTTGTTAGGATTACTTGCGTTTGGTTGTTGGTAAAAGGCACGATTTATATTTTCAAATACTATCATACGTTGAATAATTATTATTTCTGTTTATCTGACAAAGATAAAATTATTTACCTAGTGTAATTATTTTTTTTAAAGTGCAAGGTGTACATTACTAGACATTATATTGCCTTGAGATTTATTGCGTTAATTGCTGCAAAACAAACTTCCAATCCATTTCCAAAACCTCTTGTTTACTCGTTTTTGTCTTATCGGATACAAACTGGTTTGTTTTTGTTTGATAATTGTTTCACCAGTTTGGTTACATTTACCATTGCCGTATATGTTTATGTTTTTCAGTCGCATATTGAGTATCAAAAAAAAAAAAAAAAAAAAAAAAAAAAAAAAAATTGTGGAAAGCACAATTAAAAACATCGTAAGAACATGATGCACTTTCAAAAATTTTCTAAGATTTCTGATGGACAAGATCGATGTTATAACGAATAATAACATGTTCAGATTTACCAAGATCAGGGAGATATGATCAGGTAAAACAAATAATGAATGTATATAGAATGCAGATGCTGGAGACTAAAACTTTCATGTTCCTTTCACACAATTTTGATTAAACACGTGGCAGGTGTAGCTAGCTAAACAGGAGGTGCTTACCCTTCCGGAGCACCGGGCCTCACTTCCCTGGTGGAGGTTCACGTGTCTAACCTAACTTGTCAGTTCCAAAGTTTTTGCATTGCTTCTGGATTGTGATTCGCACATAGATTATTATGTTTACATAGTATGTGCAAATATATATGCTACTCGCATACCTATCCACTCGTTCGTAAAAACTAACCATAAGACCCAGAGGTCAGTATGTAGAACTATTGATGAATTTATATATAGTGTAAGATTTTATTGAATTGAACAAAAATATTCGCTTTATAACAATCACATGAAAATAAAATGAAAATAAAAAAAATATGTATATATATATTAAGGTTCTCAATTTTTGTCCAAGCAGTATTGATGAAGAATTCTATCTGAAACGTCCGTTTAGTGCTACAAAATTAACACTGGTATAATATGTAATTAATACGAAATAGTATTTGTAACACAAAGCACAAGACGAACGTTTCAGATACAATTTCTCATTAATAGTAATTGGACGGAAATTGTGAAACCTAATCTCAAGGCATTAAATTAAATTAATTATTAAAAAAATAAAAAACATTCACTACCTGACAATAAAAAAATCGTTTTAAGCATAATGTTTGGTTCACTGTTTGTTAAAATATACTATTTAGTGTAAGATTTTATTGAATTAAAGAAAAATATTCGCCTTATGACAATCGCATGAAAATAAAAGAAAACAATTTGTTTATTGCTATAATGTTTTTTCACAGTTTCGTTAAACATGGCTCCGATTAAATAATGCACATATTGATGGATGACTTGTAAATTAACTGTAATTGTTCAGAACCATCTTAAAACATTATAACAAAATAATTAGATATCTAATCAAATATATGTATTGATGCACAACTTCTGAAATGAAATCAACACACCAATATCTAGTAAGCCGAATGATCATCTAAATCCGGGCAATTTTTTCTCATAATGACCCAATATGTAATTGTCGTTTCTTGTCTAGATTGACTTTAAACTTTTAACAGTGATGTCTGTTTCTAATAAAATGTTTTCAGTAACAATTTTAGCTTATCTATATACATCTAACAAATATCCTGATGTCTAATAGCTTTTAGTAAACCGTTTGATGAGTCATTTATCCAAAGCAGCTACGATTCTCTCAATGAACGTGTCTGTTTCTTCGCCGTCTTCAAGAACAACACAGGTTATACTATTCCAAAGCCTTCTGAGGAGATCTGGCATGTCATTTGGTTTAGTGCCATTACGGATTATTACAATGATGCCATTGTCATAACTCCGGTCCATCATTTCTATGTTGGCCATTTCGATCTCAAATTCAAACCATTTTGATTTTATGTATCCAGGGGTTGCGTCAATGATCACTTTTCGACTATTGCAGATACTGTTAATTATATTTTGTTGAATTAACAAACCAGGTTCGAAGTCTCTATCATGGAGGCATAGCTTCAATGAATGACCAGTTTCTAGTTTTTCTCTGAAAGTTGATGTTATCCATCTATAATCTTCACCTGAGTATGCCACAAAAGCATCAAACTTATATACTGAGTCATCATTTCGAATGGGCTTGTATCCATAATGAAAATGTCGATAAAAGAAGTACTGGATTCTCCACCGAAGTCTGAAGCATATGATCGAACCTATCAGAATTAAAATAAACACACATACAAAAACGATGGAAAATGTCAGCCAGAATGTAGATTTACACTCAGAAAATATATCATGAAACTGATGTCTTACTGCCTCTGTTGTTGATCGTGTTCCATTTCCTAATGTACAGATATAATTTCGTCCGTTGTCTAACCTCACTTCAGTTTCATATATCCATTGGATAAAGTGCATATAATCACAAGTACATAAAAATGTGTTTCCATTGAGATAAAGAGAAAGGCCATAATTTGTTTTGGAATAATTTTTATCAAAAATGTCTGTTATTTCTTTTTTTAACCCCACAATCCTGTTGTTTGATAAATCGATTAAAGTCAAATTCTCTTTATCAAGAATGTGTCTAGGAAACGTATCTAGAGAATTTTGTGATAAATTTAAAATCTGTAAGTTTTTCATATTTTTCAGTACTATGGCTGGCAAATTTGTTAGATGATTATTTGAAATATTCAAATTTTGGACTTTTGTAATAAATTTAAAAAGATTTTGTTTTTGATCGTCGGCAAAAACACGATCCAATTCTGCATCTTTTAATATCAATGATTTTAGATTCGGAACTGATTTAAAAAACAGTGGGAAGGATTTAGTGAAGTCGTTTCCTGAAAGATCAAGTAATGTAACGTGATCAAGTCCTTTTGTAGTTATATAAAGTTTGTCCAATCTCGTGTAGGACAAATCTACAGTTTGAAGTTTATTGGTACCAAACGAAATGTTACAAAAATATGCATAAGCTATAACATGACTCAAACGAATCGTTTGCAATTGTAGTGGCATGTTTATTACTATTCCATTCCAAACATCGCATGAAGTATGTTGACTTTCAACGGAAGCAATATTTATTAAAAATTGGGTTTTCTTTTTATACAGTTTTTGTAGAAGTTTATTGTTGGAGGACATCATCTGATATCCAGAATCCGGTTGGAAGTAGTCAGGAAACTCAACAGGTGCATATGAATATTCAAATATTTTTAGATTTATTTTTGTATAATAGATCGAAAGTAAAAACATCAATTCAACACTAATTGCACCCGCAATATGAAAAGCATTGCCTGATAATATAAGATGTTCCATGCATTCCCAGTGTTTACCCCAAGAAAACAATGTATTGATAAGAACTTCAGCTATAGCATTGTACCCGAGATCTAGCTTTTTGACACATATTGATTTAACAGAAGAAAAAAGGGATTCAGTTAAAATGACTGGATATTGTGTTTTCCCAATGATCAAATTACTGTTTACTTGGTGAAAATCAATAATGTTCATGGTTTTATTTCTAAAAACATGTAAAAGACGTAAAGCACTTGGAAGTGAAATTTGTGTGTTTCTCAAGTTAAAGACTTTTAAGTTTTTAAATTTGCTAAAGCTTCCTACATCAACATTTATATCTATCTGATAGCAGTTTGTCATGTGAATTTCCGCTATACTAGAAGGTAAATTCTCAAATGTGTTATTTTGCAATTTAAGTAAACAGCATTTTCCAAATTTAAGTATTTTCAACGATTTAAGCATCTGGAATCCAATTCCAAAAACAGGAGTTGGAAAAAGATCAACAGTCAAACTCCGCAGATTCTTTAAATGGCTAAGTTCTTTGTCTGGATATCTATATGGTTCTGTCGATACAAAGCAGTCTTTACGATTGTTTTTCAGTTGTAGTGATCTTAAATTCTTCAAATTTCTAAACACACCAGCTTTGAAAGAAAAATCGTTCATTTGCAATACATTGTTGTTTAGTGATAAAATTTCTAGATTCGTAAGTTTATCAAAGGCCTTGTGTTCTAGCTCTTGTATTCTGTTGTTGTCAAGTATAATAGTCCTTAGATTAATTAAGCCTCTGAATGCTCCATTTGTGACATTCTGAATCTCATTATATGACAAATCTATTCTCCTTAGAGAGGACGGTAAATTATTTGGTATACCAGTAAGACCAAGATTGGCACAGTCTGCAAACCGCTTGTCTCTTGATATTATGCATTTGTTTCCACTAGCGTGTCCAAAAACTGACAAGAAGATAATCAATATGTAGCGACAGTTTTGCCGGTCTCTCTCCATGTAGCGACAGTTTTGCCGGTCTCTATCCATGTAGCGACAGTTTTGCCGGTTTCTATCCATTGCACCACAATTTATCTGTAATAATTACAATATGTAAGACATGTAAAATATATTCCGAAAAATTCGTCCACTGCTGTAAAATTAAAACTATTATACTATGTTATTTAAACCACTTAGTTGGAATCTCTGTTGCTGGCTGTTGTTCCCAGGATATAACAAACCCAGAAGGCAATAATTGTGTACATGTATTATTGTCAGAAATATACTATTTTCTTAATTACTGCTAGTTAAAATTTGCAATTCCTCAAAAAATAAGGTATACTCCCTCATGCAAAGTATTTCCTTAGGTAAATTTGGTAAAACATATTTTGGTTCTTTTAGATATCTTCTCTTGAAAAAGTTTTGGTTCCATAATTTTGTCCAAGTACTACAGATGAGGTTATAGTATTACGGAACGGCATTTGGAAGACGACTATATGTAGCAAATTAAAAGTCTGTATCATTCTTTCATTGTGAAAAGATCAATATGCACATGAACTTAACCAATTTATTACAGATGGTAGGTGCTACTAAAAGCCACCTATGTGTGAAATACTGTTTCTATACCTTTGGTCTAACATTTTTAGTTAAGAACTCACTACATCTCTTTTAGGAGACGACTTATTGACTGATTTGCTTTAACTCTCCAGTCAAGGATATTTCACTTATATCACTTATATCGGTACATCACCAGCTGTTGGTGAATCAAAAACAAACATACTAATCCATTTCCGAATCACAATCTAGAAGCAAAGTAAAACTTTGGAACTGACAAGTTAGGTTAGACACGTGAACTTCCACCAGGGAAGTGAGGCCGGGTGCTCCGAAAGGGTAAGCACCTCCTGTTTAGCTAGCTACACCCGCCACGTGTGTAATCAAAATTGTGTGAAAGGAACATGGAACTATGAGACGTCAAATATATCCAAGGCAATCCTGGACACAGAGATGACAGAAACAGAATTGCTTTAAGGTAGTTTCCAAAACAACCCAATGACTTTCATTTCTAAATGCGAAGTGTTTGACGAAATAAAGGTTTTAACCTTTTTAGTCAAATCCCGATCACAATTTGAACCTATGGCCTCCCAAGAAATCAGCCAACTTATTTAACGAACTGTTCTTTTTGGAGAACAGAAAGTGACACCTATGCATCTCACACAAAAGGTCGTAATAAATTCCATTAATTATATTACAAATTAAAATTAGATATTAAGTTCAAGTTTACAAAATGTTTGCAGGTGAAAAACATACGAAACAATAAGTAAAGCATCCAGAAGCAAACACAAGAAACAAACAAGTGATATGAATAAAACAATAAAACATGCTAAATCAAACCTCTAAGTTGAAACACCATTATTATTTTGTAAAAAATGGTGTAAAAATGGTGTATGCGAAAAGGATGATGTGTTTAAATTTTATTTAAAACCCAGATTATAACACCAATGATACACAAATAAACTGATATATCTTAATATTACTAAACCTGTGTAAAATTTTCAGCAATTCAAGGACAATTCTGAAGTTAGTTTGTCATCAGTAGGTTTTGGATCAACACTTGTAAAACCAAGTAGTTTAAAATGTTGATTGAAAAACACAGAAAGACAAAAATGGTGAAACACTAAAGTTCTTTTCGAGAAATTAAAATTTTTAGAAGTAGATAATTCTCATGAACAATTTTAATATGACAATACTGTGCTTCGCCTACAGGGTTAACGTAACGTTGGTGATGTTTAATCCACCAGCAGATTTTCCGTCCAAGTTATTGTAATCATTTCTGCATTCGTTTTTAACTTGAATCACTTTTATAATCTTAGCATAAAATATTTCAAATAAACGACAATAAACGCGAAAGAGTTTGACTTACCTGCTTATTTTAGTCTTGTTGATGAATATGAATAAAAGATAGCAAAGTGAACCATTCTTATATATAACGGATACTTGAATATGTTTTATGATCCCAATATAAAATACAACATTGAGATAATAATACACCTATGTTGCGTTAACCGCTACCTATACCGAGAAGTTGCTTAAAGTGAAAAAAGTTTTCTTATGTCTTAAGAATGTCATATATTATATTTGTTTAAATTTTACAGCACCAGACTATCATTAAAAATTTAATAAGAACTTATATACATGTAAATGTTGATATATTTACAATCCTATTCATATAGCAGTTAAATTTTTAATGGCTACGAGATTTTTAAGTAATAAACTGATAATAAATCATCTTGCAAATCTGATTTGACAATCAGTTTTATATCTCATATGTCCTGAAATAATGCAAGTCAATTCTAAAAATATACACTGGAATTATATTATGGTTTCTATATAGCACCAGTTCTTTGTTCATGCTCTGAATTTATGACCATATGCATTAAAAAACTAAACCTAGAAACTACAGCAAGTATTTTTCAATTTACCTAAAAATAAGTAGAAAAGCTGATTTAATTTTAAAACATCCTTAAATAAATATTATTTTAATTGTTATCTAAAAACTGATAACAGAGAGAATAATTATTAAACACACTATAATGATACTATTCTCAAGTCAAAATAAAAAACGAACATTTTCCATGCCCAAATCCCAATCAAAAACAAAAGTAAAAACGTTAAAACTGGAAATTAGGTTTAACACGTGAACTTCCATCAAGAAATTGAGATCAGGTGCTATGGATAAGCAAGAACCTCTTGTTACGCTTACTAAGTCTGTCACGTGAGTAATTAATTGAGTTGGAAAGGAACATGAAATTATGGGACGTCAAATATATAAAGGTAACTCTTGACACGGAAGCATCATAGAACTTTATAAAACTTTTTGAAAGCCCTAATAAGCCTAGGCTAGCAAAATCTCTGTGTCAACAAAATCAGATTGCTTTATTGTATAAAGTTTTTGTATTTAAAACAAGCTCTTCCAAAGCAAACATCTTGTAAAACAAATACACTATAAGCAAATATATTGCTGCATTGAAAAAGAAAAATTGACGATAGAAAAAAGTGGAGTAACTAAATCATTTTCAACGTTGTAGAAAACGCTTTCAGAAACAATTTTGTGATGTGGCTTAAGAGACACGGGGTTTTGGAGTCATTCACAAGCAACTTAAACAGTAAGAACGCCAACCCGGATTTTTACGAGAATTGTGTTTTTGGTTTTGCAATTTTTTTATCCATTTGCCATTTTGAAAATTGGGATTACTTTTTGATAAGTGTCTGATGGCCGAAAAAGTCTCCCGTCTTTAAACTAATGATAAAACATTATAACAAAATATAGATAAAGATTGTGCACCAATGAGTAATATGCGGAAATAACCCATATTTTGAAGTTTAAATTTGAAATAAAATATTGTTTTTCATACAAAATATTCGATTTCTTGACACCAAATGATTTCACGACAGAAACACCGGTATTTCGTCAATCTTCAAAACCTGGACACTATTTGTGTGAAGAAAAATATCACTCGATATTTTGTAGAACATACTATAACACATCCCAAATTAAATTTAACCTTAAATCTTTCTGGTGCATCAGGTATACGTGTCTTAAAAAGCGAAAATCATATGTTTATTAGTGGATTTTTTTAAACATCATAAGATAACCTTCACAGTCATTGCAAACAGTATATTCTCCATGGACTTATTTATTATTTATCTATAATGGACAAATTACCCCAATACAGACTGAATCTTTAAATAACTTGCATAAAACTACGTCCAACTGAATGATTACGTAAATATTAAAATGAATACCCACTATCCTAATTCAAAGTAAATAACAAATGAGTGGTAACATAAATTTTGCAATTATACTGGATTTCAGGTTGGATGAATGCCATGGTGTCGTTTTTCTTGCCATCACAAAATCAAGCATATACATATTTCACATGTGTAAATAGAATGAGCATAAACAGGCCTCACTATACCAACATTTGAAACAAGTGCATCTGTTATCTTATTGACTGCCGATGTGTGCATGTTTGGTTGTGTAACTATTTATTCAGTAAAGTATATTATATGCACACACTGCACATGTATGGATCTGTTTTCTAAACTCAATTCCGACCCCTTTGCAAAATTAAAAAAAAAGGAGAAAAAGAAGATTGTTTTACCTTGAACTTGTCTTTCTTTTGTATGGTACATCTATTCAATTGAAAGTGTAATTATTTTTATGATATGTGGTAAGCATATGATGTGTCTCCTTTTCAGTCATCAAGCAATGTAGTCTATGTCATTTGAACATATGGGTTTTTGAAAACTGGCTATATCCACAGGTAGCTTTTTAGTATACAAATTCAATTTCATACTTATATCTTATTTTGATGTGCAAATATACATTCTACTTACTTATATCTTATTTTGATGTGCAAATATGCATTCTACTTTTACCTGGATAGGTAAAACAACGGGTATCGGAAAGTTAAATGTGACAAGTGACAAGTTGAATAGGTGTATGATCACTTCTTAGTTTATTTGGAGTGCAATAACTGACCTTTTAATTTTAAATGGCTTTTGGGAATTTTATAATCAGTGGTCTCAAACTGGCAGTTTAAGTGACATTGTCTCTCAATTTTCCATCTCAATGGTTTCTATGGTTTGTTGCTGATTGATTCAACTGGAATGTTGTAAGTGTAAGCTTTTCAGCCGCATATTTTCCATTATGTAGTGAGAGCTCAAGCAAACATGTGTATGCTACAAGATTAATGTATTTAAATCAACTAACATGACCCAAATGGCTTGAGTGAGTGAGTGAGTAATAGTGTTTAACGTCCCAGTCAAGAATATTTCACTTATATCGAGACGTCGCCAGCTATAGGCGAAAGTGCAGAAATTTTGCCTGTGCGTTGCGCTTATGGCATTATACAGCATGGTTTTTCAGCGTGCCAAGCTCACCGTGACACGGGACCTCGTTTATTTTAAGTTCACATCTGAAAGAACCGTGACTTTCATTTCGTAATGCCGAGTGCTTGGCGAAAGAACAGTCACTACCCACTTTCAAGTCTTGGGTCAGACCCGGCCGGGGTTCAAACCCACGACCTCCCACTTACGGATCGAGCACTCTACCAACTGAGCTACCGCAGTGGTTCCCAAATGGCTTGAGGCTTTTAACCAATATCTCAGTCAGTATTGTAATGAGTGTTGTAACTGTCTTCAAAAAGCACAGGAATTGCTCATGGTACTTGTCATATATCTTACTAAGTGTGTCAGTAATGTCAGTACTTTGATTGAGTCACATAAGTGGAACTCTTCAGAATTAAAGTTAGTATTATGAAAGTCAACCATGCCGTCGAGTCTTGTCTTTTGGTAAGCCAAGTTAAATACATCACAGTACTGAGGTTTAATATTTTAGATAGAAGGAAGGAAAACAATGTTAGGCTATGGAAGACACCTTATTGCAGTCAATCTAAATTATAAACACTAGACAACACCCAAAAGTAACAAATAACAATAGGTATTTTCGCTAAATTATTTTAACGAATTTATTATTACTTGTTATATCTAAACATAAACATTCCATTGGCAAATCAGAATTTTAATTTTATCAAATTAACTGAATAAAGAACAGTATACATTTTTGAATAAAGTATCTTCACTTTCAGGTGCTGGTTTATTGACAAACGCTTATCCAGCATTAATAGTTTAAGAAAAACCTTAATGCTAATTGTTTGATAAGGTTTTTGTTAAATATATTATATGCACATACTGCACATGTATGGATCTGTTTTCAAAACTCAATTCCGACCCCTTTTCCGACCCCATGTAGAAAATATGATAGGTTGGGGTCAATCTGGAGTGAAAACTAAAAAACTATAGGTATGTGACAGTGGTCAAGTAAAATTTTATATCATGTACTTGTTAGGCTAACTAGTGTGTGTACAGGGCATGTTTTCAAAGGAAAATACACTCTTTGTCTTCGTCAGTTTAATATGGAAGAATAATTTACTTGAATTTTACTTTCAACTTTACTGATTAAGTGGCCAGGTGATTCATACCAGCTTGTAATGACTGAAATCACACAGTTCCCACAGTTGAGAACTGTGTATATAAATATAAATAAATACTAAATATAGAACACACCTAGGAAGCAGTACTTACAAAAGGATGATTTACAAAACGCTGAGCTATCCGCCTATAGGAACACATACTCAAGCAACTAGGTTACACCCTTTTAAGCCTCTATAGGCGTCACTACTTGAGGCCAAATATAAATAAAACTCTGTGTAAATATATGCGTTGCATGTGAATACATTTTCCTTTTTTATGACGTGTGACTTTGGTTGGTTCGTTGTCTATTTTATTTGAATGATCTCGATTTTGCATCGCTTCTTTCAAAAATGCCATTACTCTGCTGTTGTAGGAACCACTCAGTTTGTAAAAAATATATAACTTTCTTCAAATTTATTTGATTTTCTATGGATATGAACAGTATTTCACTATCACAAACAGAGTGGTTTCTACAGAAGAAAGCCGCATGCACAAAAACAAAATCCCACGCTCTCATAATGACTTGATTTGCTTTGCGCCATAATACCTATATTTTGTGTCTATTGACGGTATGTCAGCAAAATACTTTGGTTTAGGTTCACATACTTGTATTTAGATAGAATCAGTGATAGAAGACAATCAAGGAAGTCTGTTGTTAGAACCACCTGTGCTGAAGAGACAATTCTTGTTCACACAAGAAGCATTTTCAGACCACATAGGTAAGAGTCCATGAGAAAGGCCAGTTCGAAACTTAGTCAAGAGAAGTCCTAGCGCAAAGCTTTTAGACCTTAGTGCTGGGACTATAATGATATAACCTTTGTTACAAGATTATAAAATGACTGAGTGCTTAGTCCAGTAAATCTATAATAGTCATCATCAGAAAGGCCATTTGGATCATCAAAATCAATTTTTCAACTTTTGCCAATAAGAATTCTTATTCGGAGATTATTTTCATTATTAGTTGATTTCCGATGATGTATGTAGACTTGATGATTTTTTTCATTTTATAAGCATCAACGATTACTAATGTTGTATATTTTGTCCAGATAAATGATTACAGCAAATGCGAATGCCAGATGGTACAAGGATACTTGATTTGACGAAAATGTCAATTGAAAAATCAAAAGGCATTTGATTTGCCGCAGCTCAAAATGTGTAGGTCTATTCATTCAAAAGAAACTGCGGCTTATGATCTTCAGCCTTGCTCAACAAGTGACGTTTATTATATATGAAACCTACCCCCAAATTATCATCTATGGCCTTTTCGTGCAACATTTGCACATAGAACAGCTTATTGCTGTGGCAATTTGGTTACTAGAACGTGTTTATCGTACATGAAAGGCATGGAAAATGACAAGTGTGATCTTAAACTTGACTGTAATGTGTATTTATATATAATGTGTCTAAAGCAAATGTGTGTGAATGTCTTTATTTCTATTATGTTATTTGTGGCAGAAATAAATAATATTACATTTAAATTAAATTGTAACACAAGGTAAGATAAAAAATAAAGCCGTAAAATATACATTTTATTGGAATGAATTAAGATAAAAATAAAATGGTAATTTGGGTACACGAGTGAGAGTGAGTAATGGTGTTTAACGTCCCAGTCAAGAATATTTCACTTATATCGAGTCGTCGCCAGCTATAGGCGAAGGTGCAGAAATGTTGCCTGTGCGTTGCGCTGATGGCATTGTACAGCAGGGTTCTTTAGCGTGCCAAGCCCACCGTGACACGGGACCTCGTTTATTTTAAGTTTCCATCCGAAAGAGCCGTGACTTTCATTTCGTAATGCCGCGTGCTTGGCGAAAGAACAGTCACTATCCACTTTCAAGTCTTAAGTCAGACCCGGCAGGGGATCAAACCCACGACCTCCCACTTACGGAGCGAGCACTCTACCAACTGAGCTACCGCAGTGGTTTGGGTACACGAACCCACATTATAAGACATAACAGTACCTACATAAATCCACTAAACCACGCAGGTAATTTTCGACAATGTGAGTTTATTAATTCAAATATGAGTATAATACGGTATAGTAAGAGATAATATTGAGATAACTATCTAAACATTGTTTTTTTTTTTTTTTTTTTTTTTTTTTTTTTTTTTTTTTTACAAAATTTACTATCAGCGCGTATTAACCATATATATATATTTTGCATATCTATCAATAAAATAAGGTAGTTTTTGTATTCAAAATATCTTTTGATGAGAGGCATACGCTCCATGTGTATTTATTTAAAAACGTGTTGATCTTCAATGACTTGTTCCATGTTTGTATACAGTTATACATAGACAAAACTAATGGAATACATGTGTTAAACAAATAATGCAATATTTTACTGAGATTTGTACCATATAAACTTTTACAAAATGATAGTAGCTTTAGGTTTTTTCACTATAAATATGTTTATCATATACTTTGTACTAATTACGTAGTTTCTGCATACCCCAATACGGCTAAAATGACGTGATGAGTATCGCCGACCGCACGTGCCCGGTCGGAAAAGCCATATCACCACTGGTCTGATATGCATACTAGACCGGCTACTCGGAACAAATTACTTTTCGAAACTCCTCGGACGGCATCCTTAATGTTTATAACGGTTCGCCTAGCTGAAGAGGAATATCCGAGCAGACGTTATGAAAGGGGGAAGAGTGTGATGAATTCTCTCGCAAATAGATTGCTAGATTTGGACGGCTAAATAGATCGACAGACCATGTACAGAGAAACGCCTGACAGAAGCACGCACGAATTTAAAGAAATAATGCGAAACCCGAACACAGTAAGGAAAACAAATTCGGACATAAACAAATTCCGAACGTGGCTTGCAACAAGAAATGAAACCAGGGAAATCGAAGAATGGTGCACCTGAACAGTTAGCAACATTTTTCATGACGGCTGTAAAAAATGGCAGCGAATACGAACCGATACTATGAATTCTATGCAAACTAGGCCGTTATTTGAAGCAGAAAGATATGTGATAGATATAATGGAAGGCCGATAATTCTCACACTCAAGAGAAGTGTTAGCGTCAAAACGGAAGTATCTCGAGAACAGGGGAAAGGAAATAGACCTAAACAGGCAGATCCTATCACACAAGAGAAATAAACATATTGTTTGAAAAGAATCTTCCTTGTTAATCTAGTCAGTCATGGATACTTGAACCAAACACTACCACTGAGCCACCCAGGTGGTTAGTAATGAAGTATAGTTGCTATATGTGAAATTATATTGATATCATATATCTTACTTTACTGGTATCCATGACTGACTAGATGTACAAGGAATTTGACATTTCATATCAGTCATGAAAGATTGAGAAAACCTGAGTAGCAAGAAAACCCTTACACAACAGTTATATCAGTTCAAAAGTAACTTTCTTACAAGTTCAATTCGGTAATTTTGTCATTTTTAGTGCCTGTTATACATGTATTTGTTCTTCATGGTGAAAGTTAAAGTATATGATAAACAGAATAAAACATGGTAAAACCCATATCATATGCCATATCAGACCTCGACCAATATCAGACCTCGGGCTAAAGCCCTCGGTCTGATATTGGGTTCTCGGTCTGATATTGCTCGGTCTGATATGGCATATGATATGGATTTCACAATGTATTATTCTATATATAACATACTTTAAAATTTTGCATCATATAGGCGAAAAGCTCGGCGTTTAGAGCATCAGTCTTTCTAGGTCAAAAAGGACGAAAAATAGACCCGACCCGTACCCAAGAATCCAAAGTTTTTGCTTTTAAAACTTTGATTTTCAGTCAGTCACTCGTTTTTATATCGGAATTAAAATTTTAAAAGTAATCGGAATTCTAAAAAGTAGCTATATGCTTGTCTCATATAATCTGAATTTTTTATTTTATAGTCCCGTTAACAACACCCGATAATAAATTGAACAAAATTCCCGATTGTGACTCGTCCAAAATTGCGTTTTTTGCCCAATTTAATCCCATTTTTGCAAGTTAACAAATTTTAATGAATTCCTACGCCAGCGGGTTTGGCGTTCCTACTGAAGATACAGCGAATAAGTTGTGTTTTATAAATAAAGTTTACAGTAGATCAAATTATTATTTTACTACTGAGTACTTTCTTTTTCTCTGACTGATAAATGTCAGTGGTACATTTAGCGATATTCAATAACAAATGCCTCAAAAAGTCAATGCATATTTGGCAGACCACTTTAATGCTATAAATAGTAACAAAAAGTTGCCAGACCACTTTTCGATCAAATCTAGAATAGGGACTTTCCGTAAATTATGACGTCATAAATAAAAGACGCCAAAAGATATCACGCACTGACGTCATTGACACGGGTATGGCAATAAACAAATAAAATGTCGGACGACAAGCAGCGTAAACGTTTGTGTCTGTGAAAACCTCTAGAGGATTGGAGGCGATTTTGGCATCAAAAGATGCCATGAACACAAAGAAATTCATAAATAGTGCTAGTAAACTGAAGAAAAACTATTTAAAAAAGCTGTCTCGACGAACGTCTCCAATAATGCAAAATGCGATCATTTTGCTAAGTACACTCAAATCTGAATTTTTAAATTTTATTTTGAAGTGTTGTATAATAAAACAATTACTGTCTTTTGATATCGGTGAATATTCACCTCGGCCTGATTAAGTTGATCTGGTCCATATAATCCCTTATCGACCTCATCAAAAAACAATAATTATATAATATCTACTGTATATATTCAAGAATATTCAATAATTTTGTAATTTATGTAAATATTTTCAGGGATATTGACAGCCTAGATATATAAAAGGTCCTCAAAAAGGTCTGTGGTCGTCATCAAATTATTCTTGATTATAATGAACTCTCTGTATTCTGAAACATACAAAACATGTTCCTAATTTTTTTTGAGTTTACATGTGACGGTTGAAGCTAGCTAATTATGAGGTTCTTACCTTTCCAGAGCATTCTAACTTACTTCTTTGTCTGGTTAAACCTTAACTCTATATGCATGTTTTCAAACTTTTTCTTCGAGTATGGAGTGGTATTTGTTTTTGTATTTGTTTTGGAAAAATTTGTTTTAATGACAAAATAAATATTAACAGATGACAAAAGCAATCACAGTGCGAATAGAAGATTTCCACAATTTTAACCGAAAATTGAATATTTATAAAAATTGATAATTAGGATTTAAAGACAAGTTAAATGCACTAAGTGAACTCTTTTGTATGGTTTTGTTCTATTACATATTTAGTATAGTCAAATATTACGAGTAACAATTTAAATTTTCATATTTTTATTGATATACTTTCTCATTATGATAATTCATTAAACTACAAACATGGATAGCTATGGTGTCCGAACAAAGTCAATATTTTATTAAGGTCAGTGTCATACTTATATGTGTTTTCACTCATTGTATTATCTTGTTTTCTTTTATTTGGGCAGTGTTCTTGAATGATGTAACGAAGAAAATTGATATCTTATTTCTCTTCTTCTCTCTGATGGCTAGCAAAAATAGGGTGAATGGCTTTAAAACTGCATATTGCTAATTTTACATTAAATAAGGATGATAACACTTATAGTCATACTGACCTAATTATGGGTAATGTATTTATTTTAAATTTGTTAATGTTACATGAAAAATAAGTAAATTATCAAAAGCGAACATTTTTATGAGACAATTGAACACATGATCAGTCTTAATTTATTTAACATGATTACGGTGACATTTACGGACATCATGCACCCAATATTATGTATACACCTTATAGGTAATAATAATGTGTTACTGTCTTTGTAAAATAACATATAGACTTATACATTTGTCGTCCTCACGTTACTGCCACTTATGTCAAAAGCGTAAAACTAAGTCACCCCCTACATAAGTTGGGGTGACTTATTGATTTACCCTCAATAAATTAGTGTTAAAACATTAGTCAAAAACATACACATATAAAATTATTTACTGCTTCATTGGCTATCGATGTATGTTTTGGTGTTTAACTTAATATGTTTGCTTTGCTTGTTTAATTAAAGTTTGAACGGTTGAAAAATTGATCGTTGTTTTTGTTGTTGATAAAGCATCAATGTGGTTGTTTGAGATACTTAAAGAAATATATCAATTGACGATAGAAATCTGTTGTATTGCACAGAAATGACTCAATTTAAAAAAAGCACATTAGTAAATGCAAACTGCATGTTGAAAACAGGTGTACAAAATCGTTTAGCTAGATAAACAGGAGATGCTTTACCTTCCGGATAACATTGTCTTACCTCCCTTGTTGAAATTCACGTAGTGTTTAGCGTAATTTGCTAGTTTCAAATTTTTAAAATACATTTAGGATTGTGATATGGGAATTGTGTCAAATAATTGATTTTGCTTTTTAAATATACAATTTCAGCAGATGAAAGACATTTATAAATTTGACCTCGCTACGTTCGATAACATAAGCAGACTCTGTTAATGATGTTAAAATTATATAAATGCTATAATTATTGCTTAGTTATTATTTTTCTGAATTTATAAATGTATCTTAAAAGTTGCTTATAAACACACTCACGGGTATCTTAAGCCTAGGTTTATCACTGCCCTAATGTTTTATGAACATCACAATATTGTTGATAAATATGACTTCACTAGATCCCAAATCATTTTTGATATATTTGACGTCCTACATTTCCATTTTTTATCATTTTCAATTCGGATTATATATATATATATATATTAATAAAAATTAGAAAAAATATCACACTACAAAAGAAACACAATTCAATGTAAAATTATTATATGCTATTTAAAAAAATTGTACAAAAATTGATTAATTGAATGTCAATAAAATATTTGTGGTATAATAATTATAAATCAAATTGAAATATGCTTATTAACGTACAGTAAATTGTTTGGCAAAAACAACTAGTTTTAAAAAGCACATACTAATTGCAATTTATAAATAAATGGAATGGTTTTGGTCCACCAGTACTCTAACCACACAACTAAAATCACATCAAGTGCCTGTCCAAAATCGGGAGTTCTGTTATCAATACTCCCATAACGTTTGTTTGAAGTTGTTTTTGCTTTTTCGTTTTCTCCTTCATTTCTACAGCCGTTGCTGCTTCCAAGATAATATGCAATTTAGTTGCAAATATCATTCTTCCATCCATAGTTATTTTGATCTATAATCACTTTCCACCAATTCTATAATTGTTCATTTATCCAAAGCAATTGCAATTCGTTCAAAGAAAGATTCTTCATCTTCATCCTCTTCAAGAAGCACACAAGTTATACTTTTCCAAAGCCTTCTGAGGAGATCTGGCATGTCACTTGGTTTAGTGCCATTACGGATTATTACAATGATGCCATTGTCATAACTCCGGTCCATCATTTCTATGTTGGCCATTTCGATCTCAAATTCAAACCATTTTGATTTTATGTATCCAGGGGTTGCGTCAATGATCACTTTTCGACTATTACAGATACTGTTAATTATATTTTGTTGAATTGACAAACCAAGTTCAAAGTCTCTATCATGGAGGCATAGCTTCATCGAATAACCAGTTTCAAATTTTTCTCTGAAAGTTGACGTTATCCATCTAAAATCTTCACCTGAGTATGCCACAAAAGCATCATAAGTGTATATTGAGTCATCATTTCGAATGGGTTTGTATCCATAATGAAAATGTCGATAAAAGAAGTATTGGATTCTCCACCGAAGTCTGAAGCATATCATCGAACCAATTAGAATTAACATAAACACAGATACAAAAACGATGGAAAATGTCAGCCAGAATGTAGATTTACACTCGGAAAATATATCATGAAACTGATGTCTTACTGCCTTTGTTGTTAATCGTGTTCCATTGCTTAATGTACAAATATAATTTCCTTCGTTGTCTAACCTTACTTTGGTTTCATATATCCATTGAATAAAATGCATATAATCACAAGTGCAAAAAAATGTGTTTCCGTTGAGATTGAGAGAAAGGCCGTACCTTGTTTTGGATTCCTTTTTATCCAAAATATCCGTTATTTCTTTTTTTAACCCCACAATCCTGTTGTTTGATAAATCGATTAAAGTCAAATTCCTTTATCAAGAATGTGTCTAGGAAACGTATCTAGAGAGTTTTGTGATAAATTTAAAATCTGTAAGTTTTTCATATTTTTAAGTACTATGGCTGGCAAACTTGTAAGATGATTATTTGAAATATTCAAATTTTGGATCTTTGTTATGAATTGAAAAAGATTCTGTTTTTGATCGTCGGCAAAAACACGATCTAATTCTGCATCTTTTAATATCAAGGATTTTAAATTTGGAGCCGATTTAAAAAATAGTGGGAAGGATTTAGTGAAGTCGTTTCCTGAAAAATCAAGTGATGTAACGTGATCAAGTCCTTTTGTAATTATATTAAGTCCGTCCAATCTCGTGTAAGATACATCTATTGTTTGAATTCTATTGGTACCAAACGAAATGTTACAAAAATATGCATAAGCTATAACGTGACTCAAACGAATCGTTTGTAATTGTAGTGGCATGTTTATTACTATTCCATCCCAAACATCGCATAAAGTATGTTGACTTTTAACGGAACCAGTATTAATTAAAAATTGGTTTTCCTATTAAACAGTTCTTGTAGAAGTTTATTGTTAAACATAATCTGATATCCAAAATCCGATTTGAAATTTTCAGGGAACTCAATAGGTGCATATGAATATTCAAATACCTTTATATTCATTTTTGTGTAATAGATCGAAATAAGAACAATATTTCAACACAAATTGGACCTGGGAAATGAAAAGCATTGCCTGATAAAATAAGGTGCTCCAAACATTCCGCATGTTTACCCCAAGAAAACAATGTATTGATATGAACTTCAACTATATCATTGTACCCGAGATCTAGCTTTTTGACACATATTGATTTAACAGAAGAAAAAAGGGATTCAGTTAAAATGACTGAATACTGAGTTTTCCCAATAATTCGATGACTGTTTACTTGGTGAAAATCAATAATGTCCATGGTTTTATTTCTAAAAACATGTAAAAGGCGTAAAGCACTTGGAAGGAAATTTGTGTATTTCTCAAGTTAAAGACTTTTAAGTTTTTAAATTTGTTAAAGCTTCCTACATCAACATTTACATCTATCTGATAGCATTTTGTCATATGAATTTCCGCTATACTAGAAGGTAAATTCTCAAATGTGTTATTTGCAATTTAAGTAAACAACATTTTCCAAATTTAGTATTTTCAACGATTTCAGCATTTGAAATCCAATTCCAAAAACAGGAGTTGGAAAAAGATCAAAAGTAAAACTCCGCAGATTCTTTAAATGGCTCAATTCTTTGTCTGGATATCTATATGGTTCTGTCGATACAAAGCAGTCTTTACGATTGTTTTTCAGTTGTAGTGATCTTAAATTCTTCAAATTTCTAAACACACCTGTTTGAAAAGAAGAACCGTTCATTTGTAATAAATTGTTGTTTAGTGATAAAATTTCTAGATTTGTAAGTCCATCAAAGCCCTGTGTTCTAGATGCTTATGCTGTTGTTGTCAAGTATGATAGTCCTCAGATTAATTAAGCCTCTGAATGCTCCATTTGTGACATTCTGAATCTCATTATATGACAAATCTATTCTCCTTAGAGAGTACGGTAAATTATTTGGAATATCAGTAAGACCAAGATTGGCACAGTCTGCAAACCGCTTGTCTCTTGATATTATGCATTTGCTTCCACTAGCGTGTCCAAAAACTGACAAAAAGAATACTAGCGTGTACATGTAACGGTAGACGTATCTGTCTTTTCCCATAGCAGCACTGGAATCTGGAATAGTAAAAGTGAATATTATGCAAATTTGACTTTTGATAAGGTAACATAAGGATTTTTCAACCTCAAACACATTATATTTACCGAGGCCGTAGGCCGAGGTGAATATTATATTTTTGAGGTTGATAAATTCTCATGTCTACCGAATCGAAAGTCAATAATTGTTTTATTATATGACGAATGATTTTTGTCACCATATTATTATGTTTTATAGTACAAAACGTAGAAAAATATCCTTTTCTTTTTTAATGTTACATCATATAACGTCGTGTGCGTTTTTGCGCGGTGAACGTTACCGATTGTTACCTCACATAACGTCGCGTGCGTTTTTTTAGAGATGAATATTGTCCATTGTTACGTTATAAAATCGGCGCGTGCGTTATTGCGCAAGGAACATTGTATACATATTACATTTCTGATAGGGAGACAGTCCATATTGTCACCCCGAGAAAAGTCATTGTCAATCGAGGCGAAGCCGCGGTTGACAATGAATTTCAAGTGGTGACAGTATACTGTCACCCTATCAGAAATGTAATATGTATTTTATTTTACCGATTGTTCGTGATTATTATACTGGATTGAAAATCATGATAAGCAATGAGCTACTTGTGAGACGCTGGTAACATTAATCATATTTACATTACTTTTGAAAAGTGTTTTACTGTTTAAGAAGACGAATGCGTTCCAACCACATACGCAGTTTTTTTGCGCTTGTGACATTTTTATAATGTCAACCGCTCACGGGATGTCACCCTGTGACGTCAGATTTTTTGAAATCCGAGGGTGACATTAAATTCACGCAAACGCTTATTAACTAAACAAATTTAGATGAAACTTACAGAAGGTATAATAGAACGATTTATCAGGCTCGCCAAACGCCTTCTCAACTAATCAGAAAAGGGCAATACCATTGGCCATATAACAAAACAAATTTAATTGATCTTAAAATATTATATCTATACGAAATACAACTACAAAAAAAATAAATGAAATGATTTATCAACGATCCTTTTTTCGGAATCAAAATTATGAAAAAGAAGTGCGTTTGTAATGATAACAGCTATAAAATTACAAACTTGGCGTGGTTTCACATTACGTTAAAATCTAATTGGCAAATGTGACGTCATTTTTTACAATTTGTGTCGTATAACCTTGTCCTTTTGACAGAAATATTTTCGGTATGTTCCAAATCTATAAATAGAGCCATGGTGGCAACCGCAAAATTTTGTTGGCAATCACGATTAAAATAGCATGAATCAAAGTCACCCTTTGTTCATTTAAAATTTAAGGAAATCGAATAAAAGTGATAATACAAAATAGATGTAGTGCAGTGCATATTCACTGACTTCACAGTGTGGGAACGGAAGTTCAGTCAAACTGTACAGTCTCCTGTCGCTCTATTTCTGAAGAGAGAAATGAAAACAGTTGGGATAAACCTAAGTAGAATTATCTAAAATCATTGTTGTTATGCACCGTCATGCGATTGTACATACAGGCATGAATCTCACTAAGTAAATGTAATTATGATTGAATAAAGACATTTATGAAAACTTTAAACAGAAGACATCCGTTTGTTGCACACTGTAAAATGAGCCGAATTTTCATCGGTTTTACAAGGTTTAATGTCCTTGTCTATAGACCCCACCCCGTAAAAAATTAAAACTGCTCTCCTCTATCAGATTTTTGTAGATTTTTTTTTAAATATTTAATGTATTTAAGAGCATATTAGTAAAAAATATATTTCCCTGTTGCAATTAGTTAGAAATCAAACTGTAAGTTGGCAGGACTTTATTTGCTTTTCGTTAACATATGAAATTAAAAAAATATGCTATATAAAAATAATAAGCAAATAGGTGCAAAAATCGCAATAAATGATAAAATAAACATTGAATTATTATGTTTTAATTTTGAGATACCTGGACAGAGAAATTATGCGCTACCTGTACAGTATGACCAAGCTAACTGTATAGTAAACAACTTCTAAGGTGCGAAGAAAAATCATATTTTTATGATAACCGTCTACAGGAGCGTGGTGGCTTCTTAATAATAGTAACTGTTATGGTATATGTTGCCTCTAGGATATTTTGTTTAAATAGAAAATACAACATATCGGAGAGTTTTTGCGTTAGGGTGTTTTGTTGATTTATCTCGTGTTTCAGTATCGTTATTGTCGAATATATGTAGGTATATATGCGATTTCTTGACATGGTGTACAATTTGTATTGTTACTTCCTCCATTAAAGTTTTTAAAATATTACAGTGTATGCTTAATGTTGGTTAAAAAGTACTCGCCAACCGTTTCAGCCATGTTCATTTTTTTCTGGCATTAGAAAACAGAGCTCCCGACAACTGTACAGTTTGACTTACGTTTCCACACTGTGAACTTCATTGCAACTGGAATCCAGATCCTAAGCGATGTCGCGGTTAAATTCCGACACATAATGTTTATTTCGGGCCACACAAATTAGTCCGAAGTTACATTGGAGATCACTCAACTGACAAAAAACTTAAAACAAGGCAGTTCATTGTACATGCATATTTACATTATGAAATCTAGCCCGACATCTGTATCTTCCACCCGCTCATCAATCCGCACCGTTTCAATTACTTATAAAATCCAACTTCAAATCACACTGTGTATATACAAAACATGTTAACCTTTGTTACTTTTTCTACATACTGTTCATTTAAAAGTTTTCTCCAGATAGTGTAACATTTATCTACTACCAGGAAGCCTTCAGTTTAGCACGTGTTTCACCGATATTCGATCTGTTTCTATTTCTACTTTCAAATTTTGGTTACATTTTTAACTTGTGATGACATCATATCGACCTCGATTAAATTTTCTTCATATGATAAAATGTTTAATGAAAAACGTGTTTATGTTAAAAAAAATGAAAATAAAATATAATTTGTTTGTGTCTTTGAGTACTTCTTATTGCATTGCATATACCAGACAGGGGTAGCTGCGGTATTTTTACTGGCGTACAAATGTTGTAACCTTGAAAATGTATACCTATCACTGCGCTATAGTACACTAAAACGTCCAATATTTCGTCAGTTTAAACGAGGACCCCAGGTCTCTATTTTGAAAACGTGCGTTTTGTAATTATTTGGATTGTTATTCAAATTTTGCAAATTTATTAAAATATAAGAGGATGAATGACGATGTACAAAATTTATACAATTTGGTTTCATCATCGTCATGTTATATTAAAAAAATTCGCTAAAAATGAAGATCAATCCATGAATCATTTTCTTGCCCCAGGATTTTATCTTGCTAGATTAAATAACTAGGTAACATCTACGAATCACCCATAACGTCGATAACAAGTGTATATTATGTATCATAACTTATGTATAAATATATATGCTGCTAAATGCCTCTAATAGTACTTTATGTATAACAACATAGTTGGACACAATTTTTGTGTCACAACGGCTTGTTCCTATCACAAATTTAACAGTGCCTATGTATGTTTTTCTTGTCCAGTGTTCGTGTTGTGTTTCTGTGTTAAGTAATTGGTTAATGGTTACACTAGCATTAACAAATTAGGTATAAAACATGCATTCCCACCACAGAAGTGAGATCGGAAGGGTAAGCACTTTCTCCTAAGCTAGACAACCTCTAACATGTGTAATAAAATTGAAAATGAAAGGAACATGGTAATAATGGGGTGTAATAGATAATTAGTTTCTCTTGTAATTAACAGATATATTCATAAATATTAAGTAAATGAAATGTTTACGAACCTTGTTATGTTGCTCTTGTTGACTAACATTTAATGTAAGGAGGATACTTATAATATACCAGAGTGTGAGATATCATTACTTCTGATCGTAAGTGGGCGTATGTATTAGTTTAAAATAAAACGCCTTTGTTTTAAAATCTGTCAGCTATTAAGCTATTTAAAAGTAAATGTCATTCAGCTGAAAATGTTTTAGATATTTTAGGACTTCCTATTGGACATTGATTTACGAACTTATCAATTTGACGTAATACCTAAAATCTTTATTCACACATTCAAATTAAAACAGGTTGAATAGAAAAATACAAATACTGATTATGTAGCTCTACTGGTTGAATATGCATCTCGAAGTGGTTTACAAATCCAGGATGCAATACCAATTATTGTCAAAGAACATTATTGATTAAAAATAACATGCGTCTAAAATATTAAAATAGTAAAAAAATATATCGGTCCATTTATTTTTAATAATTTCAACATGTAAGAAAGATTTGGATTTCCACACTTTTGTGTGGGAGCAATACTGATGGGGAATTTTATTTTGTGTTGCGAACATAGGACAGATTTTGTAATGTAAACAAAACCAATACCGAAAAAAATAATGTAGGGTTAATAGGTTCACAAACAGATGATTTGTGTTATTATATAACGATTTATGTTTTAATCACCTTTCTATAATTGCAGATACTGTTAATTATATTTTGTTGAATTGACAAACCAGGTTCACAGTCTCTATCATGGAGACATAGCTTCAATGAATGACCAGTTTCTAGTTTTTCTCTGAAAGATGACGTTATCCACCTATAATCTCCACCTGAGAATGCAACAAAAGCACCAAAGTATATCCTATGTCATCATTTCGAATTGGCTTGTATCCATAATGCAAATATCGATTAAAGAAGTACTGGATTCACCACCGAAGTCTGAAGCATATGACAGAACCAATCATAGTTTATTACTGCCCTAATGTTTTATGAACATCACAATATTGTTAATAAATATGACTTCACTAGATGCAAAATTGTTTTCAGTCCAAGAGATCATAACTAAATCCGGGTGAACGAGCCAAAAAGGTTTGAAGGTTGATTCTTGTAGGAAAATGTTACTAGTTACCGAAAACAAATTTCTTACGCGTCTAATCGTTTTCAATTTTTTAATCAGAAAAATCTTTGAAGAAAAGCCTCTGCAAATGTTAAATTTTGGTAAAAAATAAAAATTCCAGATTTTGCGGCAAAAAACAACACAAAAATATACATTCTATCTTTCATTGTTGGACACATGATAGATTAAAATACAAAACATGCTGACAGTTTTCCGATTTTGTGTCAAAATTTTAAATTAGCGATAAAATCGATGCTGTAAACTGCGTTTTTATCATATCTACCGTCTTTAAATTCTTGTAAATTTGTTGTTTATGCATTAAATATGACAAACTTTATATTTTTATAAAGCATTGGTAGTCCTATAGATAAAAGTGTCACAAAACATCGGAAATACGGAACCTTAATACCGTAGCAAATTATTATGTTTCCCCTACCCCAAAAATACGAAAATGTCAAAAATTCATTATTTTGGCCCATGCTTGCCAATAAGCGTTTAAAACAAAAATACATGTAATTGTTTGTTACATCTTCCGTATGTTCCCAACATATTTATAAAACAATAATATGCTGAGTGTTTGCTGATGTTATTTGAAAATTTGACTTTTCATACAACAATAGTTTGGAAAATGAGTTTTCATTAATCTCTTGTACTCTACTTCTTGTAATTTTGTTATATAGGCATTGGAACTCAAGATTTATATATTTCTATATTTCCATGGCACATTTGAGTCTGACAACATTTAAAACTATCGGAAATACCGAAATTTATAGATAAAACGGATAAAATTATTTCCCCTACTGTGGCAGGATTGGAGGTATCATTTAAGAATTGAATTGCACTTTTTACGTTGTTATCGGGGTGTAACAACGTGAAAATTGTCACAAATTGTGTAAAACCGCGTAGCGTAGCGCAGCGGTTTTACACAATTTGTGACAATTTTCACGTTGTTACACCCCGATAACAACGTAAAAAGTGCAATTCAATTCTTATAATTACAAACCAACCTTGAAATTTAAGTTTTCAAGCTGACCTACATTTCCGAACTGAGCAGCTGATTTTCAGAAAATCGACGTTACAAGGTTGAACTGTGTATTAATACAATAAATGACATCTTTATAAAACAATAAAATATCCGATAAAAAAGCTAAAATATTTTTGAATTTATATATTTTTATTTATTTCCTAGTTATTTTCAGTCAACATATAAATTATGTTACATTCAAATTCATTGACAAAAAGGGATTATATTATGTCTCGCAATCATGAAAACAAACAACACTTTGTACAACGTCATACGTGACGGCCAAACGTTTGTAGGACAGGCGTGTTTACATTTTGATTTACCCATAACATAAGAAAAACTGTATTGGTTGAATGAACAGTGTGTTAAACAAACCCTGAAACCAACTATTGACATGTAATTAATGTTTTCTTGGATGAATTAATGTTTTACCACCTATGGAATGGGTGTGAGATGAGGGATTCTGTCACCGTTGGTAGCTGTATGGGCTGATCAGGGACATTTTGAGAAGGTGAACAAGCGGTAAGGGTGAACATTAGACTGGAATATAGTATGTTATCAATTTTATTAAATTATTATTGACAGGCCTACCTACCACTGTCATTATCATCATCAAGATCCAGTTCAGAATCAACCATCTGACTTATCTGCACACTGGCATTCCTGATCCCCGGCTATACATTGTCTGGGGGAAATAAAATTTTTTGCTTTCAAAAGGATGCGTATGTGATGAATTTCAAACAAAACACCCCGCACTGAGGGTTGGCATCCGAGAATACCATGGTGCGTGTCATATTGCTTATACTTAGTAGCCTATAGACAAGTAAAATGCTCGGTGACGATAAAATGTCGATTTTGAAATATACAATCTTAAATGTAAATTATTAAAAAATATCGGTGAAAATTAATCAGAACATGTTTGAATTAATTTTTCAAAATTTGAATTTATAAAAAAATCCAAGTATTTTAATGTTTCTGTGTAAAATCGTTCCCGACCTCCCCGTTTGTTTACAATCTTAAAATGGCTGTTCAGAGATGGGTTATCCCCGAAACAGGCCCAAAGTAGTTCCGGTAGAAAACGTTGTTATTGGAAAATAACACCGTGTTTTTGCAAGACGACAACCAATGAAAATGCTCTAAATTGTGTAACAACGTGAAGTTTGTAATTATATAGGAGAAACCTCCTCTCTCAGTTTGACGAAATCCTAACCTAAACGACCGAAGCCAGATGGTGTGGTTCTATCTCAGAGGATCTAGCTTGGAAGTAAAGATTAAGGACAACCCCAAATCACATGTATCGAGCAACAGAGTGTTGAGTTCAATAACCGCCAAGTACGCGACTCAAGCAAAATAACAAAAGGTAAAAGCTGCCACCACCTCAAAAGAGGAACACGAAATCAACGTGCGTGAATCCGCAAGCCAGTATAGCTTGAATTGATCTATTTCTGTTCTGTCAGTTAGATACTGATTATAAAACTCAATTACAAAGATAATGACACTAGATCAAGTACATATATTCAACTAAACTCAACCAAAATTAAGGGACTCAGTAAAATCAGAAATCCAAGGATATACCCTAGCTCACAAACAAGGGCTGTTGTCTAAATGCTCAAGTATAACTCAAAATTTAAATATATTCAATTCTGCCAAAAATCAGTAAAAGTACTTATGAATTTTGTATATTAAATTAACCAATAACCTTATAAATTTGATACCAGTGCCTCCTATGGTCACTAGAAATCTGGCACTACTGTCCTATGGTAACTAAGACAAAAGTCTGAATTTATATGTAAATATATATATAATTTTAAATCTGATAAATCTCAATAAATACTGAGCATTCAGGCTACAACACCTGTTGGAATTAACCCCTAAAATATATGAAAACTACAAGAAACGAAGTACAATATATTTACAACATTTATTATAAAACTAGATCAAAATTTTATTTACACAAATATATACAACTCTCAACCAACAAACCTCACTTCCTCCTTATAGAATATAACCTTAACAAAGCATTAATTCAGGGACAATAGAAAATAAGGGTAAACTAGTATTCCCAAAAACTATTATTCATCCCAATAATCAATACCTTATCAAAACTGTTATTTGTACTTTCCTAAACTTTAACAAGAATAGAAAATACTGAAAAACAGTAAAAACCTACTTTACTTCAAAAATGAATAAACAACCCAAAAAGATACCTACACCAACATAGGTCAAAAATACAGAAAAAGACTGCTAAATAAGAACTTGACTGCTCCCGACCCCATTGACACAAAATCCATATCGCATATAAAGTTACCTAGTATGTTTTGGATTAATACCATAAATAATACAGCAATCCAACAGAAATTCGACTGGTCTCGCCGAATTGGAAGTGAAATTTGACTGGTAACGTCGAATTCCACTTGGGTACGACTGGTAGCATCGTAATATAATGAAACTCGACTGGTAGCGTCGAAGTAATTCAATAATAAACCAGAATATAACTCACTAGCTGGTTACACTAGAATACTATATTAATTTTAGCTGGCAACGCTAGATTAAGTAAATTTAAACAACAAAATATAAAATCCATCTGGACCAGGTATTGGAACCAAGCACTCAAAATTTCAACAAGCGGTCTCCTAAAATCCAAAAATACTCCTCTTTTTATAAGATCCCCATCATCATACACTAATTATTGACCAATGAAATCTAATAAAATCGGGGTCAAAGCAACCTGACCCTACCTATCCCCTACATTTCAAAGGTACTGTACTTGACCAGTACAGTAAGAAGTTAAATTTAGTAACAATTTCAATACATTTCCTCTTTTACCAATGGTACTGTGGTCAATGTTTATACAAGAAATTAGGACATTAACATATTTCTCACAAGTGTAATTTCTATAGAGAAATAACACACTTATTGAACTTTAAAAAATAAAGCGACTTCTGCTAAATTTACTAAGTTTTATAACCTGTAACTTAATGTAGAATTTGAGTAAAATTTATTTTATACAAGACAAACACAAGAACTGCTTATATAGATATATTTTACTATAGATACATACATTTAAAATACATTATATTTACAACAAATATTTGGCGTTCAGCTGTCTCAGTTTATACATTCAAGCATGGATGTAAATTAATTTTTATTGACTTTACTGACTACAAGCATGAAGCCAGTTGAATGGATGTAAAATAATTTGGTTTAATTAACTGACTACACGCATGTAGCCAGTCGTACGTTTCCCAAGCATGGGTGTTACTTTAGTACTGACTTAACTGCCTACAAGCGTGTAGACAGATAAGTCTATACCGTGATGAACCCAAAGCCTATATCATTCAAGCTTGAAATGAGTAACTGATACCCGGACCTATTTGTCTACAAGCGTGTAGACATTGTCCATGCATGGACATAGGTTGATCAGTAAAGGCTAGGGCTAATCACGAATAATGTATAACCAGTACAGTGTCCTAGATTACTGACAGTTATCGAATTAACAATTATCGAATTAACAAAATCGAAATTAGGGTAATTTGAGTAGAACGAAAATAATTGCCAAATCAGTTGATGACAAAAGGAGACAACTGAACCCCAAATGAAGATTAATATGATACGAATAACGATCAATTTAAACAACTGATTAAAACCATGTGTCTTTGAGATAAAGACTGTCAAAAATTCCACTACTAAAGTTGATAGCGATATTTGTGGTAAAGTAATAAAATGTAATTATCACACACTCAAGTTTGTAAATCATGTATATTTTCTATTGGAGGTCGCCTACCTCGTTAACCTTCACAGTATACTTCGCAGTATAAACAAATCATAGCGAATTGAAACATTAACACATGATAGTATGCGAAAACACGCCCAAAAACACTAAGGGGGTTTATTATGCCCCTACACAATTGTAAATTTATACAGAACAAATATTGAAACACGCGATACTTGAAATGCACTAATGGGGATTATTATGCCCCACATTACTTCCACGATTGCATTATTCACTTAAAAGAGCTTTTGTGCTTGTTTAATAGTTGATAACGGAGTTCTTATATATCGTACATAACACTGAGAGCTCCAACGTCCAAGAGTTTGGATCATATGGTCTTCTATTTTTGAGCCAGCTGTAGTACTTGCACCGATGCGGAAACTATGACCATTGTACAAAACTGGATTGTATCCCATCCTCTCGAGAATACGCTTCATTGAATGAATGAAATAAGCCCTCGTAAGTGGATTGCTATCTTCCATGACAAAAATGGGTCTGTGGGCGTTTTGTTGTTAAATCTTTGGTTACGAATATTGATGTACTTTTGCAACGAGCGAACTGGGCAAACCGATGCTCCTGTAGCAAATAAATAAATGTCAACACCTTGCCGAAAAGGGTCTGTTTTAGAGGATTTTAGGTGTAATGTTGCTTTTTCATTATCTACCTCAACATCTTCTAAGCATATATTTGTTTGAGAATCAAAAGATTGTAGTACTGTAAATTCACCACAACGGAGAAATCCGAAATATGCGCAAACGCACACACAGCCTCTATAAGGACATCAGTAAATTCCGTAAAAAACCGTTGTCTCAACAATTCGCACATATTTTTCAAAATATCGAATGTTATTGGAAGTCTAGGCCTTGTTGATTTTGATTCTGTTTTCTTGATTCCCCTATAAATAGCTTCTAGACGCTGTAATTTCGTCGTTCCGTCTCTAGTAAATATATTTAAAGTACCAGACTCTATATATCTGTGCCGTATGCCACAAATGTACATTTTAATTGTAGAACACTTAAGATGCAGATTTTTAGCACAATGTGTTGCGAAATGCATTAGCGATTCTTCATTAACTGGGGGCATTTCCTTTTCATTTTTCCATACGATTCCTGACATGCTGAGGAAAGTTGTATAGGCAGCGAAACCACATTCATACTGGGCGCGGGTTCTTGGTGCTATGGCCTGTTTTAGAAGGAAGTTTACTGTTTGTGTTAATTCCACATTACGAGCGAGAAGTGTGGACATGGTGTCCCTTCTAAATCGGCTGCAGGTGCTGCTTTCCTGAATGTCTGAAAATCAAAACGAGATAAAGCATCACTTATCACATTCTTAGTACCGGGGATGTGTTTACTAGAAAAGGTAAAGTTATTACGTGCTGCTAACCACGTTAATCTCCGCATTAATTTCATAATATCTAGTATTTTTGATCGTCCTTTGTTGATGATATTAACAGTAGCTTCGTTGTCACAATAGAACACTATGCGTTTTTTATTCCATGAAGTTGACCATAACACCGCTGCTACTACAATCGGATAAAGCTCTCTAAACGCCATAGATAAATCGGAATCTAATAGATACTTTAGCTCATTAGGCCATTCACCACAAAACCATTTACCATTAAAATATCCTCCATATCCAAAATTTGATGCTGCGTCGGTGTATAATCTTAACTGGTCCGAACTGGTTGTGGTTACGTCGTAAAAAAATGAAATACGATTCCATTGTGTCAGAAAAGTAAACCACATATTTAAATCTTCTCGACAATCTGGTGATATAGATACAAGAAATTTAAATTATTTACTTTAGTGGAAAGTTTGATCAAATAGCTAACAAATGATCTACCAGGAATAATAACTCTTGCGGCGAAATTGAAATGCCCTAGTAGCTGTAACAGTTCTCTTTTCCTGGCAGAGCGTCTATGCAAGAAAGTTTTAATGAACTCTATTATTCTCTCGACCTTATCTTGGGGAAGTCGTGCCTCCATTTTTTGTCGTGCCTCCATTTTTGTCGTGTCTAAAATTACTCCTAGATATTCTAAACAAGTAACAGGACCAACAGTTTTCTTTTGCGATATTGGTATGTTCAGTTTATTGAATATCATCGTTAACAAAGCCATTGTTCTTTCCCCTGATGAACCCGGGGGTTGAATCGTCAAAAAATCGTCTAACAAATGAA
The DNA here is from genome assembly GCA_021292105.1 of Anadara kagoshimensis. Taxonomy (NCBI): domain Eukaryota; kingdom Metazoa; phylum Mollusca; class Bivalvia; order Arcoida; family Arcidae; genus Anadara; species Anadara kagoshimensis. The sequence continues at coordinate 12,830,890 of CM037865.1, forward strand.
GTATAATAGGTATTTTATAATTGTGAGAAGCAATCCAACATATCGCTATCGACAGATTATCAAATATTTTCGGCGATGATCGGGATCCAAAACACAAGCGGACAAAGTAATATTAGTTTTGCCTCCATTTAATACAATACAAATGATGCTGTTCCCGTTTGATTGCCAGCTGTTTGAACGCATCTGTTATATCAACTTTATTTAGAATTGTGCCTTTCCCAAATTTTTTAATAGCTCCGATTGCATCGTCGATGCGCACATATGAAAGTGAACACATTTCTTTATCAATCAAATTATTAATGCTAGGATGTTCATTATTGTCATGAGGGGAGGACAAATCTACTATAAGCCGTTTCTTTCTTGAATATTTTCCCTCAACGACACCTATTGGGCTAACACGATACTCTGAAAACGGCAGTTTATCAAACGGACCAATTAAATAGTTTTTATCTACTTCTTGTTTTATTAGATTGTCCACAACTTCTGGGTTAATTATGGCTGATTTTAGATTCTTGCATTCAACAGTAGGTATGTTTATAGTGGAAACCATAGTGTCAAAACCATATTTTATCCCGTCGATAAGATAATGTACAAATTGCCTGTCTGGATGATTCGATAATTCACTTGCTAAAATGTTTGCATTAATTGGTGACATATGACCTTTTGCGAGTCATAAATCTGAGTTAGTGTTATTTTTCTGTGTGACCGATGGCTTAGAAGGCGGAGCTTTGCTTCTGACAGTTGTGTTATCACATGTTTTGAAACCATGATCTTTACTATCGCATTTAAAACAAGCGTGAAGGAATTTACAACCTTTCCACTTACACGAGCCATAGTTAAAATTGTTGCAGTATTCATTATTGCCATGTAGAATGATGTTTCTACCATACTTATCTCGATTTCTGTCACTAGCAGCTGACATGACAGGGGATCTCGACGGGGCAGTTTGTGTTTTCAAAGTTTTCTGACAAAATTTTGTAGTGTGATCGAAATCTCCGCAGATTTCACATTCTTTGCTGGGTGTCCCATGCATTACCAAATTCAATAAGCGGTCGTCCACTTTACCCCAGTTGATAACTATGTTGTGCTCTATAATGGCATTTGCAGCTTTTGCTGAAAAAATTTTGTGATATTTGTAAAACTTTGGGCCGTAGCTGTGTGCTATGTCATTTACGTCTGCCTCGTATTGCTCAAGTTCATCTCTCCTTTGAGGATACACTTTGCAGATAATATTCCTGTATTTACGGAACGCTTTATTAAATTCGTCTAAGGAAAGATTGTGCTCTAACCTACGGTCTTTGGATGCAGATAATTCAACTTTAACACTGTCAGTCACGACCGTGCTTGATTGTGGTGTCTCGTACTTCGGGATTAAAAGCAAAGCTAAATTAATATCCTTACCTTCCAAAATTTGTTTACGAACGTTTGGTGTAACATAATCCATTTGCGGCAAGTCTTCAGCATAGATCACGCTCTTAGATATGTCAATTTCACGGCGGTATGTCTGTTCGAATGCCATTGATGTATTACGCATTCGATCCGGAGTTTCATATGTTGCTTTAAAAGCAGACGATAGGTTATAATTTGTACCACTTTCATTTTTGTCTTTGGCACGTACCATTTCCATAACCATGGTTGTCATGGAGGTCAATGCCTCGGTTGCGGTCTTTAAGGCAGCTGTTGTATTCTTAATGACGTCCATTTCATTTGACTCGGATTCATTTTGCGGATTATCCTGGGTTCCATTTAACATTGTGATCACTTCATTCCCATCCTGATTATTTTCTGCCGTTTGTTCTGCAGTTTGACTGTCCTGCGTCACTATATTTGTGTTATTATCCATATACAATTGACGAATCGTGTCAAGGCGCCATTTAGAATTTACAGCAATGCCAATTTCGTTCAGTTTTTTAATGTATTTTGCTTTATTCCAACGTGTATCATCGCTTGCATTAACATCTTTCGAATGGCGTTTGCTTCCACTCATTGTTTAGTCCAAATTAAATTAACGAATTAGATTGAGTGATATTAAAATATAAACTGACTTGTCCACGCAAACAGAAAAACTGTTGATGGCGAGTTGCATTCACATGACAATCTCTTCGAGGTAACCAATGAGGAACCAATGGGATAGTATGTTCTGTAATACGATACAACTACTGATGATAACTGCAGTCGCATGAAATATCGCTTTTATGACTAATTGTGAGGCATCAAAAGGGCAATGTTTTGTTTGTATAAAAACGATGTATGCAAAAACTTGCATAAATCATAAAAAATATTTCCCCACAAATATTTATTATTATTGTACCTCATTAGAAAAATACGATATTATCTGTAATTTTATTGGATCGTTGGATCAAGTGATCAGGGTTGAGAAAACATCGCGTATCCCTTTGGAAACATCATATCCCACCTCTTCGGAACACACCATGCCGTCACAATGATATGACGTCATCGATGGAGAATCAGTCACGACGTTCTAGCGTGTGCCTCCGATGAGTTCCGATAGGAGAAAAAGCAATGAATCGGAGAAGGAATAATGTTTTCAGGCTGTCTTTTTTAAAATATTTTTCTTTCTTTCTCTCTCTTTCTTTTTACAATGGTTATCTTTTGGTATAATAAACAATTTATTGCCTTTGTTTGAGGGAGATATGAACATTTGTTCACCCTTAACAACACAAGTATGACTTGTTGCGGGTGAACAAGTGTTCATATCTCCCTCACTCAAAGGCAATAAATGTATAAAATACTAGCTTATAAATTAGGGAAAACTAATCAACTACCATTACACATTATGGTATTATTAATTAATACCCTTATATCAGAATAACTCCGAATTAAGAAATGATGTAAGTTATTAATCAATAATGTAACCTTATCAATTAATTATGTCTTCCTGTGACCCAAAATTAAAAAAATGTGAAAATTCATTTTTATGCAATGTATGCAGAATTGTGTTTCTAATAAAGATTTCGAGCAAAAGTACCCCCTCGATGATAAAACAAGTTTCGAGGATTTTAAATATTTGTTGAATGCTTTAGCTTAAGGACAGATAGGTCGCACTTATATAATAAAATTGCTCATTTTATTCATTTATATGTAAAATGCTATAAAAAACAAAGAGCTTCGCATCATTTATTTTTGTTATTTAGGCATTGAATCTAGACTGTAATCTATTGACATAATTCCTTGACATATTATAACATAATAAGTCTAATAACACCAAAAACTGTCGGAAATAGAAAAACTTCTAGATAAGGCGAATAAATGTATTTCCCCTACCCCAAAATTGAAAATATGTGAAAATCTGTTTTAGCCAATATGTAACAATTAGTATTTCTAAAGGAAGTTTCAAGCAAATATACCTGTAACATTTGAAAAAGAAGCTTGAACAATTAACAAAATGCATCATTTTAATGGTAGATAGGCATTGAGTCTCAAATATAAGATATTGATTCAATTTGCTTACACTAAAGTCGCTAAAACATGAAAATATGTCGGAAATATCAATTTTGGTAGCTATCATGAATCAATTGATTTCCCCTTTTCCAAAAATGTGAAAACATAGAAACCCTCTTTAGGCTAAAAAGTCATGGCTTAGATTTTTGCATTGAAAGAAGGAATAAAACAAAATGGTCATATGAATTCACAAAAGGTTATATCTAAGGAATGTATGCAAACTGTCGGAAATAGCAAGGTTTGTAGATGAGGCGAAAAATTTATTTCCCCTACCCCAAAATTATAAAAAAACTTTTTAGGCCATGTATGCTTTTGGTGAAGGTTTTAAATAAATGCTTATGTAACAATTATATGTAAATGATTCAAAGTCATAGCAGAATGTTTTTTTTAAATTTAAAAAAAAAATTAGGAAATATACATATTTAAACTTGAAAATAAAAAAAACGAAACATACCAATCTTTGTCAATATCACAATCCCCACAAAAGTAAAATGTTTGAAACTAGCAAATTTGACCGGGTGCTCCTTAAGCAACTCCTGTTTAGCAATTACATCAGCCGCGTGTGAAAAATAAGGAATGCACATACTTTTTCGAACAACCTGATACTATAAAATAATAATTGCAAATTAGGTCATCTCTAGTGAAACATCATGTTAAAATATGGTTAAACTTAGTGTAAGGCATTTCTAGTTATGGTTTTATTAGAAGCAATTGGATTTTATAAGATATACCTACATTCGATAAAGTTCAATCAGATCCATGAGCTTTCATTATTACTAAAACCCGTCTATCAAAGATTGTGGCCACATTTTACAAAACTTTGCAATTCATTCCTGTGGAATTATTTCATTAGGAAGTGACCTAATGTACAACGTCAGTCTCCATTAAATCTTATTTTAAAAAGACTGCAAACTCCGGCAAATGTTCAATTTCACTTCAAACTGACAAAATTTCTATTTCCAATAACTCCACCTTTGTTTCCATTAAAGGAATAATTGATAGCTATCACATCACGAATTGCCTGGCCATATTGTAATGATGAAATAAAGTGGTATTGGACAATTTTAAACCTTAAGCCTGTTACCAGGTGCCCAGTGACATGTTCCTTTAAGAATACACAATTTTGAGCAGAGACTGAAATTGAACATTAGGTCAATTCTAAAAAAAATGATGCCACCAGGAAAAAGTTGCAAAGATTGAGATGTTTTAACAAAGAATATAAACCCTGTAGATATTTATGTTTTAGCTAAAATAAGCTTGATATGGACAGCAAAGGTCGGATTGAAAAATTGAATTGCTAACATTACCGGAGTTGCAAAGACGGATGGAACAATGGGTATGATGATATGCGTAAAGTGTCTAACTGGCAAATTGAAAGCGATCAATTTTATATAAAAAAAACAATTTTGAGTTGAGGCAATAGATAACTGATAAAATGCGTTGTGTAAATCATCAAACATAAACACAAACATAATTACTATATCACAATACGAAAACGGAGTTAAATAACTGGCAAAGTTAAACACGTAAACATTGACGGGGGAAAAAGCAGGTGCTCGGGAAGGGTTATCGCCTCCTGCAACCACATGTGAAATCAAAATTGAAAATGAAAGTAGTAACAAGAAAAATCATTTCAATTCAGAAAGTTTGGAAGGAAATTGAACAAAACAAAACCATATCTCAAACCAATTTATTGTTAGAGATTGATAAATTTGTGTTTCAATTACTTTTATAACAGAAAAAAGAGAAGAGCTGATCAAAGCAACCACCCTCTGTCATCCCATCATGTACTGTTCGACAAACAGACCTGTGTCACCTGAATGTTTCTTAATCAGTTTAAGAGGAAGGATGTAGATTTATATGCATGTCCAAGTAAATGGTTTGAGATTTTGGAGATGATTTTGAGAATTTGTCCAGACTGACTGACACTAACTTGCAAATGACAAGGTGTTGATTGTGTTAAATGTTTAGAGTGAGTAACACTTACACAATTGTTTTGCGCATTGTCTTATTTGCAAATGTTTTGGATTTCTAAAATGATGCATTTTGTAAGTTATTTTGTATCCTTCAAGCTTCTTTTTCCATTGTTACATGTATATTTGCTTGAAACTTCCATTAGAAATACTAATTGTTACATATTGGCTGAAACTAGGTTTTCACAATTTTTCAATTTTGGGGTAGGGAAAATAAATTTATTCGCTTCATGTAGAAGTTTTGCTATTTCCGAAAGATTTTTAGTGTAATTAGACTCTTATTTGTCAAGAAATTACGTCAATAGATAACAGTCGAGATTCAATGCCTAAATAGCAAAAATAAATGAGGCGAAGCTCCTTTTTTCTTATAACATTTTACATATAAATGAATAAAATAAGCAATTTTACTATATTAGTGCGACCTATCTGTCCTTAAGCTAAGGCATAGCTAAATTAAATATTTAAAATCCTCGAAGCTTGTTTTATCATTGTTGCAGGTACTTTTGCTCGAAATCTTCATTAAAAAACACAAATCGGCATATATTGCATAAAAATGAATTTTCACATTTTTTCAATTTTGGGGTAGGGAAATAAATTTATCCGTTTCATCTATAAACGTCAGTATTTCCGATAGTTTTAAATGTTGTCAGACTCAAATATGCCATGGCAATATAGAAACATTTAAATCCCGAGATTCAATGCCTATATAACAAAATTACAAAAAGTAGAGTACAAGAGATTAATGTAAACTCTTTTTCCAAACTATTGTTATATGAAAAGTGCAATTTTTTATATAACATCACCAAACACTCTACATATTATTGTTTTATAAATATGTTGGGAACAAACAGAAGGGAGATGTAACAAACAATTATGTTTTGTTTTAAACGCTTATTGGCAAGCATGTGTCAAAATAATGAATTTTGACATTTTCGTATTTTTGGGGAAGGGGAAACATAATAATTTGCTACGGTATTAAAGTTCCTTATGTCCGAAGTTTATTACCACTTTTGTCTACAGGACAACCAATGCTTTATAAAAATATCTAGTTTGTCATATTTAATGCATAAACAACAAATTTACAAGACGGTAGATATGATAAAAACGCAGTTTACAGCATCGATTTTATCGCTTATTTAAAAAAATGACACAAAATCGGAAAACTGTCTGGATGTTTTGCATTTTTATCTATCATGTATCCACAATGAAAGATAGAATGAACATTTTTGTGTTGTTTTTGCCACAAAATGCTTCAAAATCTGGAATTTTTATTTATTACCAAAATTTAACATTTGCAGAGGCTTTTCTTCAAAAACTGTTTCTGATTAAAAATCTGAAACGATTTGACGAGTAAGAAATTGGTTTTCAGGGACATTTTCCTACAAGAATCAACCTTCAAACTATTTGGGCTCGTTCAACTGGATTTAGTAAATGATCTCTTACACTATTTGGATATATTTGACGTCCAACATTTCATATTTTGTCCTTCTCAATTCGGATCACACACACACACACACACACACACACACACACACACACACTTATATTAAATAAAAGTAATAAGCATCACAACACACAAGATATACAATTTCAATGTAAAAGTATTATATGATATATCAAAAAAATTATACAAAAACTGACAATTGAATGTCAATAAAATATTTGTGGTATTATAATTATAAATCAAATTGAAATATGCTTATTAACATACAGTAAATTGTTTGGCAAAAACGGCTAGTTTTAAAAAGCACATACTAATTGCAATTTATAAATGAGTGGAATGTTTTTGGTCCACCAGTACTCTAACCACACAACTAAAATCACATCAAGTACCCGTCCAAAATCGGGAGTTCTGTTATCAATACTCCCATGACGTTTGTTTGAAGTTGTTTTTGCTTTTTCGTTTTCTCCTTCATTTCTACAGCGGTTGCTGCTTCCAAGATAACATGAAATTTAGTTGCAAATATAATATTTTTCCATCCATAATTATTTTGATCTATTATCGCTTTCTATAAACTCTATAATTGTTCAATTATCCAATGCCATTGCAGTTCGTTCAAAGAAAGATTCTTCATCTTCATCCTCTTCAAGAAGCACACAAGTTATACTATTCCAAAGCCTTCTGAGGAGATCTGGCATGTCACTTGGTTTAGTGCCATTACGGATTATTACAATGATGCCATTGTCATAACTCCGGTCCATCATTTCTATGTTGGCCATTTCGATCTCAAATTCAAACCATTTTGATTTTATGTACCCTGGGGTTGCGTCAATGATCACTTTTCGACTATTACAGATACTGTTAATTATATTTTGTTGAATTGACATACCAGGTTCAAAGTCTCTATCATGGAGGCATAGCTTCAATGAATGACCAGTTTCTAGTTTTTCTCTGAACGTTGACGTTATCCATCTATAATCTTCACCTGAGTATGCCACAAAAGCATCATAAGTATATACCGAGTCATCATTTCGAATTGGCTTGTATCCATAATGAAAACGTCGATAAAAGAAGTACTGGATTCTCCACCGAAGTCTGAAGCATATGACAGAACCAATCAGAATCAACATAAACACGCAAACAAAAACGATGGAAAAAGTCAGCCAGAATGTAGATTTACACTCAGAAAATATATCATGAAACTGATGTCTTACTGCCTTTGTTGTTGATCGTGTTCCATTTCCTAATGTACAAATATAATTTGCTTCGTTGTCTAACCTCACTTTAGTTTCATATATCCATCGGATAAAGTGCATATTATCACAAGTACATAAAAATGTGTTTCCATTGAGATAAAGAAAAAGACCGTTCTTTGTTTTGGATTCTTTTTCATCCAAAATATCAGTTATTTCTTTTTTTAAACCCATTATCCTGTTGTTTGATAAATCGATTAAAGTTAAATTCTCTTTATCAAGAATATGTCTAGGAAACGTATCCAGAGAATTTTGTGATAAATTTAAAATCTGTAAATTTTTCATATTTTTCAGTACTAAGGCTGGCAAATTTGTCAGATGATTATTTGAAATATTCAAATTTTGGACGTTTGTAATAAATTTAAAAAGATTTTGTTTTTGATCGTCGGAAAAAACACGATCCAATTCTGAATCTTTTAATATCAAGGATTTTAGATTTGGAATTGATTTAAACAAGAGGGGAAAGGATTTGGTGAAGTCGTTTCCCGAAGCGTCTAAAAATGTAACGTGATCAAGTCCTTTTGTAGTTATATAAAGTTCGTCCAATCTCGTGTAAGATATGTCTATAGTTTGAATGTTATTGGAGCCAAATGAAATATTACATAAGTAAACATATGCTATCATGTGACTCAAGCGAAATGTTTGTAATTTTGGCGGCAAATTAATTATTGCTCTATCCCAAACATCACATATTGATAATTTGTTTTTAACGGTAGTATTAAACAAAGAACTCATAAAACGCGTTTTCTTATGAAAACGTTTAACAAGAAGGGATTGAAGTTGGATATTTGAGGACATCTCATATCCAGAATCCGATTGGAAGTAGACAGGGAACTCTATTGGTGCATATGAATATTCAAGTATCTTTAGATTTATTTTTTTGTAATAGATCCAAAATAAAAACATTATTTCAACATTAACAGGACCTGCAATATGAAATGAATTGCCTGATAAAATAAGATGGTCCATGCATTCCCAGTGTTTACCCCAAGAAAACAATGTATTGATAAGAACTTCAGCTATAGCATTGTACCCGAGATCTAGCTTTTTGATACATATTGATTTAACAGAAGAAAACATCGATTCAGTTAAAATGACTGGATATTGTGTTTTCCCAATAATCAAATTACTGTTTACTTGGCGAAAATCAATAATGTCCATGGTTTTATTTCTAAAAACATGTAAAAGACGTAAAGCACTTGGAAGTGAAATTTGTGTATTTCTCAAGTTAAAGACTTTTAAGTTTTTAAATTTGTTAAAGCTTCCTACATCAACATTTATATCTATCTGATAGCAGTTTGTCATGTGAATTTCCGCTATAGTAGAAGGTAAATTCTCAAATGTGTTATTTTGCAATTTAAGTAAACAACATTGTCCAAATTTAAGTATTTTCAACGATTTCAACATTTGGAATCCAATTCCAAAAGCAGGAGTTGGATAAAGATCAAAAGTAAAGCTCCGCAGATTCTTTAAATGGCTAAATTCTTTGTCTGGATATCTATATGGTTCTGTCGATACAAAGCAGTCTTTACGATTGTTTTTCAGGTATAGTGATCTTAAATTCTTCAAATTTCTAAACACACCAGGTTTGAAAGAAAAATCGTTCATTTGTAATAAATTGTTGTTCAGTGATAAAATTTCTAGATTCGTAAGTTCATCAAAGGCTTTGTTTTCTAGTTGTTTTATTCTGTTGTTGTCAAGTATTATAGTCCTCAGATCAAATAAGCGTCTGAATGCTCCATTTTTGACATACTGGATCTTGTTATAGGAGAAGTCTATTTTCCTTAGAGTGGACGGTAAATCATTTGGAATATCAGTAAGACCAAGATTGGTACAATCTGCAAACCGCTTGTTTCTTGATATTATGCATTTGTTTCCACTAGCGTGTCCAAACACTGACAAAAAGAATATCAGCGTGTACATGTAACGGTAGACGTATCTGTCTTTTCCCATTGCAGCACAAAAATCTGGAATAGTAAAAGTGAATATAACAAATTAAATTGATATAGGAAATACAACGACAATAAAATAAAATAAATAAATAAATAAATAAAATGATTTATCAACGAACCTTTTTCGGAATGAATTTTATGTAAAAAGACGTGTCTTAGAAATGATAACAGCTAATAATTACAAGTAACTTCTTCTACATAATGTTCATTTAAAACTACCAGGAAACCTTCAGTTTAGCTAGTGTTTCACCTATATTCGATCTATTTCTTTTTGTTACTTTCAAATTTTGTTTACATTATCAACTTGTGATGACGTCATATTGACCTCTATCAAAACAGTTCTTTTTGTATAGGCAAACAACGTTGACCTGTCCGCTTGACCTTTCATTTGAATATTTATCACGGACCAAGTTTATCTATGTATAGGGAGCAGAGGTGTTAATTTTATATATGTCTTGAGATATACTCACCTCATAGAGCACGCATGTGCCACATGTATGTATTAACTTTGGATCTTAACACTACCCATGTATTAGATCGATTCTCCTATATGAATATATATAGTGAAAGGTCAATCAGACAGGTCAATGTTGTTTACCTTTAGGATAAAATGTTCAACAGAAAATTTGTTTATGTTACAAAAATAAAAACAAAATATGATTGTTTTTGTAATTTTGAATACCTTTGATATATATGGATAGCTAGGCTATTTTGGCTGGTGTCCAAATGTTGTAGCCTTGAAAATCACTGTGCTATAGTACACAAAATAGTCCAATATTTCGTCAGTTTAAAAGAGGACCCCGGGTCTCTATTTTAAAACATGCGCAGTTTGTAAGCATATGGATTTTTCTTCATTTTTTCTAATTTATTGAAGTATAACATGACGATGAGAGAAACAATTATTTTTACATTTTATACGTCATCGTCATGTTATATTTCAATTAATTCGCAAAAAATGAAAAACAATCCGTTTAATTTCAAACCGCACGTTTCAAAATAGAGAAATACCTTGGGCACTCTTTTTCAACATTTGCTTGCCTCAGGGTTTTATCGTGCTAACTTAAATAACTATGAGACATCTACGTATCACCCATATCGTCGATAAGAAGTGTGTGTTAAGTATCATAAGTTATGTAAAAATATATATGCTGCATATAGCCGTCAATAACACTATAACAACATAGCTGGACACAAATTTTGTGTCACAACAGCCTGATCCTATCACAAATTTAACAGTGCCTTTGGCTGTTTTCCTTGTCCAGTGTTCTTGTTGCGTTTGTTGTTTTAAGTTATTGACTAATGGTTACACTAGCAATATACAAATAAGGTTTAATACGTGAATTTCCACCATAGAAGTGAGATCGGAAAGGAAAGCACCTTCTCCTAAGCTGGATAACCTCTCACGTGTAATAGAATTGATAATGAAAGGGACATGAAAATAATTGAACGTCAATATATATCACAGTGATATATACACATAGATATGGGACCTAAGTGCCAAACAAGTGTACAGTGCTATGGTTAAATTAAAGACAAAACAGTTAAGATTGAAAATAGATGACTAGTTTATTTTGAAATTAAAAGATACATGCCTGGATATTTAGTACATGAAATATTTACTTACCTTGTTAAGTTGCGCTTGTCGACAAACATATGATGTAAGGAGGATACTAAAAATAGATCAGGATGTAACAGACCGTTACTTTTAAATGACATTTAAATAACAAAATCTGTGTTTTAAAACGTTTGTGTAAGCTATTGAAAAGTAAATGTTTTTCAGCTGATTTTTTTTTAAAATACTGTTTTTATAAACTTAAAACGTCGACGTAATACCTAAAATATTCATTCACACATTCAAATTAGAACAGGGTGAGTAAGAATTGCAAGCGCTGATCCGGTAGCTCTACTGCTTGACTATGCAAACCCAAAGAGACTGTAAATCCAGAATGCAATACATATTATTGCCAATTAAATATTGTTGATAAAATAATCTGCTTCTAAAATATAACAAAAATTATGTGTGCGACCAGTATTAATGAGGAACTTTGTCTAATGTTGCAAAATTAAACAGATTTTGTAATGAAAACATAACCAATACCGAAAAATTTGAAGTAAGGACAGTAAATTCGCTATCATAAGATATGTAAAATTTTATAACGATTGATGTTTTCTTTAATAAATAGATTACAAAGAAAAGATGTATATATTTCACCAGTTTAAGTTATCAAGTAGACATTTTGGAAGGAGGCACTTTCACTACCGGAGCATCCGGTCTCACACCCCTAACTAAACTTTATTTGCAGTTGATTTTATCTTGATTGGAACATATGCCTGTTTTGGATATCTTATTGCATATATGATTATCTTTTGTCATTGGGATCATCAAACAACATATATATATATATATATATATATATGGATTTATGTAACACTGTTGTTGTAGTCCTCTCTCATTGCTACATTTTATGCAACCAAGGCATTGGGGATTAACTCCAGTGACCTTCCTTAATTACGGATTCTATAATAAGTAGTACTAACTGGGTTTGTATTTTATTCGCTTGTCTATCTATTAATGTCTTCGGTTACATTAGTTGTTGCGAAGAACATTGTTTTAGTAGCAAGTTTTATTCAAGTTATTTCTTCTATATGTTGCTGTTACCCGTAATAGTGTTGATACAACAATTTACGATGTTTCACTTATTTATCATCAAATTACCTTCTCATGTTAAATGAACTAGGAAGTACTTGTAAATGTTTCCAGCGTTTAAATTACAGGTACACATTAAAAAATAAAACGTCCTGGGTTTTCCCCTATTTTATCCCGGAAGTTTAAAAAACACATGACTCGACTGAACTTAAAATATTAAGTACATTCGGTATTTGTATATTTATTCATTTTAATAAATCAAATACAGTCAGTTAAAAACATTTTTAAATATTTCTTGTCTTTAAGAAAATATTATCTGTTTAAAAATACACGGAGATAAATATTGTTCCAAGATTAACTTACCCAACCAAAACTCCTTAAGCAATATATTTTAAATCTATTAAAGCAAAGTTTATTTGTATAACGTTTGATATCACATTAATTTTACTTATCAGGTTACCAATATATCATTACACTTTTATCAGTTTATAAAGACCTAAAAGAAAATATGTGTGTGCGTAATTATTGTTTCGATGTCGGATTTAAAATGTCACGTGCTATCTAGGTTATGGTCACGCTATGTATTTCTTCATAGAGATGAATTTTATTTTGATTACGAAACGGTATAAAATATCGAAATGTGTTTTTTTAGATATTTATTATGGTAGGATGAGTCTATTTGTAGGAAACACAATTGTGTATTTCGTCAAATAGTATATGTTTCAAAGAGTAAACACACGTATTGTGTATACAAAAACTGTAATCCTAATACTAACTAAATATGGGGACACTACCTTGTACAGATATTTCAAATGGAAATCTACCGGTCTTGCCAATGCCGTTTGCCTTTATCTCTTTTGCATTCTGTATTTTAAACATTAAAATTATTGAAGCAATGTGTTTAGTAATTTTGGGATATAACCATCTTCTTGGGGGTAACGATAAAAACAAACATACCAATCAATGTTCAAATCACCATCACAAAACAAAGTTAGAAATTTGAAAATGGCCAATTAGGTCAAACACGTGAGCTTCCATCAGTAAGGCTGGTTGCTCCAGGCGAACATCAGTTAACAATCGTCTCTATTATAAACCTGAGCAGTGGAAATCTTAAATCTCTATGAATTCAATTGATATATATTATTTTTGTTTTGTCACAGACGTCCATCTGTATGTCTGTCTGTCCGTCTGTGCGTCAAAGACGTGTCAGCTCTCTATTTCTCATTTATATCACAACTAATGTTAACGAAACTATATACACCAGTATATAGGACGGTGTCTGGTGAATCATGTTTAATCATGTAAGTCAAAAGTCATGGTCACGAATGTAGAACCTTCTGTATTTTTTTGGCGTTTCCGCTCTATGTGTCTCTTTTAGTGGACATTATGGGTCTTTCATGGATCTGAACAAAACTTGGTACATGTGTATAGCAGTATAAGATGATGCCTGATGGGTGTTTAGTCAAGGTAATTGTATTCTTTTACCCGTAAATTTGATACATATTTATCTATTTGTATATGTTATAAATCATCTTGAATATTGTAGTCTAAAAATCAGAATGTAAAATATAAGTATTTTGTTTTTCTCCCATTCATTTGTTCTAATCTTGTTTGACATTTTCTTTTTTTTCTTTTACTTATTGTATTTAAGGCATGGCAATATGAAAATATTCAGTATACATTGCTAAAGATTTTATAGTTACAAACATTATACAAAGTTGATTTTGTCGAAGTTATTTTCAAAATTATTATTCGTCACTCATATAATGTGCAGAATATGCGAAATTGTTTTAATAATGATAAAATACGAGGCATTTACATTATTATTATTTGAACTAACAAAACATAGTATTTTGAAATGAAATATGCTTGCAGCATTATCATGAGATATTATATTTTGATTCCATATTTCAATATATTTGTGGTATTTTGCATTCGAGATCACCGATCAAGGTGTTTATAAAATAAATGCTTAAATATTAAACGTTTCTTTTTTCCAGCAACTTATTATCCGTTTTCTCCAGTTCCCTTCGAAAGTTGAGTTGTCACCATACGTTTCGCTCTCGCCTTGTTTGTTGTTTGGCTGCGTTATCGTAAAAGTTATAGCCGATATCTCTGCTGGTGGCTGGTGCCCCGAGGATACCACAAACTCAGTAGGCAATAATTTCGTATTATTGTCAGAAATATACTATAATTGTCTTAATTTCCTGCAAGTTAAAACTGAAAATTTTTCAAAAACTAAGGTATACTCCCTCATGCAAAGTATTTCCTTAGCTTGATTTGGTAAAATATATTTTGGTTCTTTAGGTAGCTTTTGAACATCTTCAAAATAATTTTGGTTTCATAATTTTGGTCCAAGCAGTACTGATGAGGAATTGTATTCCGAAACGGTTGTCTAGTGCTGTAAAATTAAAACTGGTATGATATGTAATAGAGTATTTTATGTTTTGTTTGCTGTAACTAAGTAATTTTTTAACAGCTTAATCGGCCTCACTACAATAGTGAAAGTTTACTCATTTAATTTACATTGCCAGCTTCAAAAGTTTTATTTTGTGCATGAGATTGTGATTTGGTTATGGATTGACATGTTTATTTTTCATCATTAAACTTTTTAGTGGTAAATGCTCGTATATATAAGTGATAATCATACGAGGTTATATAAAGAGAAAACAAAAAGTTTTTGAATGTAGTTTATCACATGTTAATATGAGGTACTTAATCTTTCGAAGCACCTGTCCTCACTTCACGGGTAAAAATGTTCCTGTTTACATCGAATGGCCAGTTTGCAATGTTTTTACTTTGCTGTTTGATAGTAATTTAAACATAGACCTTGTTGTGGAGATTCGCTTTTTATTTCTCTGTCTTTACAATCTTTGGAAACATTTTGGATTCACAACTTTGGTCTAAGCACTACTGGTGAGGAATTGTATTCCGAAACGGCGGTCTATTGCTGTAAAATTAAAACGGGTATAGTATGTAATTACAAGCAATTTTTCCTTATTGGTGGTACTATAGGAATTGCAATAGCTTTGTTATATTTACATTTCAGTTGTGTTTTACGATTATATAGTGATCGACTAGATCACACTGTGAAAAGCCATTTTTGTTTACCTTTGGTGAATTGAGGCTTTATATACATGTTGAAAAAGATTGAAATGTGTATAGACGTGACAACAAATATCGTGTTTGGTAAAAAAGCAGCAGTTTAATCAGTCAGCATTATTTATATACAAATGCAACGTGTAAATTAATACATATAGAATAAAGCCTTATTTCGGTTACAAAGAAATAAATGAAAACAGATTCTTATACAGAATAACACGATAAAAAGTGTATTAGCATCTTAAAAACAAATACACTAGATACATTAACAAAAAACATACAAATACTGTAATGGAGAACATTTTTGCGTGGGTAATAAATCGCTAATTTCGCTCTAAAGAAATTATCTCGAAAATTTTACCCACACGAAAATATCTACCATACAGGTTAATATATCACATATATAGTATATACACCTACTTATATTGGTTGCGCGAACATTACACCAACGTAAAATGCGAGATATCAGAAATCGCGAAATTTTTACCCCGCGAAATTTATCCCCTTACAAGGTAAACTTGACAAATTTATAATAGTTTACACTAACGAAGAATTAAACATAATAAATAATAATAATTCCATTTCACTCTAAACGTTAATTATATAATTTAATTCTAGCAGATCCACGCATGCATTGTAGTTGTATTTGGATTTATACGATATTTTGAAAAACTATTTTAAAAACAATACATAATGAAAGTAACATTAAACATGGACTGTTAAAATGTCCAGCACTAATTCCAGTTGTGGTTACTATGCCAAGTCGGCTCTCTAGCCAATCATATGCCACATTGTCATTTTTAACTAAAGGTAAGATGGTTTCTCGTATTTTCTGGTAGTAAGAATTCATCCAACTAATCTGTAATAAAAAAAGAAAATATATAATATAGCTTCGAATAAAATTTTTTAAGATGATTAATTTTAATTTATATTAAAATAATCTGCTTTACTGATACATGCACTGACAAGAGAAAAATAAAAAGTCCTTTCATTATGAAATTTGGTACTTGTTTGTTGAATTAAAAATCAATTAAAATTCACAAATAAAGATAATATTAGTTATTATAGTCTTAAACACAGAGGACAAACTGCTAATGACAAAGTACAAATTAATATGTTTTACAATCCAGTAGCATTATATGGAATTCACATATGCAAGTAGACTGGATAATTACTTGCAAAATAAACATTAGTTATCGAATTTGAAATAATTTGTGTATTATCGTCTGTTATTATTTTTTGAATTAACTCTAAACCTAAGGTATACTCCATCATGCAAAGTATTTTCTTTAGCGAAAACTGGTAAAATATATTTTGGTTCTTTAAATATCTTTTCAACATCTCGAAAAATAGTTTAGCTTCACAATTTTGGTCCAAGCACTACTGATGAGGAACTGCATTTCGAAACTTCCGTATAGTGCTGAGAAAGTTAAACTTGTATAATACATTTATGTAATATTGAAAGCGATTGGGTTTAATGTATTATTAGCTAGTATTTGGTTAAAACGTTTTCAGAGCCTTCGCTCTTAAATAACTTACCTGGGCTTCACTTAGCAATTCAAACTTGATAAGATGAGGTTCGTAAGGAACTAGTGTTATAGTTTCGAATTCTAGGAATGTCGTATCAGGGAATTTATACTGATAAAAGATAAAAATCAACATATCGTGTAATGTTTTGTAATGTAAAATACAGAAATAAAAGATTAATCGTCAACCAAAACAAAATCAGAAACACAATAAAGGATATATGTTTAATGACGTAATAGCGATGTAAACAACAGAAATAAATTGTTATAAAATGTATCAATAACTGTCTACTAAAACGAATAAGTTCTTCAGAAAACAGTACAAAAAGATCATATTCAACGCTTTGTTGACACCTTTATAATCTTTTGAAAACCAAGCAAAATACAGAATTTTAAAATCAACACAAAACTACAAACATAAGCTCAAGTCAAAGACGAACAGACAAAAGGGTCTGTAATCTGGCTAGCCAATGCTAATTTTTTTTAACATCAGGCAGGGTAATAAGTGCGCTATTCTATTGACTGGCGTCCGAGTTGATATTAAGGCGCTCATTGTGTACTGGTAAAATTCTTGGTTATTTACAAAAAGTTTAACAACAGTTTCATTTTCAGTGGATAAATTGTTTGTAATATACACAAAAAAATACTAAAAATATAATTTGACGCTTGAACCATTCAAATTGTTTCGGTTAATATTGGACCGTACTGATCCACTAAACAGCCATTTGATATAAAATTTACTTTTCAATAATAAAAGACCAAGCGTAAATATGCAACAATGAAGCTTTTTATTCAGCTGCTTTTGCCTATACGTGTATGATACAAAAAGGAAAATTGATAACTTTTTTAAAGGGAGATAACTCTGAGAACTATTATATCTATACGAGTAATAATTTACGTCATGCAGTACTCTTTTTTTTTTTATAACATTTATTAGAAATGATATAGGGACATCATACATCAACATAAGCATAGAAAATAATAAATTGCGCAAAACGTGACAATATAAAAAAAGAACAGATATATAGAAAAAAATAAATACATACTTTTAAACCAGTTGCTTTCTTAATGAAGAAAATATTCTCGAGTCTTATTCCAAACTTTCCATCTTCATAATATCCGGGTTCTGAAAAAAAGACAACATAAAAATGTACAAGAAGATTGTAAAATAAATAAGAATTTTAATGCAGTTGAATCTTACAGTCTTGTAAAGTAGTGTTCATATAATTATGCCCAAAGTTTCAATTTATTGCTTAAAATGGATTTAGTAAATCTTTCTATATTTCATATTTTAAGCTACAAAATATTTTGATTTGCACCATTTTTGAACTGAACACTACTGATGACGGCCTCCTTTGAAATTAAAACTAATATTAAATGTATACATTGATAGTTTTGCATTTATATTTATTATAAGCAGCACAACGGCCATTTCTTTGTCTGAATTCATATTTCAGGGTCACTATGGTTAGAACTGTTACAGTGATGACGAATTTGATTTACTATATACAGGTATACAATTTGTGTAATGATAATGTTTCTATCTTATGCATGTTTAGTTCTTACCATCAGAGAAAAACTGGAACTCATCAAGTGGCGAATCCTGTACAAAACTAGCATGTGATAAGGATATTCTGCCAGGTCCTACAAAAATCATTTTATACATTCATGAAAGAGCTAGTGTTATACATGAAAAAATTGAAAATTGCAGAAAAAGCTTCACATAAAACAATAAAAAAGCATTTGCATATCTGATTTAAATTTTATTTATTTAATTAATCTACCAGATGAACATTTTTTCAATTAATTAAATGATTGTTCGAAATAATGTAATTTATTTGATAAGGATTTATAAAAAACACAAAATCAAAATTAAACACATCAGTCTATGTTAAAACCACAATTGCAAAACACAGCAAAAAACTTTAAATACTGTCAAATTTAGTTAAACATGGACTTCTACCAGAAACACAAGACTTTTGAAGGGTAAGTAACTGATGTTTCGCTGGATTTACTTGGCTTGTGTGTTACCAAATAATATAATAATATGCTCAGTACCCCTATATGTTTCTTAAATAATAAATACCTTCATGTACACTAAGATAAGCGCCAATACCGTGCCCTGTTCCATGTCGATATTGTAATCCAACTTCCCATAACGGGCGGCGAGCAATAGCGTCTATTTCCCTTCCTTATAAATACATAATAAAAATAAACATTTATGAGCAAAATGTTTTTATTTTTTTCAAAAACGAAGGACAATATTTCAGACATACAGTCAACACTGTATAAGGACCACCAAAATAAAACAGTAATAGTGGTCTATATAGGCAGATGGTCTTTATAAAAAGTTCAATATAACGCATAAATAGGAATTGAGAAAGAATGTACTGGACTTGAAAAGAAATTGAGCCTTAGAAGTGGCTTTAAAACAGGTGTGGCTGTACATTGTAATACGACATTTTACAAAACCTACAATTCTACAATACAACGATGTTATATTAATTCAACTAGTTCTGTATGACACGGGAGGAAACAGTCCGAGTACGCATCCATTACTCATTGTAACATACTGTATGATATGCATTTGAGATAAACCGGAAAACTAAATTCTGGATACATTTGTAATGTCATCCGTAGTATAATAGTTTTATTTATTAATGTCATTGAAGCTACTTATTGCTGATCATGAAAAACAAACATAACTTACGATATTAAGCTAATAAAATTCAATCACACTTATTTAAATATTTAAATTATGATACATGTTAAATAACATTTTGTCATAGTAACTGTCTAGTGACTAGTATGAAGACGTAATGATAACCGACCTCATGGGTATCTTCAATCAAACAAGAGATAATACTTTTTATGAACTTAATAAGATGTTTTATCCACAATTACAAAAATCCTTTAAGATGTTATATTCATAAAGAAGTTAAATAAGCTAATAATTTAAGCACGAGTAATAGATTTTTCTAGACAAAAAGATCAGTCACAAACATCGATTAATGTTTAAATACAATAATAATGGTAAGCGAAGTCAAAACTTTTAAATTTTAAAACTTCCACCAAGGAAGTGAAGCTGGGTGATAAGCAGCTCATACCTAGCTAGCTACATCCGTCAAATATGAAATCGACACTGACTTTAAAACATATTATATGACGTCAAACTATTACACATTTTAGGTGCCTGTTTAATACTGACTAAAATAATCCTTTGTTATTCATAAGGACTTCTGTATTAATGTATTCATTTTCGCGATGAACTAAAATTCGCTTTTTCGTGGTCGTTTGTTTTGCGCGAATATTAATACCAAGCGAAAATTATATTATGCTTATCGTGATACAATGCATATTCAAAAACGTAAAAATTTAATTACGCAGATATGTTTAAATTTCATATAATTCGAAATTAAATAAGCGTCAAATTATAAACGTTTACTGTATATACACCCGTAACACATACATCAACTTTATTTCAATATTGGTAAAAAAAATTTCGGGATCTCTTCATTCTATTGTGACACGGCGCACCTTGGTTATTGAAACATATACAATATTGTGAGTGTTTATACAAACTATTTTGATTATTCAAATAGTCATGTTCTGGACTATATATTACATATAGCAAATAATGATTCAAACACAAATATATATCAGATCTTTTATATGTTTTGAAAAAAAGCAAAAAATAACATTAAAAGATAATAAAAAATATAGTAAAAGCTAAAGCGACAATGTTTGTGAAACAGACAATTGGAAGTTAAATATGTGCAAACTAACGATTAAACACAATTCTAAAGAGCAATATATAAATAATAGACGTTCCAGCATCCAAAATAATAAAAATTCAATAATGTTCTATATAAAAAACAAGTTGACAAAATGTCAACGATAACACTATTCCAAAAGACAATAGAACAATATACATAAAATGGACATACATATCGCCTCATATTATCAATATCCATTAAGGTTCTATATAAAAAAATATGGTCACGGGAATAAGCCGTTCTTGCAAGAAAATAATGCTATTCAACACAAATAGCTATGTTTATATCGGTGATTTTTTATAACAGTGATGTTCAAACGTTACGCGGTACCAACGCTGGATAACCCAATTTGAGGTAGATCCATACTATGTCGCTGTCATCATTAAGTGCGTAATGTAGCAACGTCGTTTTTAATGTCTTTTTGTCTATGATGTCATTAATATATGGTCTTTAACATCGTTAGAATTATGGCGGGAGCTGGGGTCTGACCTTTTATAATTACAAACTAAGGAATAAATCTTGCATCATTCTGCTTCAAATCAGGATAAAACTAAACAGGATTACTATTTTCAACAATAAATGGAATGATTTAGATCATTTAATTTTATTTGCATTTTTGAATTATTTTAAGATATTTGGCCAGTAGTGATTTATTTTTCCAAATTATACTTTTAATGTTAAATTATGCGTGTGCAAGATGTATTTCATGGGAGCTGATGTCCTCTTTTGTAGCTAAATAGATATAATATAACAATGTATATCTGGTCACGGTATAAGATGCTGAAGTCATAGGCAGATGGAATAGTCAGGGCATATTTAACAAAGTTTGAAATGGTCTTACATAACATAAAAACCAACCATGGAAAAGCTGGAAAAGCCATTTATAGTAGAAAAAAATATATAACCATATAACTTTTCAGACCAATTTTATTCAATATTCACAAAAAGTGAATTGCTTAATCGCACAAAATTGTTTTCTATGCAATATGCATATGTGATACAATTGAAAAAATCAGCATAAAAATAAAAATTGCTGTTGACTTAACTTTATTCAAAATAAAAAACAAACGATTAAATGAACATTTCCAGTAAAAACAGGGATGAAAACCAGATCCATCATTTCTATAGGCCTTCTTTTTTTTTATTACTTACTGGCCATTAAAACACAAAATTACATAGTCTAGGAAGACAGGATTCCCAAGACTGGGTTACAAATGTGAAAATCTTTGTCAATGACTTGATTATTTAATTCAAAATGTTAAGGTTGAATGTCAAATATAAAAAAATAAATTAAAAAACCCAAAGTTTCAGAAACAGTGCACGCGTTGATTTGTTAGAACAGTTTTTATTATTTTCAAAAGAAGGTTTGTAAATTGGATTATAAAAAGAAAGGAAATAAGTTATTCTGAAGAATGGAGAAATGGTTTGGTACAACAATTAATAGTTACAGATTGATTATTGTCGACAAAAGAACAAGAATAGAAATCTGAAAAGAAAAAAATTAATTGAAGTTACACAAAGTAAGGACAGTTTTGTTAGTGAACCATAATCAGAGAGAGAGAGAGAGAGAGAGAGAGAGATAGAAGAGAGAATTTAAAATGGAGCCAATAGAACAAGTTTTGGAAAGTTGTTTTAAACAAATATTAGAATGCAGTTTATAAATCATGCAAATGAAATAGATGTATTGATTAGTTAAGAGCATACGTATATCTATTGGCGCATGCGCATACTTACCCAGGTTTCCGGTAACAAACTTATAATTGGCCAAATCAACATGACCCATCAAGACTCTTGTGTAACATTCCTGCATAATGAAACGCTTATATGTGAACATTATAAAGCGCATGCGACCAACTCACCATATTTCCCTGTTACAATATTGATATTTGCAAAATCAATGTGCCCCATCAACACTCTGGTATAGCACTCCTGAGATTGAAATCCAAAAAGGCGTTGAAAACAAATGTTTACTAATTAATATTATAGAGATGGGATTATTTGAATGATAAAAAACTAGAAAACAAAATCTAAAAATAGTAGGCGCTTCCTTCTAAGGGATATTGAAAACTGACTTGCTTTAAATGTATGCATATGCATTAATTGCCTGGAATAGGATATAAAATTTAATTTAAGAATGTGCTTCCTTCTTAGGGCACATTGGAAAATAATAGTTTTTCAACTGACGTGCTTTAAATATATGCAAATGCATTTCATCATTGGACTCTTGTCGTCAAACATTTTTCAGAATGTATCTAAATTATATATAGTCACATTACAACTAACATATTACATATACCAGTTTTAATTTTACAGCACTAGACGACCGTTTCGGAATACAATTCCTCATCAGTAGTGCTTGGACCAAAATTATGAAACCAAAATTATTTTGTAATGTTAAAAAGCTACCCAAAGGACCAAAATACATTTTACCAAATTAAGCTAAAGAAATACTTTGCATGAGGGAGTATACCTTAGTTTTTGAGAAATTTCAAAATTTAACTTGATCGCGTAAGACTTATTAAATTGAGTAAAAGCTAAAATATGATATAAAAACATGGTTACATTTAAATTGCTCAATGTGTTGCTGGTGGTTTGCATCTCAAAATCACTCAAAAATTTGTGAACATTAAAGAGACTCAATCATATACTAGTACATATATTATTTACTTCCTAATATATATAAATATATAAATGAGTTTAAAAAAAACTGTTCCAATCCTTTAGGTTCATCAACCCGTTGCCGCATATCTTGCTACATGCATATGGAGCCACAAGAGTGCATGGTCACCTTTCAAAAACCTTATTATAACGCTTATTTCCTGGTAATTGTGGTACTCAAATGGACCTTGGCTCATAGTAAAGCCAATATCAGGCAATTGTGGTATCAACTCATTTGGCAATGATTTTATCTATATCCATAGGCATGCTTTCTTTTAAATTATATTTTTTCATTTAAAAGAAAATATAATAATTATTGCATATTATTATATATGTATTTTGCAGTTTAATTTCACATTTGTTCGCTAATGGATCATAGCCCAAACACCAATCATAAACAGCCGCAGGATTTCCCATAAGGATCTAAACTTACCATACAAACCTCTAGGCCATTTGACCTTTGAAAGGTCAATGTGGCCCTTCAAAACTGTTGTATAACATTTCTGAAAAGTATTCATATGATATGTATGTTTCTTAGTAAATATTATACTTAATTGTCTTGTGGAGTTGTAAAACAAACGCGGACCTGCTTTTTATGAACGAAAATACTTGGTGCCATAACAATGCATGAAAACAACATAAGTAGTCCTTGCCTTTTGCTTTTAATATTTGTAAATAATCTGAATCTATAAGACATACTTTTAATATCAAGATAAAATATAAATAATATTAAGAAATATATATGGATTTTTTTTCAAAAGATTATATATCGTAGCATAATTCGTGCACAACGTATCATTTTTTTTATTCGTACAAAGTGTGCATTTAATCTATGATATTGTATTTAATTTTATATTTGGCGTACATTTCATGTATCACCTTAACAGAAAATTGATGCAAAGAAATGGAAATAGTAAGATAATTATATGATCAATAAATACGGGTTTTGGCTGATGTGTCACTAGTATTCCCACCATAATAGTCTTATTTATATAGAATGTATATTTTAATAACAATTATATAAATGACTTAGCAATCCGTCTTAAATTAAAGAAAAACAGCGCGATATACATCTATCCTCTACACAGAAACCACACACTTAGCCTGCATAAACTTAAATGCATTAAACATATAATAAGAGTGAAATAAACCATTTTTTTAAGTTTAATTAAATACATGTATATTAAAACATAACTAGTGCTGTTTATACTTTATTACTTTTAAATTATTCAAACTAACTTTAATATCTCAGACAAAATTGATATATATGAAAAGGGAATTGTTGAAGTATGATAAGCGTAAAAAAAATACAGACACAAAATTGCAATGAAATAAAAAAAATGATAAATAAAACAAAAATATTTTGTTTAAATGTTAAGATGAGATTTTCATATTTTACATTGTTAACAGGTTTTGGATGCAAAAAACTTTATGTTCAGAAGTGCATGCCCAGAAATATTATATATAAATATATTATTCATATTGTTGTATAATTTAGATATTTTCTATTTAAAATTCCCGCTGTCTCGATTTAGTGAAAAAATCTTGACGACTGTTGCGTACACTCAACTTCTCGAACTCCAGCCTGTTAATATACTGGTATTTATTAATGTAAGTATCATGTTACCTTTTCATACTCTGTAGGAGTTCCAAAATGAAAGGTTCTTGTGACGTCTGTGGTTCCATCCCTTTTATTAAAACAATTCAATAAATACTTTCAATTTAAAATTTCTCATCAAAACGTTTACATATTTATTACACAGCGGTAAACTGAATATGTATCCTTCGAGAAGTACCGAATATAAATATCAAATACACCTGTAACTACAGAAAAAGGTTTGTAAATATAACTTGGAAACATGTATTTACACTTCCTTGGTAGAAGTTTTACGCGTTTCATTTTATGCTTCCTTACTAGAAGTGCACTTGTTTCATTTAGTTTGCCAGTTTCAATGTTTTTCCTATGCTTTTGGATTGTGATTTTGACATGGATGGTTTTGATTAATTTTTCAATTTTATTTGATTAATTTTTGATTACACACTCGGCAGGTTTAGCTAGATTAACAGGATACGTTTACCCTTTTGGAACAGCCGGCCTCACTTCCCTGATAGAAGTTCACGTGTTCCATTTGCCAGTTTCAGCGTTTTTACTCTGCTTTGGGATTGTGGTTTGAACATTGAATGGTTTTTATTAATTTGATTATACTTACAGATATTGTCCACCAGAATCTAGAAGGTACATCTCACTGGTTGTGATTTGTTTATCTGTAGCAGGTGTAGGGAAGTAATGTATAACCGCCCCATTAGATCCACTGCTTGAGATACTTGGGAAGCTTAAACCTCTATTATACTTCTGGGCTCTGACACAAACACAGATAGAAAAAAAAAACAAATTAAAATGATTAACTTTATAAACTTTTAAGGGGTATCAAGCATTTTCTAAGTTTATTACTGCTGCACAATTGTATATGAAACTGTTGAGCTCTGAAATAAGCGAAGATAGAAGAACAAAAAACGGAATAAAATAATTAACTTTAAACACCTTTAAGAGAGTATTTTAAGGTTATTACTGCTGCACAGTTATGTCATTGTATTCGTTTTTTATATATGTGCATTGTACTAATATAGTAGGCTACGTACATAACCTTGTTTCGTTTCTAATTTTGTGTTTGTTCTGGGTTATAATCTATAATATTTGATTTGATATTACATGTGCATTAGAATAGCCTTCACGGTATCATTTCAAGAATCAATCAATTTAAATTCACGCTGTATTGTTCCAATGTAAAAAATCTAGACTTAATTGTCATTTAATATATGATTGACTTACAATCTGTGTTGCTTTAAATCTGCTGCAGCGGAAACTTCTGTCCATCTTTTCCCTTCCTTGACCTTTAAACAATAAAAAAAATCGGTCTTGTAATTTACGAGATTTTGAGTACCAAGTTTGCTTATTTCACCTTTATAAACTTCTTTTTTTATTTTGTATCCCCCCCCCTTGATTCTACTTTAAGTAAACTCTATTGTCAGCATTCATGTGAAACATTTGAAGTATCCATTTAGCTTGCAGCCAGACTGTTTTATTATAGAAGTTTGTGATGGGATCCAATAGTAAGGTATTTCTTAATATTGTGGCATATATTGAAATCAATGGTTTTCATTATGCCTGGGGGAATCAGTGGTCTGATTTATATACCATGCGCTAACATATTACAGCGTCTCACATCGCTTAGGTTCAAATCCCACTTGGATAGATCTCGGTTTGAGAGAGTTTGTCATTTTACATGTAAAAGTTAAATGGTTTTTTAGGTACCTCAGTTTTCACCATTAACTTAAAACTGACGGTTAAGTTAGAATAATAATAAAATAATAATAATCCATGTTAAAATCACAATACAGAGTATCAAACTTTAATACTGAAAAGTTAGGTTTAACACAAGAACTTCCACTAGGGAAGTAAGGGCGAATGCTCCGTATTGATAAGCACCCTAGCCTCTGTTTAGATGTGATAGAATCTTGACTCGATATACATCGTCATTGCGTTGTTAGACTTCATTCCGTGAGCTCCTATTTCCCCTATCTATTGTAGAGTCTTATTGGATTAATTATACAAATCTGCGTTTGATTAAAAAATACAACAAGCTGTCACATACCTCTTTCTCTAATTTAGCCACAAAAGTAATCAATGCTACAGCGTCTCTTATCTAAAATTAAAACACTATATCAAGCGACAAAGAGAGGTGATTTTATTGTATAAAACATATTCAAACATGTCTATCGCTAAACATACAATTTGAAAAATTAATTTATTTAAATATTAAATTAACTAGTATAAGCCATTATGTAATATTTAAATGAGAAAGTTCTGAAAAAGGTTTGATAAAACAGAACTGCAGGTAGATCAATTATCGATTCATCTTCGATTTCCCGAGATATATATTTAGTCTGTCACTATGAAATCTTCAATGCATCCAAGTAAATAAAGAAGGGTTGAAATCGGTTTCGTGAATAAAATTGTGGCTACACCGGAAAGTAACCTACATCTTGCTTCAGTATATCTATAATAGTCCCTCACAAGGGCATTATCAAGATCATCTGACGTGAGCAACAATAAAGTATTAGTATAATCTAGAAACTTCAGTGCAATCTGTACACACATGGTAATTAATCTAGTCACCCTAAGACGATCTAGACACTCAGGACTCCTTTCTAGAAACCCAAGCACCGGTACAATTTGTACACAAAGGGAACTGAATGTAAACATTAAAAGTCTGATAGCATCTAGACACCAAAGGTCCGGTAAAACACAGACATCCAAGGTCCAAACTAAAGACAAAAGGCCAGGAGCAATGTAGACACCCAAGGTCCCAATTCAAAGACACCCGAGGACCGGTATAATTAAGAATCGCCTAAGAATATAGAGATTATAGTCAAGACACCCAGATCCAGGTACAATCAATAAAGCTTTTTTATTTCCATAATAAAGTGTTCTTAATTTTCTTACATGTGCATTTTTCATTCCTTCTCTCTCTACTGCATTTTTCTGTGCCTTTTGCAAAGCAGCGGGAGTATTTGATTGATAAATCTTATTCTGAAATATCAAATAAATATATTTGTATATTAATATACAAAATCAAAACACTTCTTTCATACAATTTCAAATTATTATACATGTATGATAACGATGTCAGATGATACTTCAGATTTCCCATTTTAGCAATACTTGTGTAAATGCTGTAATACGTCCCATAATATATACCACACTTTCAACTTTTCATCAAAACTTTCTTTACGCATCAAAGTGAAGTTTTGTATAGGCGTAGATTTCATAGTAAAATTAAATTCTAGATAAGTACGAAAATTTTTGTAATGTTATTCTAGACTTATCAGATACAAGTAAACACAATGTTTAACTGTTTGAAATACACATGTTTTAATACATAATTAATCTAGATTCTCAATGGGTTATATTCAAACTATGGAAATAAAAACTTAATATGACATATAACCGGAATTGCCTCTTGAGAGCCAAATACACCCCCGTCCCAACATCTACAGGGGTTTAATGTTTTTCGCGACCTTGACCTTTCCGATATGAGCTTTGTTGAAGGTCATGAAAAACTTTTGGGCCATGAAGATAATTCATGTGACAGTCGTCTAAGGCAATTATAAGATATGGCCCGCACACAATTTTACACGGATGGGCAGACAGACATCATAGTGGTGATTCCGATATACCCCCTCAAACTAGTTTGCAGGGGGTATTATAATAAACACAGTCGGGTATTTAATAAGGTTCTATAATCTAATTGAATAACCAATATCATACCATGTAAACATATTTGATCGTATGTTTCAGTTTCATTGGAGATGTTTACTTACATGATCTAGGCAGTCACTATTAAAATTTCAATAAAACTGAGTATTGTTCTTATAATTAACTTACACCTGGAATCCGACTGTATATTGCGTGGTTGCACAAGAATGATACCCAGACCTTACTTGATCGTGCCACAGCATTAGCGACATCTGTCAGCAATTGATTGTCACTGTATGCTTTAACCTGAAATGAAACATATTTTTGTATATTCTTCCAGAGATTCCAGCCTGACTAACTTGGTGGAATTTCACATGTTCAACTTACTTTACCAGTTTCAGAGTTGTTACTTTTCTTTGCGATTGTAATTCGGACATATATTGGTTTGTTTATTTTTTATTTTTCGTTACTTTTATTTTATAATTTACAAATACTGGAATTACGATTTATCCATTCGGTTTGAAATTAAATCGGACAAAAGAATCATTCCGTAATAAAGCGAAAGGTATTACTTTCTAGACGCTTGGAACTAATGACAGAACTGAAAAAATATAGTTAGTATTGTAAACTAATTGTTTTTTTTTCTTTAGAATTTTACATCTTTTTGGCAATGGAATGACATATCATGAGGTGATCGGTCCAAGGGCTACTTCCGGATTTCTTGGAACTCTTTTTTGTTGGAAGTACATTTGACAGTTGCAATTTAAACGGACATACTACATAACGAAATTCCTCTCGGAATTAGCGAATGGTCTATTGAAGCTCAGACCTTAAGTTTAAAATCATTTATCAAGGTAATTCCAGATTAATGTAATTTGTCCCTGCCTGCTTTAACGGTCCATTAACGATTAAAAACACAAACTTCAATCTTTATGTTTGCAATAATGTGAGTGTTGTCTCTGCCAATGATGGTTTTGTTTTTAATATAAGATTGAAAAGAATACCTAGAAATTTTTTAAATTAAAAATATCAATTGAAACTTTTCATTGAGATTCGGATTAAGTACGTTTCATGTGCCACAGAAGAACAATTTACACTTTAATAGTTCATTGGAAATTAGCTTTAGATGGAAAAATAAGGTATATATATATATATATATATATATATATATATATATATATATATATATATATATATATATATATATATATAAAGTGAGCTGAAATTGTAAATGTAATATTATCAACAAATTGTATCTGCATTTTCGCAAGAAAAAGCAAATGCAGTTATACAAGTTAGGAAAAATGATAAAAGTGGATTCTAAAATATGTTCCAAACAAAAAAGGTTAACATTTAACTATTTACATGTGAATAGTAATGCCATTTGTAACGCAATTCTTAGAACTACGAAAAAAGAGGATAATTTTATAAGTAGGTATAGTGAAACAAACAAATCCCAAACAGTACAGACCTGGTGAAAGTTTAACACAGAGCTAACAAAAAGAGTCAAAGATCGACAGAAGAGTGACCGAGATATTGGTACAGTACAGGCCAGTAGAAAGTTTAACACTGAGATTACGGAAAAAAGTACAAGATCCGCTGCTGAGTGGAAGAAATATGGATAGCTATTAACCCGAAAAACTGCCTAGAGATAGATAGCAACTGACAAGAAATCCGTTGAAATAAAGCTTACGAGGTGCTGAGATGAGTTGTCTATTGGTGTTTAGTGTTAAACTATCGACAGGCCTGTACTGTAGCTAGTGGCCGAAAAGCTACACAGGTCTGGACTGTACTTCCCCTGGTCTATACTGAATTTAACTTCATAAAATATTTATTACCTCAACACACAAGCCAGTCTTCCCACTACATGATCCGGTGTTGCCAGTATTAAGATGTTCTGCCAATGTTACTTTCGTCATCGAGTCGGAAGCATTTTGTGTTAGTTTTGTTGCGTGGTCGACGAGGTACAAACTAGACAGTGAATAAGAAAAAAGTATGACCTATATAGTCAAAATGTTATACAAAATTCAAATAATGCTGACATGATTGATTGATTAATTGAATGGGGGTTTACGTATCGGTCAATAAGATGTCACTTATATTGAGACGTCACCAGCTTTAAGTGAAGTGGCAGAGATTTTAATTATTACAGTGCGTTCAGGGCAGTGTGCAGAGCCAGCCATTTAATGTGCCACGCCTGCCATTACAAGACAAGGTATGCATCATAAAATGATAACACGTGATTAACGAATTGATATTAATAATGAGGTTCCCGTGTGTGTGTGTGTGTGTGTGTGTGTGTGTGTGTGGAGGTGGGGGGGGAATGGGTGCGGGGATACTTACATTGTTCTGTTATTCCCCTTTTCTATTGTTGCATATGATATGAAGAATGGATTGAATGGTACATCAGTAGCTCGTAAATTGAACAACCCTTTAAAATACAAAACAAATATCGATAAATAGGAAAGACGACCACGAAATTTAGTTTAAATAATGACAAAATATCATTCAATAGGAATGTAGATCACAAACTCAAGTTTGAATCTTCTTATATTATGTTTACAAACCTCTTGGGTTCGAATCCGACTGCTGTTCCTGGGACTAGAAAGATTTTTGGTTCACTTGCCGTATGTTTTTACCTGATACTCGGCGTTTCGGGTCACCACAGAACTGACTGTCTCAGTTAAAACACCCGATTTTTAAAATGGGGAACAAACGGCAAACAACTGATAGCAAGAAAAGAATATTCCTATTAATTAAGTTAGCGAAATAAATGATACCATAAAAAACAAATGTATCAACCAATGCCCAAAGCGATGAAAAAACTGGCAAGTTAAGTTAAACACATGTACTTCAACAAGGGTAGTGAGACCGGGTGTTCCGGAAAGGTGTGAACTATGAAGTATAAAAACTGTACTTACATGCAGTTTCGTCAAGTCCTGTTATAATCATAAAATTAACATTTTTCGTTTCCATGGCTGCATGCATATCTTGTATTTTATTTTGCCAACTTTTACCTGAAATAGAGTTATTTATATCGATGACTCAATTTATTTTAAAGTGGTTTTTTTCATAAAACAAGTTGATGAGCTAGAATTTACCACTGTCATTATAGGCAACAACACTGATTTGCTCACTTGGCCTTTAGTTAAAATATATATTATGTACTATATAATGACATTTACGTATGGGGGACACAAGTGTTTAACTACTACAAATCACTAAACCCGCACATAGTACATAACCCTAAATCAACATGCATAGACCAAGTATATAAATATTCCAAATGAAAGGTCAAGCGGACAGGTCAATGTTGATTGCCTATACCTGCAAACTGTATAGGTAAAGCGTTGATAACAGAACTCGGCTGTTGTGGTCTTCCTGTTGTCCATATCTTGTCAATCAAGTCCTCGTTTACAGGTGCCAGAGTTATGCCTCCTTCCTGTAGCTGCTCTTTAGTTTTGGCCCAAGCACCTGAGTAAAAATAAAAAAAAAGGTTACAACTAACTAATAATGATTATTATTTGATAGTCATTCCTAGCCTTTCGATAAAACTATTAGTCAAAATAAAAGAGGTTATAACTAACCTGGTGTAGAGCTGGCCCGCAATTCCAGCACGCTATTTTATAGAAATTCACCCTCCCGCAATTTCACACCAATTTATAACTAAAGATATTGACGATTATATGATAGTGATCAATTTAGGTAAAATTATGAACAAATTTGTAGAAAATAGCGTATACTTGTAAAGCTGGAAAACATGTACCTGGTAATAGAGTGGGTTGAATAGAGTAGAGCAATTTATAGTTTCTGTCCCGGTCATGATTCTTTCACTTGTATCGAGATTGTCAGTTTAAGGGTGGTGGAGGAAACCACTGTACCTTGAGAAAATCACCGAATTTCTATTAGTGAACCAACAAACTTTCTCAAACAAGCATCTGTCCGGGGATGGATTCGAACATAGTCGGTGAGAAGTGCTGCTATCTCTGAGCCGACACTTTCAGAGCCACAAAGACTCCAGAAAAAAATAAATCAAAACAAGTCAACTCAAGTATTATTCGTCAGTACCGTAACTAGGCCCTTAAATAAACCGAGGCAAGAATTGAAGATAATGACATACAGTACCAACAGTCTCAATGTTTTACATCAAAGGTATTATAATACGGTATTAAAGGAAAGCTATTATAGTAACAAAATGACAAAAATAAAAATGCAAGCTTTTAATTTAACAACCACATGACTTAATTATTTAGAGTCTGGGATCGAAGTCTTGGAACACCTGGTCGGATTCCCCGGACCAGCCCATCAGTGGTTTAATCTGTGTGGCGTCATCATCTCTGTGATATATATCATTCCGAGGTCAGACAGTCTGTTATCTGACATGACCCTTCGCAGCTGCACGATCTAACGCAAAGTCGCTAAAAGCTCGATAATCATTGTGACGTTCGAGTAATACTTGGTTAAATTTTTACCGAGGCAGTTGCCTCGGTTGCCTCATAGGTAGTTACGGTACTGTTCGTTTGAACTGAATCTATGGTTAGAATTTGACACTGCTCTTGACAATAACCATTTAAATGAGAAATTAGCAATGTTAAATTGTTTAACACGAACTTACTGCTTCCCACAAGGAATGGGTTTGCGCCATATCTTTTGGAACTTGAAGTTTTCAGAACATAAATAACATACTCTTCTACAGAGGGGACACCAACTTCATCTGCAATATAAAATTTCAAGGTTACAACTAGGGGGTGCGGTTTTACTATTTGTTATATCATAATTTTATTTTGTGATGTGAAATTTTTACAGTTTTGTTAATTTCTAAAATTTTAAGTAATTTATGATCTGATTTCGAAGATTATATCAAGCTTTAAGCACATGTATTTATTATTTTCAAAATGTTTACTGGTTGTTCAAAAACAGTTTTGTTATTGAATTTAAAATTCTTTGTTGAGAACTGATTGTTGAACCGTGGTGAGTACAATCCACAGCAGAGAATGCATTGTAAATGTAAGCAAATCAAGAACAAATATACCCTTCCATGTCAAAATTAAATCACGGCCCCAAAGCAAAGTAAAAAACTTTAAAATTGGCAATTTTAATTGAATACGTGAACTTCGCCAAAACAGTAAACTTTGTGCTCAGGAAGATTTAGCACCTTTTATAAGAAATGAAATAATATACCTTGTTTCATTAGAATCCAGTTACAGTCTAACTGGTCCTCCGCCTGAAGGAAGTATCTACCGTCTGTCCAAAAAGCCGCTTTATCTCTAAATACAACAGCTTTGCCTAAAATAGAAATGTATGGAAAGCTGAACGACATGCAAGGCACCAGCAATGGAACTCTTATGATAAAAAATAGAAATACTACAAAATATCATTTATTAAACCACAGTGGATAAAGAGTAATGCACCATGATGTTTTTCAATTTACGTGTAAAGTACATGTAGTTGCGTAACAATATTTCAATAAAGATTGAAGTTTGTTTTTAAACCGTTCATCAAATTAAGAACTGTCATGACAAGCTGGGACAAATCGCATTAATCGACTTCCTGAAAAATATCATGCACTTTTACAAAATTTAAACGAGTATGATTTATGTCCGATTTTAAACCCTAAAACATATACAACATTAAATCTTTGCAAAATAAATTTATAAACACTTACTTATACATGTAGTTATTTTATTACATGATTTTAAATCTTATTGCCGTCTTGAGGGCTACTCTGTACTTTGAGGGTATTTAAGTATAGTAACAGTACATCCTTGTCGAAAGTTTAACACTAAAGTAACGAAAAGAAATCGAAGCTCGTCTGTCAAGCTGCCGCAATGTGGAATCAAGTGACGGAATAGCTGCTAAATATAAGTAGCTGCCGAGATACAGCTGACGATGGGTCGATCGCGAAATGCGCTTCCGATTCCGGGCAATTATTCTTAGGTTAGTTTTAGACATTCTACACGGCTGTACTGTTTAAGACCATGCAAAATTAATTTACAGTCCGTCGAACCCGTTCGCCTCTAAAAATGTTATAATTAAGACCAAAAAAAAAAACCAAAAAAAAACCAAAAAAAAAAAAAAAAAAAAAAAAAAAATCAGCTTGAGAGTTTTCCGCCCGTCCAAATTAGGGGTAAAATACTGCATGCTGAATTTGGTCAATTTTTATAATTTGACTATTACTAACATTTCTCCGTAGAACTAAAACATTATTTGGTATTGCCTAATGGTATGTTATTTTATATTTGATTTGGCAGTTTTATAATTTACAAGGAAAGTAGACTTACCTAATAACAGCAAACAAATCATAAGTTAAAGACTACTTTGAGTAGTTCTAGGTAACTGATTCCAGTAACATAAGGGTAACTTATTTGTTTACTGATTGATCATAAGTTATAATGAATTATAACTATCACTACTTACTGTCAAAAATAAAATTTATATTTTAAATTTTGGGGACAATCCTCTATGAAAAATAAATAGAAATGAATAGTAAATATCTGGATTTATAGTTAAATTGGTGCTTCAATTTTAGATTAGGTGTTTTTTGCTAACCACAAGAGAAATCCCTCTTTCTCTCAATTCAATGATATATATGTTTCGCTAACAACAAGGGAATCTCTCTCTCTCTCTCTCTCTCTCTCTCTCTCAATTCAATGATAGCTATATGTTTCGCTAACAAGGGAATCTCTCCCTCTCTCTCTCTCTCTCTCTCTCTCTCTCTCTCTCTCAATTCAATGATAGCTATATGTTTAGCTAACAACAAGGGAATCTCTCTCTCTCTCTCTCTCTCTCTCTCTCTCTCTCTCTCTCTCCTCCAGATAGATTACCATAAGATCCGTCAAACCCAGTAATAAATTGTCTTCTTGCATCGTATTCTGATGTGTATTCACTCTGAAATAAAAAAATATTATTATTTCATGCACGTTTCCGATTTTTCTGTAAGACATTCAAGTAGGAGGTATTGGGTTAGAACCTTGACCGGGTCTGATCCAAGATTTGAAAGTGGGAAGTGACTGTTCTTTCGTCAAGCGCTCGATATTACGAGATAAATGTCACGGTTCATTAAGAACGGCAGGAATTGAAAAAAAAAACCGAAGTACCGTGGCACAGTACGTAGGCATGGCACGACAAAGAACCCTACTGTATATTGCATAAGCATAACAAACAGGCAAAATTTTGCAACTTATGCTGGCGACGTCTCAATATAAGTGAAATATTATTGACCAGGATGTTAAAAACCATTACTCAACTCTCAATTCAAAATAATATGTTATTCATTTGGCGATTATCATGTAGTATGTCATGTTATATGCTGTTGTTCTAGAGAACAAATGTGATTATGGAACAAAGGTGACGTCACGTATTTTGTGCTTATGTGCATATACGTGTGACGTCAAATAATTGGCTGTTCCCGCGACATGCATGTCGTTGTAAGCAAGTGTATAAATTCATCTAGGAATAAAAACTAAAATATAGTCCATTGCACTTCCTAAAATTGACGTTTACAGCGCTCGTTATTTAGTTTGCTTTACATGACAATTCAAACCATAGCACTATAAACGCTATTTTTAAACAGTTAAATGGTAAAACATATATAATATATACATTAATAATAATAATAAAAACAAACACACAAATTTGAGTGAAAACCACAATCTCAAAGCATAGCTTAAAATTAAACACGACACGAGCTTCTATCAGGGAAGTGAGAATGGGTGCTCCGGAAAGATAAGTACCTCCTGTTTAACTACACCCGTCAAATGTGAATACAAAATAAATTGAGATTAACAGAAAATGGGACTATTTGGACATCAACAAATCGCATCCGGTAATTAAATGCCCAATACTTTTACAATGACAGAATACTCTTCAAAGCAATTGTGTATCTAATTTTATAACTAATTGTACCAAGCTCCGAAACTGCGTCTACCTTCTAGCTCCGTTTGCCGCCATTTTTATCGAATGTACACAGGGTATCGCAATTTGATCTGTAAAAAGTACGACAGTCTCAACTTAAGAAATAATCCAAAGGGTTGTTTTCAGTGGTCATTAAAAGATAAAAATGTTATCGGCTGATCGGAGCTTGTCATTGTACCTGATGAGCATCCTCTGATGGTATGAAGTAAGCGTCTATGTTTTCTCCATTGAAGAGTTGTCGCAGGTCACGTAACCGGGTCGTTGTGTTAACCTGTATATTTGGTTTTGTCTGAAAAACAATTTTACGTCTAAGATTAACAGGAACAAAACATCAATTTTGAATCATAGAAAATATTTATGAATCAAACAGAATTTAAAATAAAATTACATGTATACGAAACTTGAAATGGTAAAATCAAAACAACTAGCCACCAATATCATATCCACCAGACAGTCGAGCGTCGACTACTTTTCGACATCTCATTGTTAAACTTTCGACATGTCTATATTGTATATATGTAAACATAGATTTCGTGATGTAACGTTGCAAAAGGTATAGATCTGGCCAACATGTATGCTTCAAAAGTTAGAAAACGTATTACCCGTGTCAGGTATTTTTCTGATTATATCTATAGTGATTTTATATTTAGATTTTTTCTTTGTATGATGTATCACCTGAAATGTATAACTTTTTTCACATTATTCTTAGCTCAAGTAAGAAAGGGGGATACCTTGTCGTAGCTCTCTGCCGGTTATCTCGGTATCAATTGTCCGCGATGTTCAACGCCCCAGCACTCTAGAGTAACCGTATATTCTACATGTAACTGATATACATCGCTGCTCTAAAGGTCAAAATTATGGGGAAACTAGTATCAAACAGATCACAAATACTTGTGTCATATGTACCTGTTTTTATTATTTAATAACAAAATGCATTCAAAAATGGCATATTGTCACCAGTCTTTGAATATATTTATTATTAAATTCAATAAATGGTACATGGCACTTGCACAAAACACATTTACCGCGCGCATGAAGTTCTGTTTAGATAAATAAGAAAACCTGTCTCGTCTTAAATAGCTGGAAATAATGCGACAAAAACCAATATTCAACTAACTCAACCAAAAATTATTCTGTTACATGCATTTGTTTTACTTACAGCGCCAGGTTTGCAGTTTGGTCTGTTACCGGGTGATATGTTCGCCATTTGTTCGTCTGTGACTGTCCCATCTGAAATAAAAGTACAAAATAACGTATTATAATGTTGGTAAAATGTTTCATTTTAATTTTAGGTGCATGGGTATTATGCTTTCTATTGTGAAAAGCTTGCTATATGTAGCTTGTAGCACAAAACAGATACAAACGTACAGCTAATTGAGATTTTGATTTTCAGGCACTGACTAGATACTTTGAAAATTGTGATATAGTTTATGTAGAGTAGCTATAGTAACCCAATGGTTGAAAGCTGGACAAATGAATATGCCTTCTGTTATATTTGCAGTATGAACATGTTCTCGAATGTCTTGGAATGTTTGAATACTGTCCAGTAGATTTCGATTTACAACGATATGTAATTCCTGTGAACAAATACACGTTTACCCGATCGTGGTCTCGGTGACTATAATAGTTAAACACTTACTCGGCATAGAGAGACTCTCGTCGCTCAGGTTTGAATCATCTTCGGACAGATCCTAACATGAGAAATTGCGTTAGCAAGTCGCTTTCAAAGTCGGTGTTTTCCGAGTCTTTAGGTTTCTTTTACATCATTTAGCTGATATCCTCGATATAAGTTAAAGAATCTTGACTAGGTATATATCATACTCATTGTAACTAAAACCCCGTTTTTCAGAAATTGTAGCCACTTTTTACAAATCTTTACAATTTTTTCTAGTGTTATCATTTTGATAGGAAGTGACTTACTGTACAATGTTAGTCTCTGCTCAAAATCTTATCTTAAAAGTGACTTAGATGATCTGCCGATTAGG
This sequence comes from Anadara kagoshimensis, assembly GCA_021292105.1. Lineage (NCBI taxonomy): Eukaryota > Metazoa > Mollusca > Bivalvia > Arcoida > Arcidae > Anadara > Anadara kagoshimensis. The sequence goes on from CM037865.1 coordinate 12,869,836, forward strand.
TTTTATTACTTGGTTTAGTGTTAAACTTTCGGCAGGCCTGTATTGTAACTAAATCACTAGTGAAAGTTAAACTTTGAGACAATTCCATTTTCAGAACAAGTATTCTCTTACATACACCCGCTTGTATGTGTGTGTTGGTTAGACAAAAATACATACTGCGGAAACTCAGTTGGCAGAGTGCTCGCTCCGTAAGTGGGAAGTTGTGGGTTCGTACCCTGACCAGGTCTGACCGAGGAAGTTGGTAGTTACTGTTCTTTCGGCAAGCAGTCGGGATTACAGAATGGAAGTTACGGTTCTTTCGGATGTGTACTTAATAAACGAGGTCCCGTGTCATGATAGGCGTGACGCGATAAAGAACCCTAATGTATAATGCCATCAACGCAACCGTGGCACATGCAAAATGTCCACATCTTCACCTAGAGCTGGTAACGTCTCAATATAATTGATAAAATCACGAGCTTATTTTCCCACATTCGAACTATTGATTAAACAAAATAAACTTGGACAATCTAACTATTTAAGATTGATCGATGGCTAGTAAGTAACATATATAACTACGTATGCATTTAAGTCGTCTCATCACATGATAACGTTATACTATTTGTTATCATTTAGCAGGTGTTTGTATTTATACAACTGGTCACAAAGATAAATAAAAACACCTGCTTTTACTTGATTTTCAAATCAGAAATTCAAAATTTCGAAAATCTTTTATGTCGTTTATTTCATTTAATAAAAAGAAGTAAAATGATTATGTTTTAATCCAACCGAGTTCGTGCATTATGATCATTTCAAGTTATGTGATTTTGTGTAGTGTGTGAGTAGCCCTACTTCCGGTTTAGTTGTTATTATTGACAACAAGCATCGTCTACTGTCACGCATGTCAAACTATTTTTATGTGGCGCCACTAAGAAGGAAAAAATAAGGGCCATATGCGTTAAATCACGTAAAAGCAATAAAGCTAAAAAGTGAAAAAGTATGGTTTACATCCCAGTCAAGAATATTTCACTCATATCGAGACGTCACCATAGGTAAGGGTATTACCAGAAACTATACAGTTAAGTTGGTAAGTTCGGATACTATATTTATAAATAACTGAAACAGTTTACGGTCTTAACAACTTACATTCATACTCTACTTGTTGACTTATGTTTCAAGCCCTCTTTTAACGGTCATAATATGCTGGGTACACGATCTTTATAATATTTTATGATAGTTCTTGATAAAATTCATGCCATATACTCTTAACAGGATTGTTGGTAGAATAAATAATATGAATAACTCAACATGTGAAAGGTCAACATCATAACTTGTAAGACAAAGCTTCTAGTAGGTATAACCATGTATGTCCATACATAAACGGGTGTTATAAAGATGAAAATGCAAATCCACAAGAAACATACCAATCCTTGTCCGGATCACAATCCCAAAGCAAATCCAAAAACAAACACACCAATCCTTGTCTAAATCACAATCTCAAGCAGAGTAACTATTTTGAAACTGACAAATTAAGTTAAACAAAGGAAGTAAGACCGGGTCCTGAGGTTAACATATCCCGTTAAGCTACATGCAGCTACACCTACTACGTGTGTATTTCACATCGTTTCCGTCACAAACTGTCGGTTTAAAAGACTGATCAAAGTTCCACAATCATTTCTTAACAAGGATTTTCCTTAACTTAATTTTAGCAAATTTCTACAATCTTGTTTGCATATAAAAATAAGCAGTTTGACAAAACTATATACAAATTGTATAACCTCGATGTGATCTCAAAAATGATACCTAAAAAACTTGAATTTCTTGAACATTAACAAAATTAGTACTTTATCATATGTGACAATAACAAGGTCAGATTTTTTTAGTTAAAATTGATTACAAAACAGCTGGATCCAGTTACTTAGCAACAGCATAGTTATTTTGTATATCTTTATTATTTCAATTAAATATAGAGGTTAGTACTGGGATGGTGGAGAGTACTGGAGTTCCCAGATAAAATACCGGTCTATGATAAGAAAACCGATATAATTTCTCATTAAAGGCGATGAGAGACCTTGTTGTCCTTAAGCCGGCGCTTTAGATGGCACCAAGGTCCATATCAACAACAGTAATCACCAAGAGCACGTCTCAACAAACGAAAACATTAATTGTGGTTTTACCACATACATATTGTTTAGTAGCACCGCCATTATTTTAAATTGATTGAACAGCCACTTAATTTAGAATTATATAGTTGTGGCTTTGTTATCAAACCATCTCAGTCGGACCTGCGACTTAAAGATAACATTTTTAATTATAAACTTATTTTTAACCGTTGTTTGTATCGTTGTTGTTTGAAACCTTATCGTTTGTCAATAGATGCGCATTTTCGCAAAATATATAATGTAATGTGTTTCTTTAAATCACGTTTGTTTATCTTATCTATACAATCATTTTCAACAACAAATATGACAGAACATAAAATTGTCAATAAACTTTAGTTTTATATTATATTAATATCCTACTACAGATGTACCATGCCATAAAATATATAATGTTGAAAACACTTACCAGGTGAAATATTACATGTTTATAAAACAATATTAAATGAGTGGAAATTTGAAAGCTTAAAATGTTGATTTAGTGGGAAGACATCATATAATATATACGTGCAAATTATCAGAGAGAGAGAGAGAGAGAGAGAGAGAGAGAGAGAGAGAGTTCCATTGTTCATTTATATCAAGGATGTCAGTTCTGGCATGGTGAAAGAAACCGGAATGCCTAGGAAAGTCCACCGACCTTAGGCAATCATCTGATAATTCTGTCCCGAGTGTCGAATAAAAGCCATTAGACTCGCTGTGATCAGTAAGTGCGCGGTTCAAACCACTCGACACTGAGAGAGAGAGAGAGAGGGAGAGAGCTCCATCTTTCATTTATATCAAGGATAACAGTTCTGGCATGGTGGTGAAAGAAACCGGAATGTCCAGGAAAGACCAATCAACTGACAAACTTTCCCGGACTAGGGTCTGTCCCGAGTGTCGAATCAAGGCCATTAGACTCGTTGTGGTCAGCAAATGCGCGGTTCAAACCACTCGGCACTGAGAGAGAGAGAGAGAGAGAGAGAGAGAGAGAGAGAGAGTCCCATCTTTCATTTATATCAAGGGTGTCAGTTCTGGCATGGTAGAAGAAACCGGAATGGCTAGGGAAGTCCACCGACCTTAGGCAATCAACTGATTAACTTTCTCAAACTACATGTAGAATCTGCCCCCAAGTGAAAATCGAATCAAGGCGTAAGTGCGCGGTTTAAACCACTCGGCCCAGAGAGAGAGAGAAAGAGAGAGAGAGAGGAGAGAGAGAGAGAGAGAGAGAGAGATGGTATAATATGTTGTTATTTCACTGATCTACTGTAATAAGCTATGATAAGGAATTTCCAGAATTAGATAACATGGGTATACGTAAAAAGATAATAGATACAGAGGGTAATTGACTAGAAAACACAAACAATATAACTGCTTTCTGATAGGTATAACATGTGTTAGTTATAATTGTACTAGATGTTATACATGTCTACAAACGTTCTCAAGGTGCTTTAGTGGTTGACATTATTATGTTGTACAGTTCTGCAATAATTAACAACAGTGTGTTTTATTTACATCAGCAAGATAGTGTTGTTTACTTCTGCAATATATTTAGAGATACATGTAAATATCGGAGTACATTCCAACCTGCCTTAAAGGCCACCTCTATATAAGAGCCACCTGCTTATAAAGGCCAGTAGAATTGTATCCCAATTGTTCTTTATTCATATTATTTGAACCTGTATATAAAGGCTACTTTTACTGGTTCCCTTCGGTGGCTTTTATACACAGGTTTGACTGTATATTGTATAACTGAACTCCAAAACACAACAAGGGGGCTCGGTGCCCGAATGATCTAAAACGCGTTCTTACAAACTACAGTGTCCTATCACTGCCTAGGTTTAAATTGGGACGGATCCTAATATGAGAAAGTTTGTTCGCCGAAGGTACACATGTAGGTGGTTTCTCTAGGCACTTCGGTTTCCTCTATCTTCAATATAAGTGAACTAATATTGACTAGAGCGTAAACGTCCATTTCTCCATCTTGCTCCAAATGACAATTTGCAGCTTTTGGATCTTGTAGTCCCCACATGGCCTACATGTCGACCACACTTAGGACAGTAGGTTTATTCCGTGGACCCGCCACTTTTTTTGTTAATTGTAAACAATCTGTCAGGTCATCAACCTTATTATACGACAACACATAAATTTACATAATGTGCATCTAATATCACTGTATAACGCTCTAGTTATTTATTTAAGAGATTAGTGTTTTTTTTAATTATTTTTGTTAAAACATGGGATTTTAAGGTAAACTTAACTATGGTGTCAAAATAATGTCAAGGTAAAAAAAATACCGACAATGAAAAATAAAATTGTCAGATTATGACCGAATAAAACATTGAATTACAAAATGACATAATATTGTATCGATATGGAATGTAAAACACGCTTAACGTACAGTACGCATACATGTTTAAACACAATGCTTTGGCCTTCGATTCTTCATTAGCCTTCATGATCACTAATTTTAAACATTGGAACTTCCTTTCTACTTTCCAGAAGTTTTTTTTTTATCAATCCCTCTCAATTACGAGAGCCTTCGTCTTTTTCAGAGGATTAAAACAAGTGTAATATTTTCTGACAACACAGTAAATTAGAAAATTCATTTTGTTAAAATTTTAGTTTTGTGTAGTTAATGACTTGGAGTAATAGTCCTTCACCCTCGGTCAAGATTTTTTTTCACTTATATCGAGGCGACCAGTTCTGGAATGGTAGAGGAAAACCGGAGTGACAGAAGAAAACTACTAACATTCGGTAAGCGTACTTACAAACTTTCTAACATTAGGATCTGCCCAAATCGAATAAGGTTATTTCAGATGGTAGAGGAAACAGGAGTACTCCAAGGAAAATTTCCATTTTTAGACCACTCGAATACCAAACCCCACGAAATAAGATTGATACTTTCCATTGAACGTTATGTATAATCAGACCACAAGACATTTAAGATGGACAGAATAAAGGCAATGAGCTGCTCATTAATAAAAACTGACAATTAAATTAAACTCTAGAACGTGTTCACTTGTTTTTCAACCGAAAACGTGAGAATTTTAAGTTCGTTCCATAACCACGAGTTGGGGGTTAGGAAAATACATTCATCATATGAATCATACAATATAGGGAAAGCAAATGACCTCCCATAGACTCTGTAATGGTGTACAAATCGTAACTATATTCATGTCACGAAAAAAAACAAGGTACTTTTACCTGCATAGAACTTTTTTAATTAAATTCAGAAAAACAAGTTACTTACAAAATTCAACCTGAATAAGTAGCGTTAAATTTCATTCAGTAATACTCATGTGACATTGTAAAAAATTCTTGCAAAAATTACAAAAATACATTATAAAACGAATTAAAGCAAGGTTCAGTGCATATTAACGTAAATAAAATAAAATTTTAAAGTTTAAGTTTAAATATTGTAATCTCAATTTAAAATGCTGACAAAATAATATATTAAATATTTTGAAAATTGATATACCTCGTTTGCAAAATATCAAATTGCGTTTTTGAAAATAATATCTAAAAAAATAATGAAAATTGATATGCACAAGCTGTAGTGTACTTACGTGTCTGAAGAATTAAATTTTGAGTTAAAATTCCCAAAAACATACAGTATATTCTAAAATCCATCTTTAGGTGCGAAGTTGTGTACAATATCTGTGTGTTCTTCACATCGTATCAGCTACCTGACGTATCGGGGTCAAACCGGGGTCAAGTACAAGTGGAATGGCTGATTACAACACAAAGGTTTATTTGTTAACGTGTGTGTACATACGTAAGGCCTACCTGTTCAATTCGAATGTTACAGATGTTGTTCGATGCGTATTTTCAAATAAAATGCATTTTGAATTTATTGGTTGATTGATAAGCACTTAATGATTGTCTGTACAAAACAATTACAATAATTGATGGATTTCTGTTACATGGATCAGAAAGTTAAGTTGAGTAATGGTGCTTAACGTCCCAGTCAAGATAAATTCACTTATATCGACACCAGTAGCGAGCAAAAGTCAAAGATGCAGAGACTTTGCATGTGCGCTGCGCTGTGATGGTATTATACAGCAGGGTTTTTTTTAACCGTGCCACGTCAAAGGTGACACGAGACCTCGTTTATTTAAAGTCCCCATCCGAAACAACCATAACCTTTCGTAATGCCGAGTGCTTTGCGAAAGAAGCGTCACTATCTACTTTCGTCGGGGTTCGAACCAGCGACCTCCCACTTACGGAGCGAACACTACCAACTGAGTTACCGCAGTGATCAAAACGGGAAGAGTATTTTTGTAACCAAAGTTTTTCGCTTTAGTTCTATAACAAATTTGATACCATATTCTGTCAATTTTGCAAAGTGTAATGTGGAAAAGTAATCAACAAACATTTTCTAAATGTGTGCATATATGTATACGATGTTTTGACACATCTTTGACATTTATCATAATGTAGTAATATTTATATGTCTCGGGGAATCATTTACACAGATGGACTTGTTGTTATCGTCATTGTTATGATTAGTGTTATATGGTATACGATTAGGAAAATCAGCAGTTTTAGCAATTTTTAAAATTTATATTCGATATCTTTCATATTTTTGAAACCATTTGAAAGAAGAGTAATGCTGCTTGATTAGGATTTTAACCCATGATCAAAAGTATAATCTTCTACATGTTCCAATAGTACACAAGTCACGCTATTAATAGTGTAAGACCAAGAGGTCAACCACTCATATTAAAGTAGCGAGTCTTTAAACGGTGTAGTCATGAGAATATATTATGATTAAAAACAAGAACAAAAACGTGTTTCAAATATTTTAGGTATGTTAAAATTATGTTGTTATATACTTCACAATAAATGAGTTTCAAATTGGCTCAGATGTAAAATGTGGCGATGTAGCTAGCTAGAGATAATTGCTTACCCTTCCCGAGCACCCGTTCTCAATTTCCCGGTGGAAGTGTACCTGTTGTACGAAATTTGCCAGTTTTCAACGTTTGCTGTATTCATTTGAATTTGAAATTTTAAAATACCAATATCACCATTATTGATTTATGATTCATATTCCCCCGCTAACTTGTCAGAGTAGCAAATGCATCACGCTATATGTTTATAGTTTAATGCATTTCGAAAAACATAATTGCTCCAGAGTGTTTCTGCAAATGTCAATTTTTCACAATTATATCGCATTGCCTTGAGCACACTGCAAAGTTAAAAAATTCTGCAACTTGACCTTTGACTGGTAACATCTGGATATAAGCAAATATTCTTGAAAGGGACGCAAAACCTCTTCAATTAATCAATCAATCGTACCTATGCCAAATTCAGAACTCATTTTACCAGTGCGGAAGTACATACGTTGGATATATCCCACAACAATTCTAAAACAGCACCACCAGAAACCTTTTGATATGTTAAGTGCCAATTCAAAGATGTCAGTTGGTCTCAATTTTTTATGTGGTTTTATGTTGTCATGGTTCATTGTTTTGAAGTGACTACACGTTCGGACCACCCGGTCACACTTAACGTGTTAAATTTAATTTGCGTTTTTAAAGTTTTTAAATTTGCTTAACAATTGGTATTTGAACATGAATTGGTATTAGAACATGAATTGGTATTTGTTTTCGATTTGTTATTAGATGCATTTGTTATTACGTTGTTTCTATTTTTAGCAACAGATCTAGACATCTATATACTATTGTCCAATATTTAAGTACCATTGCAACCTATATTTCAGCATTTGCATGATCTTTAGCCTTCAAAATCCAGTTGTTCGACGCTTGATTACTTTAATAAAATTATTAACAAAATATGTGTTTTGCGTACTATTTAATATTTTACCAAATATTGACCAAAATCAACTGTAAATGAAATATCATTCGATTGAAGGAATTGGTTGAAATCAATCCATTTTATCATGCTAAAGTGGATTTTACTTGATTTATAATTTAGTCATTTTAAAGCTTTAAACAACTTGATCTAGATTATAAGATTAAAAATTAATTGTGACATTGTAAAGTTCTGTTGAAGTTATTGCGATCAATAATATAAAGGCAATATAAAGCTGTTGTGTTACAGAGTTTATGTATGCTACTAAAATATTTTATTCTTTTATTTTAAACAATTTTTATATAAAACAATAGTCTAAGTCTGATATAAAAGTCTGCTTTCAAACAAAGAAGTTATAAACTACTTAATTTCCAGAAATACTACCTAGTCGGTGTATTTGCCCTCAAAGAGTAATTATCAGGAAAATTGAAATGAAATTGATGTTTATTCGTTCAAAAGATCTGTACTCAATCGATTTTTTTTTTAAATTTTGTTTTACAAGCTTCCCAACTATGTCGTTTATAGAGAGAAAACGACCTTTTCAGTTACTTACACCTTACATACAGCCCCGACAGAACCTCTATGCAAATGAATGGAAAGGTATGTATTATAATCCGTAAATGATATTCGAATCTTTCACCCCATTTTATTTGTTTACTACATATAGCTATATTTTTACATGTTAGAATACAGACCATACCCTATTACAATCATGCGACATAAACAATTAATTGGTTGAGACAACATAAGGTCATATAAACATGCATAAGTTGAAAAAATAACTTTTATTCTATATATGAGACAAACATAAAATCACTTAACTAAAAATCAAAAATTTCTTTTGGGTATAGGAATGTTAAATACTATTTTCATAATTTGAAAGAGTAATGTTTTGTTATAATCAAGTAAAAATTAAAGACCTACTATATATATATAGTATTCCTGGAAATACAGTACATTATATAATATTACATTTCTGACAGGGTGCCAGTACATATTGTCACCTCGAGAAAGCATTGTTTGCCGAGGCGATAGCCGAGGCTGACAATGCTTTTCGAGAGGTGACAATATGTACTGGCACCCTGTCAGAAATGTAATATTTATTTTATTACACCGAATGTTTGTTTTATTTTACCAATACATGTTGTGCATCCTTCGTCTTTAGTAATGTCTATACCACTTTTCATTCAATTAATCGACCGAGAATGCCTCAAATGCACAGTCATTTGAGCCAAGAAATTTAAGAAACGTATCCACGGCCCGCTTAATGGTCCGTTTAGTTGATGCAGAGTATTTAGACTCTAACAAATGTGCCAAGATATTCATTGTCAACCTCGGCAAACATCATCCGTTGTTTTACAGACGAATGTAAACAATATCAATAACAATGAGAAAGCATTGTTTGCCGAGGCGATAGCCGAGGCTGACAATGCTTTTCGAGAGGTGACAATATGTACTGGCACCCTGTCAGAAATGTAATATTTATTTTATTACACCGAATGTTTGTTTTATTTTACCAATACATGATGTGCATCTTTCGTCTTTAGTAATGTCTATACCACTTTTCATTCAATTTATCGACCGGATACTCAAAGGACCAAAATACTAAATTAAGCTAAGGAAATATCAAATAAATTGGCGCAAAGTCTATTGTAAGAGTATATGATACATAGCCAGGCCATAAAAAGTTATATTGTAAATTAAGCAGAATAATTACTTTGTGTGGAAAACTTCGCTCGAGTAATTTCAACTATAAAGCAACATTTATGCATAGTGTCTTGGTATTTGTTGACGAATGTCAATATGGATGTTACCATGTTTAACTTGATAATTACGTCACAACTTAATGTATAACCACAATGGCGTATCTTATTTCAAAAATAAATAATGAAAACTATAAAAATCGACATCATATAACACATAGGTACGATTGCATAGATGTCTCATATATAAAATGCATATATACAACTTTATGTTCAAACGTTTCTTAAATATAAAATAGTTGAAATAAGGAGGCAATTGGCGAATCGCCGGCTATGCCTTCTTTATTCCGACACTGGCCGCCATTACGGTACCAAAGCAGCGCTACGGCAACTAATGACATTCTATTGTCAGCGAGGTCATTAAATATCACAATTAAAGGTCGAGTTTTCATTTTTTTTTTGCTTGTATTTCAAGCATACTGGGCCTTTTTCGGAACATTGTTGGCGTGGCCGGCGATCCGTCAATTCGGTAGTATAAAAACATAAAATCCTATTTCATCAGGTAATGTTCTAATTCTAATTCTGAATCTTAACTAAACACTAAGACTTCATTTATTGTTTTGTCACTCATAAAAACAAACTGAAGAACATTGTCAATACGATCACCACAATTTCACAGGGCAACTTGTTTCCAGAACTAACCCCAGATTTGGTGATAACCTGAACTCGTTTCATTAACCAATTATAAGCCGCGGTGTCATCTTTTAAAAGTGGTCCAACTTTTTGTACTACCTGTTTATTGTAATTATTCAGCCACTCAATCTAAAAATAAAATGTTTTAAAAAATTACAGATCAACGTCAACCAATAAAGGAATACATTGCCTGTAAGAAACTAGTTTAAGTGCACATTCCGTTAAACGTTTTTGGCGTGTGTCGTTGTAGTTGTCAAAAGGAAAACAGTGCTGGACATAAATTTGAAGTCGTGTTCAGTGTCCGTACACGACAATATTTCTTAGTCAGTCAGCGAATTGTTTCTTTGTTAGTATTACTGTTTTATTCTGTTGTGTCTTACTTTTTCCCTTTTGTTCTTGGGTTTTACTGCAGTTTTTACGGTTAATATAGGTTTCTTCAATTTTAAAAGGTTTCAACAAAAGGAAAAATAAACACCACTTAAATGTCAATAGGTTATCAATTTATAGTTTGTTTTCTTTTTTATGAATTATCTAATGAAATTTAGAAACAAAACGAACGTGGCTTTCTATCCGCATAATCATGGTTCACGAAAGCAAACAAGGTAAATGTGATGGACCAATTAATTTTGAAGAAGACTGCATATTACTGGATACAGCGTTTCTGTAAATATTCTTTGTGTGAAATACAGTCTAAACACTGACTTTTTAGCAGCAAAACATTGCACACCTTCAATGATAACCTGGACACGAAATCCCATTGACAACCAATCAATTTGCTTAGAAAATGAATTGAAAGTTCCTAATACAAGGATTGTCAAAACAACACGAATCAAAATGTTCTATGATATCCATACTCTAGTTTGAGATAATTCTACTAACTTGGATGGAAAACAAAAAAGTAAACGAAAATATATAATCATTGCTTTTTTAACTTTTGAAGCAAAAGACGGGCGTTTCGGAATACAATTCCGTGTCAATAGTGCTCTGGCCAAAATTGTGTAGTTAAATAGAAATATTTTTACGATGTTAAAATGATAAATATAGAGGAACCTAATTTACTCTTAAGCTTATAAAAGTCTGAACATCACAGAAACACTACTTTTTGGAATAATGTTTTATTTCACTTGTGTGCTAGTCATTCATTTGATGATACCATTTCAAAAGGTTAAACTTTTGCTCTTGGAGTTGCACTTTGAACATGGATTAATATGTTTGTGTTCAACTGAACGAGATACTAGAGCAACAAAGAAGAACTTACTTTTTGGTGGACTATTAGTCTATTAAGGACCTCCTTCTGGAACTGTTCTCCTATAGTGCTGTCTGGATAGGTCTAGCGCCCGAGCCGACAACACTATAGGAAAACTGGACAGAGGGAGATGTCCATAATAAATTTAGTACATCAAATGTCTTCGTTTTAACTAATTTTAAAATTAACTATTAATTTTATTCAACACAGTAATAAATAATCCAAACAATAAATAAATAAATAAAAAACTACAATAAATCTCAACATTGATGTGTATTCACAAATATTTAAGAATAATAAAAGTATAGTCCCTGACGGGAGGGACTACACTTTGATGTCGGGGGGACCTAGGTATATTCTCGTTGCTATGCGTTGTCAAGGACAGATGATTTCTACATGAAATATTATTCGTGTAGTTAACCAATGATTATTCAACAAATTAACATGTGATGTACTAAATTGAAATCATTAAATACGTACCTGATCATCATTCAGTAAATCATATTGTATTAAATGTGGTTCAAATGGTACTAAGGTAACATCTTCAAACTCCAAGAATGTTGTGTCGGGAAACGAGTACTGAACATAGAACCAATAGTTGAGTGAGTTATGGTGGTTAACATTCCAAGTTAAAAATACTTTATTTTATACCGAGATGTCGCCTGCTTTATGCGATGGCGAAAACATTTTGCCTGTGTCTGTACTGATTGCATCATACAGCAGGGTTATTTATCGTGCCATGCATATAGTGACACAGAACTTCGTTTATTTTAAGTTTCAATCCAAAAGAAACATGACTTTCATTTCGTAATGTCGAGTGCCTGGTGAAAGAAAAGTCACTTCCCACTTTCAAGTCTTGGATCAGACCCGGTCGGGGTTCAAACCCACGACCCACGAAGCCAGCACTTTACCCACTGAGCTACCACAATGGTCGAAATGGAAAAAGGAAAACTGAATATGCATAAAAGCATAGAAAAATGTTATTACTTGTAAATGTATGTTGAAATTTCATTTACTTATTTACATGTTCGATTTTGATTATAAAACTCTTTGTAGAGCGACTTGACATTCGCCTTTTTGTAATCAACATATTATTTGGTATAGATGTCGTGTTCTCATGTTTTTGGTAGTTATTAAACCTTAATTATGGAATAATAATGGTTTGAACATTGAAATGATATTATCTTAAATACTAAACTGAATTAAACTGTATGAAATGATAAACCACCTACAGTAATCAAAAGATACTTCTGTTCAAAGACGAGGATAGGTATTCATACATTGCTAAAATATACAGTTAAAGCTATGATTCTGATCCTAAAAATGTGTTTGAATATCTTGTTTCTTAATGACTTGTTGTATTTTGTTACCTCGTGTTATTGGCGACTCTGACGAGAACATGTCGATATTCAGTTTTACCTTTAAATCCTTGTCTTCTGATTTCTTTACCATAACAATGGATTCATGTCTTACTCCAAATTTACCATCTTCATAATAACCAGGTTCTGTTAATAAATTAATTCACATATCAAAGAAAATGGAACATATAAAGTCTTTGGAATTCAGCTTAATTTATATTTGTGGTTTTTTGTTTTTGTTTTTATTTTGAGAAATTTTAAAAACATTCCTTAATGGAACTCGCCGCTGTATCACGTGATATCCTATCGTATAAACTTTGTGTAGAACAATCAAATGGATATAAAACCATATTAATGCACGTTTTTTCGTAAAAACTACGTTATACGTTATACGTTTTACGAGTATTCGGGAATTTGAAACGTTAACGTTTTGTTAAATATCCCCCACAACTTTTAAAGGGTATTGAACACGTGGTACAGCTGCGAACCCTACTGATACAAACAATATCTTTTGAATTCTTTTATTTGTTTGCTTTTGCATTGTTTGTATTTTCACGGATTTCTAGCAGAACTGTAATTTTTTAAGATCATAAAAATGTAGCAATAATTCGCAAACTTAAAGTGTGACAAAGCAGTTTGTTCTTACTGAACACATATAAAATTATGTTGTTATATGATCAAATGCAAACTCCGGTGTAAACAATAATATTATTACCATCAGAGAAAAACTGTCCCTCATCCAATCTACTATCTGTATCAAAGCTACTGCTAGATATGGAAATAAAACCAGGACCTGACAAGAATAAAATATATATTTATTATTCTGGGTTTTGTCAAATAGTGTAAAGGGGGGGGGGGGGGTATTTGCGATTTCTGAAATCTCGCATTTTGCGTGGGTGTGTTTTTCGCGTAACCATATCAGTTGGTTTATATTATATATATTATGATAATTTAACCTGTATGGTAGACAAAGAAAATTTGCCTCTTTACTGTATATGAAAAACATACAAAGTTATCTTGTTATGATTACTAGTAGAAGATTACTCTAAACATTTCATTATGCGTAGTTTCTAGTTTCTGTTCAACGCGTTTATACATGTTTGTTCACTACCAATGTTTAAGTTGCGTTCTACTTCTTGAAAAACTAAATATCTAGTGCATAGATTGATATGCTAATATGTTGAAACAATTAATTATTTTGCAAGCGTCTTACCCAACTCAACTTGAAAGACCAATTCGCTCGTATTTAAAACATGTATTAGTATTGCAGATCCTATATTGATTGCCTAGATGAACATCTCTAATAAGACCGAGGTCGAAAAATTCCAGGACATATTATAATCAGAGATATCAATTAGTGTTCACTTATAATTAGGCGTAACTTTGAAGTGGAACTAGTGTGTCTTGTTCTTGAAATGCACTAATTGAATTAAATGGATTACAAGTGAGGTTCATTGTTTGGCTAAATATTGCATTATTTCAGTAGTGTTTATCTATGGACATTAATTTACCGGTACAAAAATAAATAGGGTTCTTACAGGTTCAACGTCCAAAATTGCTATTGATATAGTGAGTGGTCCTAGTATGTGGTTGTTCTTTTTTGTTTTTATACTTTAGCTGTTTTATATTAACTGGTTTTTGTGCTTTGATGAGCATTTTGTTGTACCAAAGAAAACGCTAGTCATTTGTAAATTTCTTTTTATTAACTTATGTTTAAGTTATGTTTTTCGCTTTTTAATATTTGTCACCACTCTTTTTGTTCTGTTTTTTTCTGCTTTGCATGCTCAGTTTATTTTGATAACTTGTTATTTCCCTTACCTTCATGAACACCCAAATACGAACCAATTCCATGTCCTGTACCATGTCTGTATCTTAGACCAACTTTCCACAGTGGCCGTCTAGCCAGGACGTCCAGACTGCGTCCTAAATGAAATTGTTGTCAATAATGTATCTTTAAATAAGAAATAGCACTCTACTTGAGTGCATGCATTCGGTATTATATTATAAATAAGAGGTAGGAATAGCATATATAATGAACTGCGAAGTGAAACAAATTCATGATGATTGAATGCCAGCAAAAAGTTCCCAACCAAGGAAGACAACACAGAACCGTTTGAAAATATTTAAACACTTGGACACCGATTACAATGTAAACACAAAATTTAGACACTGTTTGTGATATAGAACAGATTGTGTTTGATTCATTTGAACATTGAAATAACAATTTTAAGTAGTCAATGTTTAAGTAAAATATTATCTAGTATTTTAAAACAAGTGCTTTATATACATATATGATTCAAGTAATTATGTTCAGCTACAAACCTACCGTAAAGATAATTTGGCCATCTGACGTTTGCCAAGTCTATGTGTCCCTTTAAAACTCTTGTGTAGCATTCCTAAGGTGAGAAATGAAGTCGAAAGAAATATTAATCAGCACGTTTAAATCATAAGAACTTTCATTAAAGAAATTGAGTTGAGTTACGACCCATTCAAGAATATTTCACTTATATTGAAACGTCTCCAGCTATAGGCGAAGGCGCAAAAATTTAGCCTGTGCGTTGAGCCGATACATTATACAGCAGGGTCTTTGTCGTGCCCCGCTTACCGAGACACGGGACCTCGTTTATTTTAAGTTCTCATCCTAAAGAACTGTGACTTTTATTTCGTATGCCGCGTACTTGGCATCACTTCCCACTTTCAAGTCTTTGTCCAGACCCTGACCATTTTTTTCAAAAATTACATCTAGTGACAGAGTGCCTTCTCTTCAGGAGCACACTGCCTCACTTTCCTGGTGGAAGTTCACGTGTCTACCCCAACTTGTCAGTTTCAAAGTTAATACTTTGCTTCTGGATTGCGATTCGATATGTATATGGATTAGTATGTAGTACGTGATTCAATTAATTGATCAGTAGTGGTTTTACCTTCTCAAAATCAGTTGGCGTTCCAAAATGATATGTCCTTGTGACATCTGTTGTCCCATCTCTAAAATCAGAAACAATCAATTTCATACAAAAAACCGCTGATATCGAATTTCTTGTATAAACTGTATGCTATATAGCTGCCTTGCCCATAAATAAGTGAAACTATAAAATACAAACTGTTGATATTAAATAGATAAAAGCTCAAGATTATTCACCAGTATCAGATGGTTCAAAGCTCGATTTAGCGAATTTTATGTCTGGCGTATCTTGTTTATTAAACAACATTTGTTAATTTATGAGTAAACAGGAATGATTTATTGGAATAGAAGCTTTGTAAACAAGATATGTACATAAAACCGGCCAAAAATGGAAATGGGGGAAGAAATTGCATATTATACCAGTCTTAATTTTGCAGCACTAGAGGATCGTTTCGGAATACAATTCCTCATCAGCAGTGCTTGGCAAAGTGTTAAACCGATTACATTAAAGTAAATTGTAAAGTTTTCATTTTAAGAATCATGATTAAGTACCAGTATCTCATATTTATTATTCAATTAAATTGATTTACATGATTTACTGAACAACATTAGTTTAATTTCGACAACGATCAAGATTTAATAATAAATAATAAAACAAAACTCAAAGTAAACACATTTGTGTGTCATTTTATATGTCTAACTATCAGCACATACTATAAAAGGAATATGTCAATTGAAAAACCTAAAGCATATTACAAAAAAATACAAGGAAATTTAAAAATACCCACAAATATTGACCACCAGAATCCAGTAGATACATGTCTGATGTTGTAATTTGTCTGTCTGTAGCGTTTGAAGGCGCGTAGTGTATAACTGCGCCATTAGGTCCACTGCTAGATATAGTCTCAAAACTTATACCACGGTTATGCATTTGCTGGCTAAAATATACAAAATAAAAGTTAGCCCAATGTAAGAATTGTATTCAGTAAAACCGGGGATATTTAACCATTTTAGTAGCATGATCGTGAAATATTTCCTGAAACTTTCTACTTTATACATATAGAAGTTGATATAAAGGATTGCTCAATAAAAACTCAAATTGCCAATATTACCATATATAACATATACATTCTTTGGGATATTAATAAGGTGTCCTTAGTTTTTTGTGTGTGGATAATGGTTCTCAATACAATATTATAATATTATACAGGTCAATATAGGCAAACAACTTTGACCTGTCAGCTTGACCTTTGATTTAAATATTTATCACGGACCATGTAAACCCATGTATAGGGAACACAGGTGTTTATTTTGTCTACATAATGCGAACACTAATCATGTACCTTGAGTGCATACTATTCACAGCGAATCCTACTATTGCCCATTAATTGGGTGGATCTCCTTCTATATGAATATTCCTAATGAAAGGTCATACGGACAGGTCAATGTTGTTTGCCTATATCTTCAGAACTCGGGTCCCAATTGGTTTGGTTGTTTTTGTCAATAAATTGTAACAACATCTTAATTGAGTCGAATGTTGCAAACTGGACTATTTTCAATAATCTATTTTAAATGAAATGTATTCAATATTTTACCTTCTGAATTTTTTAAGTTCTTCTGCAGCTGAAACTTCCGTCCATCGTTTTCCTGCTTGTACCTTGCAATATACAATGTACATTTAAACGATCGCTCTAGCATTTATCTGATATAAACAGAATAATTATCTTTTTTCGAAAATAAAATCATGGAATTGGCAACAATTTGATTTGTAATACAAACAAATTTAAAACAACTGCCAAAACACCAACACAATGATTGAAAAAGGGTAACATTGGAAAAAGCATCTAGAAAACTTAAAAATGCACAGAAAGGCTACCTGTGATACCTAATTCGATCAATATGACGTGAAGTATATGTCATTTCATAAATTTGGGGTTGATATTTATTTCCACATCATTCACAATTGTGGGCTGTTATCATTTTGGTCAATTTTAATAAAAGATAATTTTATTTTAAAACCCTACAATGCACTTCACAAACTCGGTTATTAGGGCAATTTGTAGTCCATGAAATAGTCATTAGATATCCTGACATCTGTATTATTGCATTCACTTACTTCTCTCTCCAGCTTTGCCATAAACTTGATTAGAGCCACAGCATCCTTTATCTGAAAAAAATATAAAAAATATGCAGAAAATTGTGTACTTGACAACATACCATGTCGAACTTTGTCTTGTATAATTTTGCTATCCCATCTTATATTATTTCATTCGACAGAAATACGATTCATTTGTTTGAAATTAAAAACAAGTTACCTATATGTTGCAGGTCTCAGCTTATTGATACTTATAGTCATAAAAAGGCTAAATCGTACTCGTTTCCTATAATTGCATAACTTTTTTTATTTTAAATTCTAGCACATCTTGTTTCAACATATTGAGTACATAAAAGCAAATGAAAAGTACATAGTAACTGCCTAATCTACAATCAATCTAACTCAAATTTTAAGCATGTGCGTAACATTATCAATCGGATGGATTTTTCTCGATTTTAAGAACCATTTGTATTTGAATGGTTCAGTTATTATCATATAACTTCTACTACTTCGCAAATACATGTACGTCTACAAATGTTTTATTTCGATTGCGTTGACAACACGATGACTTGAATGTAAACAATAAATACATGTACGTCTAGCTTCACAAGCATACATATGTTTTATTTTGCTTGCATTGACAACACGATGACTTAAAAGTAAACAACAATTAAAATTGTACATACATGAGCATTTTTTAATCCTGCTATTTCCACGGGGTTCTTCTTTGCCTTTTGATATGCAATGGGAGTTAGTGCTTGATGAAGCTTTTCCTGTAATAAGCGATACTTTTTTCAATGTCACATGTAGTAACACATTTAACAATGGATAGAAATATGGTGAACTCGACAATATCAAATGCCAGTAGTTAATGGGAATTAAATGGAAAACAATGCATAAAACAATCGGGGGCGTGATGAAAGAGCTGAGTCTTGTGCTTCCAACAAGCCTATCAAAAACTAACCAGCATCGTAAAATAATGAGAGACTCAGTGGCCTAGTGTTCTAAAACTGCTATGACAGATCATATCGCTTATCATTGCTAAGGAGATCATATCGCTTATCATTGCTAAGGTCCTACACCAGCGTCATCATTCCTTGTGCAAGAAAGTTTGTCTGTTTGTCTGCTGAAGGTTGGTGGTTTCTTTAGGTAGGCCAGTTTCCTTCACTGACCGATTTGATAGAAGTAAAATACTTTTAACTGGGGTGTAATAAACCATTTTTCCACTCCGCGTCACTGGTTCAATATTGACAAACATAGACGATTAAGCACATCACTTATATTTTAATTAATGGTACACAAATGTCCATATTTAAGGTACTTAATTGTTACAGTAATGAAAAGCAAACATATCTATCCATGTCCAAATCACAATCCTAGGGCAGAGGAAAACTTTAAAAATGGCAATTTAAGTATAAAACTTCAAACAGGTAAGTGAGGCAGTGTTCTCTGAGGGGAGTAAGCACCTTCTGTTCAGCTAGCTACACCAGCCACGTGTGAAAAAGAAATTAAGAACGAAAGGAACATAGAACTATGGGACGTCAAACATGGTAATTTTAGATACAGACACATATATTAAGTCTTATCAACAATATTGTAATGGCGGCTATTTTTTTTTAGGACTTTGATAATCCCGGAGAACGAAACTTTTATCATTTAAATAAAAAAAAATGGTTTTAATTGGCAATCCACCTGAGATATCCTGGAATATATAGCGTAGTTACAGTATGATGATATCCAGACTTTGTTGGATGCTGTTACTATTCCATCAATATCATTTATTAAGTCAACATTGTTGTATCTTTTCACCTGAAAAAAACAAAACAAAACAAAACCCATTATTTTATGTTACATATTTAACTCAAACCGAAAATATTCAATCCATGCTCATACCATAGCCTCAAATGAAAATAAGAAGAAGAAAAATCTTTGCAAAATGGCAAATTAAGTTTCACTTTAACCAGGAAAGTCAGTCCATGTGTTCGGGAAGGGTCTAGCAAGCTGCAACCTACCACTTGTGAAATTGAAAATCAGAATGAAAGGAACATTGAACAATCTGATTATAATTTCGTTTGTTTCTCTCAACTTTTTTATATCACAAACAAAATTTAGTTGTTTAGAATAAACAATAACTTTACAACCTTATGAGTATAGAGGAGTATGATAGGATTTACAATATTCCCATAAGTAAAATAAAAATTATCAAACATAATGATATTGAAAAAAGATGGAATTATGAAGAAAGTTTCAGTCAAATCATAAATAACATAATGTTATTCTTTAGCACTATATGATTTACTACTTGCGGTCATTAACAGAATTATCGCATAACACCGTGTAACTACTTTTTCGAGGATGCAAAAGGGAAATTTAAGTCTCTTTTGATATTTAGAATGCTTTAAAGTTTTGAAATACCTCTACACACAATCCAGATTTTCCTGAACAGGAACCAGTTTGTCCAGTATTGAGATGGTCAGCGAGATTGACTTTTGTCACACTATCACTCGGATTCTCAGTCAACTTTCTCGTGTGGTCAATTAAATATAACCTAATTTGTCAAAATAAAACAAAACATAAATGTGACTTGATGATCTTAAATGTGTATGGTAATTCAATATTGCGAAGCAATCAAAAACAAACATGGCTGTGCATTTTCAAATCAAAATCACAGGTCATGACTGAAACGATATGCCATTTCAAGTATCTTCAAACGGCTCAAACCGGAAAATTCTTTTCCCAACCTTGTGGAAAATGTAAATAGGAATAACTGGTGACACTGGCTAACCCAATCAAATTTTGTTTTAGTGAGTTTCAGAAAGATCTGTTAAATAGTTTTAGAAAAACTAGCGGACTAAATGTTGTTGGAAAAATGTTGCAAACACTAAATGTTCCCTACATCTTCGTTTAAGAACATAAAAATAAAATAAAAAAAAGAACAAATAGTGTGCACATTTCACAATATTATTGCATTAGAACTTGATGTAAAATAAATCAATCAATCATGCACACGTTTGTACATAGTGTAGGCACAATCTTTTTTTGGTGTTAAAAATATCGAATAAAAAAGTAGAAAGATTACAAAAATCAAAAAAGTAAAAAGCTAAAAATCTGTGTACTATCTGCCAACATATTATTGTATGTACCTTGTTCTGTTATTCGCTCTTTCTATCGTGACGTATGAAATGAAAAATGGACTATAAAGTATATCACTTGCTCTTAGATTTAACAGCCCTAAAATAAATATTACAATGCATATATTAATTATTTGATGACAAAGGAATAAGATAGAACAATTTATAGCGAAATTTAATTTGAGTAAAATAACAGTATAATTTATAAAATAAAAGGAAAGTTGTAACACATTTTAACTGCAATGTTAATTTTCACAAATGACGTAGATAAATATACACACCAACACACAAACTCTTTTCTAATGCTCTTCAAAATGACACACACACACACACACACACACACACACACACACACACACACACACACTTTTCTTATGTTCTTCAAAATGAAACACACACACACACACACACACACACATACACACACCTTATAGTCTGTGGTCATGCATATATTTTGTGAAAACGTGTATAAAGCATATAAATTACTTCGATTTCATTTTGAATTTCATTCATCAATACAAAAATCCTTACAAGCAGTTTCGTCAAGTCCAGATACGACCATAGCATCAACACCTTTCTGTTCCATTGCAGTATGCATGTCCATGATTTTATCCTGCCACTTTCTACCTACAACATAAAAGCATACATAGGATTTATTATGCATGGGTAATAATTATTTACTTGTATACATTTCAATGGGAAACGGTTTGTATCTGATGTACAATAAACCTAAGTTTGACAGATCTTTCAACAGCAAAATCTCCCTACCGGTAACATTGTTCTTATCAGAGATATGCTATACACATAGAAAGTGAACAATAGCAAATCAAAAACTAGAAAAACTGTGAGCCACAAGCTCACAAAAAATACCCCGCTCCCAAAAATCCATCGGATCAAATTTTTAAATAGGAGGTGCACATCTACATTATATCACAAGGATTGTGTGAAAGTTTCATGAAAATCCATTGAAGGGTTTAGGAGGAGTTGCGGATAAGAGACAGGTTCCCTAAGGTGTAACGGAAGGACGGACGGACACACGGACGGACACCCCTGTCTTTATTATACCCCCCACTTTTTAAGCGGGGGTATAATAAAGATACTAATCCATGTCCAAGTCAAAATACAGAAGCAAAATCAAAGGTTTGAAACTGACAAGTTAGATTAAATACAATCCACCAGGGAAGGGAGGCCAGGTGCTCTGTGAAGGTCTCATATCCATTTGCATTAAAATTGTGTCACATTATCTGTCATAAAAAGTGATCATCACAGAACTATCAAACACGTGTACTACCATGTCTTTAGTTTAATCTTAGTTTTATATGCATTGTAAACATCCTTTTTTCGTTCCCAGAATATTTTTGTAAATGTAAATTTTCTGATTTTACTTTTAAAATTAATTGGAATCTTTTTCACATTTATAATTATTTTTGTTTGTTTAGTCATTGATTAAAATAAAATATCTTCCACTTTCCACATTCCAAAATCGGTCTTAACATCTTAGCAACTCATTATATATGCAACCTGGAATTGATAAAACCTAAACAAAGAAACAGAACTAAGTTTGTATTGACCAAAATGGTATAAAGAACAAACTGCTGAGCGGGTTTTACCGGATGAGCAATACGTAAGTAGCAGAACTAGAAGAAGCAGTTTTACCTGAGAACTCGATTGGTAATGCATTGATAACTGAGCTAGGCCGAGCAGGTCTACCATTTCCAGATGTCCATACTTCATCTATCAGTTCATTTCGGATTTCTTTAAACTGTATTCCTTTCTCTGCTAAAGATTTGTTTCTGGACACCCAACTACCTAAAGGAAAATATAACACATCAATCAAAAACCATATTGATTTATTTTGTGATTATCTAAGAAAACGACGTCAGATAATTTCTCCTTGAATGAAAACACCTTTTTCACAAAATTGTGATTACAAGCATGGTGGTTGTAGCTAGCTTCATAGGAGGTGCATACCATTCTGGAGCACACGACTTGACTTCACTGGTGGAGGAGGACGTGTTTAACCTAATTTGTCAGTTTCAAAGTTTTATTTTGCTTTTGAATTGTGATTCTGACATGGATTGGTATGTTTGCAATAATTGCATGAGGTTACTAAAGTTTAATATTGCTGTAAATATAAAAAAATCCATTTTTGAATTCTTCAGTCAAACAAGAGAATACAGTTAATATAAACGTCAATTAGAAATAAAACTGTAATCAATGGTTTACTCAGAGGATGACGTGTCGTAGTATAAATTGAATGTACATATCATAATTCTTTCAAATTGTTGGTACAATTGACTTTTTTATGACTCTACTCATAATGGTTAATTTTTGGATACATTTTTATATAAAATCTAAATCAAAAAACGTATTAAGTTTGAGTAGAAATAACAGTTTGTGCGCTACAGAAGAGTAAACACCTCCTGTTCATCTAGCAACACCCCAAGTGAAAAATATATTTGAACGTCAAATATACTTAGCGTTACTTTAAATATTATACTTATAAACAAAATTGTGATAAGGTCATCAAACTTTTTATGGCATTGATAAGCCTGATTATACAATACCCTTAGGTCCACAATTTATTTGTAAGCAGCTTTCTCCGTTACATATAAAGTTTCCGTAGTGGGAACTAGCGTCAAAAGGACAAACTGTTCACAACAAACCTACATGTATTTGATTGAAATTTATCTGTAAATAGTTAAGTTTTCACTTTTAAAAGAATATTATATTAATCTTTCAATGAAGATATCCGCTAGTTTTATGCAAAATAACACACAATTAAATTACTACTGAAATATAGAACCTATTCCAAATACCAGTTAAAATAAACAGAATTTAGCAAGACATGACCATATTCATTCATTTAACAAATAACTAAAACTATTCAACAATGAATATGTCAAAACTTCATTACATATAAAACTTGAGTACATGATCTTATATAGTCTATTTGATTTTGCTAAAGTATGGGTAAAAATTGCGTATTGCAGAGGTTTCTCCCCGTGTTTGCTCATATTTTCACATTTATTCAATCGTTATATTTTTCATAATTTTCAATCATTAAGATTTGTTATGTAATGTAATGAATTTTCTCTCTTTGCTTTTGAGTAAATGACATTGTTTATTTTATCATTATTTGTAAACAGAGCTTAGATCTCTTGGTTTTTCTCAGATTTTGGTTTTGAAGTTCTACATGTATGTTCCTGGGTTTCCAGTATTGTATATCTGTCTAACTCAAGTCTATGACATGAGCTGTACTGGTTACAACCAACCCAGATAAAAAGCATGTGATATAATCAGCCATGTTTGTTTTTCTTTCAAAATAAGATATATACGGTCGGAAGAGTGTTCGCTCTGTAAGTGGGAGGTCCGAACCTCGACCAAAAACTTGAAAGGGACCGTCAAGCACTCGACGTTACGAAATAATAGTCGCGGTTCTTTAAGATAGGAACTTAAAATAAACGAGGTTCCATGTCACGGTAGGCGTAAAAGAAAACTGCTGTATAATGTCATTAGCGCAACGCACATGCAAAATATCTGCACCTTCGATGTCTCAATATAAGTGATATATTCTTGACTTGGACCATTAACACCATAACTCAACTCAACTCCTTTGTTATATGTTGATGTGATAAATCACTTACCACTAGATACTAGAAATGGACTTGCCCCAAGTGTTTTATTCACCTTTGTTTTCAAGATGGCTGCTACGTACTCATTTACTGTCGGTACCTTGATGACTGATCGTCGATCTGTTTGTAAAAATAAAAACGATAAACATAACTATTACTATGAATACAATAATAGAGTCAATTAATCGTTTAATATTTAATATTTATTCTAATTTCAAGTATACCTTCATAGTTTATATAATCATACAGTACACGTATGTCTATAGTTTAACACTGAAATAACGACAAAAAGTATACATATACAAAACAATGGCACCAAGAACACTAATCACTACAAGTTAATGATAGATACAACCTTATTTTCACTAAACTATGAACCAGCAACCCCTACAATTGTCAATCATTTAATTTGTTAGAACTCATGTTGTGTCAGATATAAGGACAACAGCGCCTCCCACTCGGGGTAGACCTTAGTGTGAGAAGGTTCGTCAGTTAGTTTGTTAAAGGCGGTGATTTTCTTTGGAAAACATTTCGGCTCAACCACCATTGCTAATATTTTCTTTAAGTAAATGACTCTTGATAGGGCTCTAAAACTCCATTATTCAACTTCACTCCAGAGAATAACACATTTATTCTAAATAGTTCCCTGTTAAATAATATAATAAAATTATCGCCTAATAATACTGTAAAATATATAACACTACCATCTTTCATGAGTATCCAATTGCAATCGAGTTCATTTTCGGCCTGTAAGAAGTATCTTCCATCGGTCCATAAAGCGGCTTTGTCTTCAAGTACAACTGCATAACCTATAGAAAATAATGTGATAAAACGTTCATTGTAAAATATTACAAAGTGTATAAGCACATGTATTTCATGATCAGTTGGTAGAACGTCGGACTATAGATCTGAAGGTCGTGGGTTCGAATCCCAACAGGGACATTTTGTGACCTTTTTCAAATTTTTGGTAACTTACCCGGTGTCAAGAAATGGATCGATTAGAATGCAAACTCTGTAACTGCTGTGTCTTGGTGAGTTTGCACCTAAATCCTACCTGCGTGCACGATAGCACAAGGCAAACATGTACATATAATACACACTGTCAGTCATAGTCATATTTAGGTTATACAGTGTAATCTGACTGACACTAGCACCGTGATGCAAATATTAAAATGTGTCCATTTAAGGCATACAAGATGTGGCTTATATAAATATTGACGGTCTGCATAACGTGAAACTCTGACAATCATGATCCAGCATAGGAGAAATGTTTTCAGCAAGAAAAACAATACATAATTAAATAAAGCTGAAGGTTATGAAAGTTATATGCAAAATTATATCCAGTTTTATTGAAGATGTTCATCAAGCAGGTCAACATGAAATCTCCGATGCATTTAGGTGCAAATTATATGAATCAAAAACATGGATCGATTTTCAAATCACAACCAAAAGCAAAGTAAAAAAAACTTCAAAAACTAATTGTAAAACTCGCAACTTTGGACAATCACTTGATACATTGAAAAATTATTAAAATATCGGTCTGTTTTTGTTTTCAACATGATGCTGAATACCACTATCATAGAGAAAAGCGTTCTGTTAATATCATAAAACTAAGTAAAACAACTGACCTTCGATTAGAGAAATAAGACCGTATACTCCAGAAGGATAATGTTATGCACATGTACACCATAATTCTTAAGAAAGTAAAAAGTAGAATTTTAAACCAGTAAAAAAGAAACAAACCAAATGTTTGGCATTATGCGTTTCTGAAACTGTGGGTAAAACAAAACATCCCAGACTTGTTTTAGTATTACGTTTCACATACCTTGTGATCCAGAAAACCCGGATATAAATTCCCTTCTAGAGTCATATTCTGATGTGTATTCACTCTGTAAATATATCAATAATGATTTATTTCAAAGACATTTGCGAGAAAGTGCTAAATAAAGCTTAGACTTAAGAACTTGAGTTTATTATAGTTATATGTATTTTTCATTTAGCCTGATGTTAAGATAATAAAATTTTTATTGTTAATGTTTTAACCCAAGACATAGTAATCGGTAAACCGGGTTTCACAAACCCACAAGGCTCAAAGGATCTAAACGAAACTAACAGTACTAGACAAGACTAGGTGGTACACAAGATATCTAGAATCAATCATATACCATTAGAAAACAATGGCGTATCATTAGAGAACAAAGATAGAATTACATTTATTGGCGTAATTTTTAAAATTTAATAGAGACAATCAAAAAGAAATGTATCAGTCAGTGTTTAACAAATAAATGGTAAAGTATATTTAACTTTTCTTTTCTATCCAGCAATATACCTGCTTATGGCGTATTTGTTTCCAAAAATTATGATATGCTATGGTAGATCTTTTTCCCAATAGGGGAACTTTATACAACAAAGAAAGCTGCTTACAAAAACAATTTGACCCAGCGATATTGCAAGCCTAAGGTTATCAGTGTCCTTAAAAAGTTTTCTAGTCGTCATCACAGTTTGATTATTTGACGTCCCCCAACTCCATGTTCTTTTCACTCAATTTTGATTACACGCGTGACGGATTTAGCTAGCGAAACAGCAGGTGTTTACCCTTCCAGAGCACCCGGTCCCACTTCCCTGTTGGAAATGCACGCGTTTAAAATAACTTGTTAGTTTCAAAGTGTTTACTTCGCTTCTACTGTGCTTCGGGCATGGATTAGTATGTTTTGATATTTCCAAATAAAAATCTTTCCATGACATATAGTCAAAAAAAAAAAAAAAAAAAAAAAAAATCACGGACAACTTGTAGATGATGATTATATCTTAAATATGGCCGGTTTTGTGTTGAAAAGTTTCGGAAAATATGTTTCAAATATTTTTTGGAATTTGAAGTTGACTTGCTCTTTGAAACCTCTTGTATTTGCTTTATATACCTGATGAGCATCTTCTGATGGTATTAAGTAAGCACCAATCCCCTCTCTTGAGAATAGGCTCCGTAAGGCGCTTAGTCTGTTACTGGTATCAACCTGTATGTTTGGCTTTTTCTGCAAGAAAAAAAAACTTTAAATTAATAGAATCCTAATGACATCACTGAATCTGTTATACCGGTATTTTACAATACGAGTTTGAAAATTAAGAAAGTGCTAATAGCTGAAGTTTATCCATACACATCCGTTGCATGTATGTTGGTAAAATGGTATAGTACGTACTTGTTGAAACTTTAACACTAAACTAACGAATTAGTGTCGAATCGACAGCTAAGCTCGGTCCGTTGTATATATGTCGGCAGATTTTCAACTGTTATCGTCTATCTCCCGGTATCCATCTGACACATAAACAGCACATTTCTTTCTATTTATTATTATTCCTTTAACTACACTCTCTCACTCACTCTACAATGTCCTATGTCTCATGATGAATAGCTTTGTCTGTTATATCAACAACAAACTTCACTCTGTGTAAAATCGCACGTATTCACTATACAATGTGTTTAAATATAGTTATCGCCTCTGGATTGTGCGATATAACTCCGTTTTCTGTGTGGAAAAAAATCATCATTCACCCACGCATTCTCACGCATTTACTAAATATACTACATAATTTATATATAATTACCGGCCCTGGTTAACTATTGGGCCTGAGAGTGATAAGTTTTGTAGATTTTGTCATATCAACAAGACGCTTTTCACTTTGTAAAACTTCATTTATCATCCCTACTCACACGTTTAGCCACTATAATACATTTATATATAATTACCGCCCCTGGTTGACAATTTGGTCTATCTGAGGGTGATAAGTTCTGTATGTATTCATCTGTCATATCAACAGCACGCTTTTCTCTGTGTAGATAATCCTCGTTATCCTGTTTATGTATCTGCACTGGAAACAAAAGCAAAGAGGCCAATAAGTTTATTTATTAATTATTTTATCTAGTACCTGTTCCAAGTATGGTGTTTTAAAATTATAGGCTACAATATATATATATGTCTAACCGGACATGTACATTTTAACAGTGTAGCCAAAAGTACAAAACAACAGAAATGTACCTGGCAACAGTCAATATCACCAAGGAAACAAAAATCAAAATAAACACTTGTAACTAATGAGACAAAACAAATAAGCATGTACTTGTAACCAAGGAGACAAAACAACAAATCATGTAATTGTAACCAAGGAGACAAAACAAGAAAACATGTACTTGTAACCAAGGAGACAAAACAACAAATCATGTAATTGTAACCAAGGAGACAAAACAACCAAGGAAACAAAACAACAAAAATGTACCTGGCAACAGTCAATATCACCAAGGAAACAAAAATTAAAATATACACTTGTACGAGACAAAACAACAAAACATGTATTTGTAACCAAGAAGACAAAACAACAAAACATGTATTTGTAACCAAGAAAACAAAACAACAAAACATGTACTTGCATCCAAGAAGACAAAACGACGAAACATGTACCTGTATCCAAGGAGATAAAACAACAAAACATGTACTTATCAAAAGACAAGGTAACCAAGGAAATAAAACAACAAACGGTTGTTACGAATTCTAAAACTTAAACTCAAATTCAAGTCCCATACTCTCCAAATTATCAAAGTTTCACTGTAACTGTTTATCTATTAGATAACATCCGTCATGCCTAAGTTTTAATTTTAAGTAATTAACCCGAGATAATTCGCCCATACGGCTGACATCTTGTACAAATATGTTAGATAAGAGTGTTAAATAATACTTTGATTGTTATCGGTAAATCTGTATAAAGGATGCACATGTAATGGACTTCCTTACTTTTATTGTGTCTTGTGGTTGCATTTCTAATACATGTTGACGCATTGTGTTTGGCTTATTACATCGAACAGTGCGAGCTTCTCGGTACGAGAACACTGTGTAATGATACAAGTATCTCTTCTTTATGTATAGGCAGGTCTCAGTGGTCGAGTGGTCTAAGGCATGTGCCTGGTTCGAATCCCGCTTTAGCAGAACCTAGTGTGAATACGTAACGATTGTCAACTCGCTTGCCAAAAACTCTGTGGTTTTCTTCAGATACACCACAAAGCTCTTCACTCCGATTTGTCTGAAATCTTAATTACTATCTATTTCCGATATTAAATATTTGAATTCTTGAATGATTTGATGTCAAATTTTATTCATGTATGACTTTAAGTAGCATGTCTTGCAGTGAACAGTAATATCCAAAACACTACTTGATAATGATAATAGCTACAATAGTTACTTTACTATCTTTGATTTTCAATAATGTACTTTCATAAGAAATATACAAATTTTTTTCAGTTTCAGATTGGTTTAACAAATGAGACTTTTCTTACCGAAAGAGTGAACGGGTGTTTATCATTCCAGTCACGAAAATTTTACTTATATGGAGACGTCGCAAGCTATAGGCGAAGTTGCAGAAAATTTTTCTGTGCGTTGCGCTGATTATATAGCCGGGTCTTTATCGTATAACGCCTGCCGTGACGAAAAACCTTGTTTATTTTAAGTCACTATCCGAAAGAATCATGAATTTCATTTTGTAATGCCACATGTTTTGCGAAAGAACAGTCACTACCAACTTTCGATCGTGGGTCAAACCCAGTCGGGGTTCGAACCCACCACCTCCTTCTTACTCAGCAAGTACATTGCCAACTAAGCTACCGCATTGGTCTCTAACTTAAAGAGCGCTGCTATTAAAACTACTGATGATAATGTTTTCAGTGGCGTGGATTGATGGCGCTGAATGTACAAGTCATTTTTTCCCACTTATACACATGTAGAGGCTGTCAGTTTTTAGGCAGTGAAGGTAATCGATATACCCAGAAAAATAAACGACTAACTGATGATGTTTTGATAAACCATGAAGGGTATCCTTTTCATCTTTTTAAAATTAAGCTTTAACCGTCAACAAAATTTTTTCCATTCAAAATAGAGACACGTCGTCAAGGTCGACGGCTTAAATATGTCAGATGATTGATAAATCTACTATTCTATTGCGGTTATTACATGTCAGCTCATCCATATTCGTAATATGAAGTGTTGTTTTCAAATATTTCTTGTAAACTTAAACCTAATTGTCTATTGATGTAAAATCAGGTCAAAATTAATGTATATACAGACACGAAAAATAGCCGAAACTTGGCTTTTGAGTGACGGAGAAATGGGGAGCTAGTGACGGAGAAATGGGGAGCTAGTGGCGGTTAAAGCTATTGATCTTCTAGAAAAGCTGTCGATATATTTCTAACTTACCGAGCTGCTGAGATGGGAGATGGAGCAGATTCGGCACTAATTCGTTAGTTTAGTGTTTAACTTTCGACAGGTCTGTAAGAGGTTTATTACATTGCATTTACAAAGCAATTTAAAATTTAGTGATTAGGTATTCTGCAAACAGGTATCAGGTACTCCGATGTGTCCTTAACATCGGGTTTATACTAGGATCAAAGCATGTTTATCTACCAGATAGCGTATACGTGATGGGAATTTATCATTTATAATATATATCCCGAAGATGAAGGCAATGAAAATAATATGACCAGTCCCGATATGGTGGGAAATATTTGAAAAGGAGTCTTGTAATAAATGTATGACGTTGACAATATGCAATGTGTTTCTTTTATACTTCTCTTTCATAATACATGTACAGAAAAAAACATGGATTTTTTCTTGGGGGGGGGGGGGGAGGGGATTCAATTTCATTTACCAATGAATTGCACATGAAATATTTTGTCTCGGGCAGACTTTTTTCTGATTGTTGATCATAGCAACCCATACAAGTGAGACTGGCCCAGTCCTTATTTTCTTGTTCGCTCATGGCCCGTTTGTTATAATGTTTTGTAGCCCAGACTTTGTTGTTGATTCTTCTCTGTAGCTAAAAAGTTCAGCAAAGTCTCGTCGCCCGTAATGATGTCAGAAAATTTACGACTGCATTATTTTTATGGAAAAAAAATGCTTAATCAGAATGACACGAATAGTTCCTATTTTATATGCCTGCCAGTTTAGCTATCTACCGGGTAGTGTATCCTTCATCTTGGTGAACAATGGCTTTGCCCTTAGCAATGTTTTTGCAATGGTGGCAGTGCAAGGCCTACGAGAATGAGGGGCATCCACTCTTATATTTCTTAACCCATTTGGTAAATGATAAATATAAAAAAGCATTATGTCCATATACATCACACAATTAATTCCTTATAGATATCTTTAGGAGGAACATTAAGTTTATGTCTAATCAAAATATAGACACGTGCGTTACCAGTATCCCAAGTTATTTTGCCAGGCGTTTTTAAATTATCGTAAATTGTAGGCCTAATTTATACATGTATATCTGTAATATTGTAAATATTGTTTGTCTGTTATCAAATTTGGCATCGATAAAAAGGTGAAGATCTAAACCGGAAAATGAGTATACGTCCACGGGGATTAATACGGATTTATTATTACAATTGCATTTTATATTTGAACCTCCCTTTTATGTTATCGGCCAATAGTTAGAGTTATCGAATAAAATCGATTTCGGCGTATCATAAAGAATCTTAAAATTGATTTCGTTCAATTTATCATTTATAATATATATCCCGAAGATGAAGGCAATGAAAATAATATGACCAGTCCCGATATGGTGGGAAATATTTGAAAAGGAGTCTTGTAATAAATGTATGACGTTGACAATATGCAATGTGTTTCTTTTATACTTCTCTTTCATAATACATGTACAGAAAAAAACATGGATTTTTTCTTGGGGGGGGGGGGGGGGGGGGGGGAGGGATTCAATTTCATTTACCAATGAATTGCACATGAAATATTTGTCTCGGGCAGACTTTTTTCTGATTGTTGATCATAGCAACCCATACAAGTGAGACTGGCCCAGTCCTTATTTTCTTGTTCGCTCATGGCCCGTTTGTTATAATGTTTTGTAGCCCAGACTTTGTTGTGATTCTTCTCTGTAGCTAAAAAGTTCAGCAAAGTCTCGTCGCCCGTAATGATGTCAGAAAATTTACGACTGCATTATTTTTATGGAAAAAAAATGCTTAATCAGAATGACACGAATAGTTCCTATTTTATATGCCTGCAGTTTAGCTATCTACCGGGTAGTGTATCCTTCATCTTGGTGAACAATGGCTTTGCCCTTAGCAATGTTTTTGCAATGGTGGCAGTGCAAGGCCTACGAGAATGAGGGGCATCCACTCTTATATTTCTTAACCATTTGGTAAATGATAAATATAAAAAAGCATTATGTCCATATACATCACACAATTAATTCCTTATAGATATCTTTAGGAGGAACATTAAGTTTATGTCTAATCAAAATATAGACACGTGCGTTACCAGTATCCCAAGTTATTTTGCCAGGCGTTTTTAAATTATCGTAAATGTAGCCTAATTTATACATGTATATCTGTAATATTGTAAATATGTTTGTCTGTTATCAAATTTGGCATCGATAAAAAGGTGAAGATCTAAACCGGAAAATGAGTATACGTCCACGGGGATTAATACGGATTTATTATTACAATTGCATTTATATTTGAACCTCCCTTTTATGTTATCGGCCAATAGTTGAGTTATCGAATAAAATCGATTTCGGCGTATCATAAAGAATCTTAAAATTGATTTCGTTCAATTTATCATTATAATATATATCCCGAAGATGAAGGCAATGAAAATAATATGACCAGTCCCGATATGGTGGGAAATATTTGAAAAGGAGTCTTGTAATAAATGTATGACGTTGACAATATGCAATGTGTTTCTTTATACTTCTCTTTCATAATACATGTACAGAAAAAAACATGGATTTTTTCTTGGGGGGGGGGGGGAGGGGATTCAATTTCATTTACCAATGAATTGCACATGAAATATTTTGTCTCGGGCAGACTTTTTTCTGATTGTTGATCATAGCAACCCATACAAGTGAGACTGGCCCAGTCCTTATTTTCTTGTTCGCTCATGCCCGTTTGTATAATGTTTGTAGCCCAGACTTTGTTGTTGATTCTTCTCTGTAGCTAAAAGTTCAGCAAAGTCTCGTCGCCCGTAATGATGTCAGAAAATTTACGACTGCATTATTTTATGGAAAAAAAATGCTTAATCAGAATGACACGAATAGTTCCTATTTTATATGCCTGCCAGTTTAGCTATCTACCGGGTAGTGTATCCTTCATCTTGGTGAACAATGGCTTTGCCCTTAGCAATGTTTTTGCAATGGTGGCAGTGCAAGGCCTACGAGAATGAGGGGCATCCACCTTATATTTCTTAACCCATTTGGTAAATGATAAATAAAAAAAGCATTATGTCCATATACATCACACAATTAATTCCTTATAGATATCTTTAGGAGGAACATTAAGTTTATGTCTAATCAAAATATAGACACGTGCGTTACCAGTATCCCAAGTTATTTTGCCAGGCGTTTTTTAAATTATCGTAAATTGTAGGCCTAATTTATACATGTATATCTGTAATATTGTAAATATTGTTTGTCTGTTATCAAATTTGGCATCGATAAAAAGGTGAAGATCTAAACCGGAAAATGAGTATACGTCCACGGGGATTAATACGGATTATTTTACAATTGCATTTTATATTTGAACCTCCCTTTTATGTTATCGGCCAATAGTTAAGTTATCGAATAAAATCGATTTCGGCGTATCATAAAGAATCTTAAAATGATTTCGTTCAATTGATCAATGATGTTTTGTTGTTTATGGCAGAAAATCTAATTTCCGGTCACTAATATACAGTGTAAACCTGTAACTATGTAACCGAAATAAGAGATTATCCCTGACTTTAAACCGATAATCTATCTGGTATCAGTTGTTTATCAATTTACATAGTTCAGTAACTCAATAGAGAAATTTAAACTTAAAGACACCAATGTTTTAAAGCACTTAACATTAGTTTAAGATATGTAGGTATTTTATTAACTTTACAATATTTAAAAATCAGTAATATGTCAAACTACTGATTGTAAAACAATTTGGATGGTTCAGGCACTGAAAAAATACTGCAATAAATGCATAAATAACAATTTATATATTTACTAAAAAAACTATGTCATAAATTTCAAATTCGTCTTTCCGTGTGAAAGTGTGTTTATGTATGAGCTGCAAGAAGTCAGGAAAAGTGAAGGAAATGTCTGAATGAAGCACCTGGGCTTGTTTGGCTCCACACATTCGTCCTCGGAATATATTGGCAATATCAATGATTTTACAATCGTCGTTTTCACTATGTGATTATGTACTTTCTTCTGTTCCGTCTATAAAACCTTTTTGTTTTTTGACATGTTTTGTGACACTTTCTAATGTCAAGTAAGTTTATCAAGCTGTTTTGTGGTGTATGCAGCACAACTGTGATACTATATAATGGTTCGTAAGTTACTCAAAGCAATCTAGTAACACGTGCATAATGATTGTTTTTTCTAGTTGCATTCCGATACTGTTTCTTCAATATCCATACACATGAAGCAATATTCATAAACCCGCCATTCATGATAGACTATAAAAAACATGCGTGTTCTGCCTTTCTGTTCATCACTGCAAACCATACAATAAAGCGAAACAGTAAAACCTGGTTTAACGCCGATCTCTATATAAAAACATATGTCCATTTATACCAAGATTTTTAAGGTTAATTTGCTTAATATAATAACCAAAAAAACCTTTATATAAAGACTACCCGTCTATACAGTAAATCTTTCTATAGTGACCACTTCTATGTAAAGATAATTTTTACATATTTTAACCAAAAACAACTTTTATATTCAGACAGCCTGTCCATAAAGTCCATATTTTTATATCTCAGAGGATTGTCTTTTTATGCAGATTTTACTCTACTTCCATACGCATACCACTGCGGTACCTCAGTTGGTAGTGTGCTCGGTCTGACCCACGACTTTAAACTGGGTAGTGACTGTTCTTTTGCCAATGCAAGCACTCGGCATTACGAAATGAAAGTCACGGTCCTTTCGGATGGGAACTTAAAATAAACGAGGTCCCGTGTTACGGTGGGGTTGGCACGCTAAAGAACGCTGCTGTATAATGCCATCAGCGCAATGCAAAGGCAAAATTTCTGCACCTTCGCCTACAGCTTTCGCCATCTCGATATAAGTGAGATATTATTGACTGGGACGTTAAACACCATTACTAAACTCAACTCTACTTTTATACGCGATAGTTTTAATGATATAACGCAGTATAAAACAGCTGAATGAAATAACTATATGCATGTAAGGTTCTTATAGTTTCTATCCGTTGTTGGTGACATAAATCTTGCCATCAACTCTTTACAACCTTTCTAATAATCTAGATCATGTAAAATCATTAAATTTCGCAGTATCTTAATTTTTCGTTGTTTTGGTGGATACCTAGTATTCTTACCCATGAATTTACATTCTAATGTTTATACATTATAGAAATCACGGACCCGGAACTTACAACTCCACAAAATTGCATTTTTGTAAGTACGACGAAATTTTGATACCGCGAAATAAATGATTTTTTCAACATTGAGAAAATTGTGTAGGTATGTTTTATTAATAGCTACATCAAATACACATGTAAAGCACGTGTACTTGGTGTGACGGTTGTCTTCAGTTACACCCACGAGTTCGAGATACGCAATTAGCATTTTTTATCCTGATAAGTTTTAATTGCAATTAATCGTCTATTTTGACATGTATAAGAAATGGTGTAATTTCTACACTTATGATTACCGAAACAGCACGGGGGCTTATAGACAATTTGTCTTTCGTATCAGAACTTAAAGTAATTTGCACATTTATTACCAACTGTATTGATGTTGTTTATTATGAAAAAAAACCCAACATTTTGTTCATTTGCATTGAAGGAATGTCAAACTTGAGAAGATATATCAGCTTTTTTTTTGCATGTGGATGAATGAAACATCATGCCTAATTCTGTCAATCAATGCTTCAAATTGATCAGCTTCCAAGTGTTTCATAATTAGTGGAAATACTTTTTTATATTTTGTACCTGACTGCACAAAATTGTTATTTTAGAGAAAAATGATAATTAATAAACTTACCATGACAAGAGGTGTATTGAAACAATATAATTAACGTTGTAAAATATCCTGTGTAAAACATGACTTCAGAGTTCCTAAGATACTATGTAATTGTAGGTTGTACTGATTCAAGTCATTTATATATACCACGTTATGTAAACATCGTGTTTAAACATATAATCACTCGCTGTTTGTAAATATGCATCTACATTGTCTACAGCTAAATGACGGCAGTATTGCACAAGGACAAATACTGTTTATTGAGGTGGGTATTGCACCGTGTCAAACAGCTGATAAGATATTTTTAAAAAAAGTTTTATGACAACAAATCGATTTATAACTATGTATTTAATGTTTAATAATATATAAAAATGTATAAAAATATGTCACAGGTGATAAGTGACGGTAGCTAGACAGGTGTTTACCCTTCCGGAGCACGCGACATCTCTTCCCTTGTGGGAAATTCGCATGTTGAACGTATTTCATTTTAACTTAAGTTTCTGCATTGTGATTTGAACATGGACCGGTATATGCTAGTGTTTGTTTTAAAACGCTTAATCATTTTATATTTTAATGGTTTTATTTTGGAAAATGTACGTCTAGATTTTTTATGGCTAAATCTAAAATGCATATTTTAATGTCAATGTATTTTATTGTGACAAAAACACCTCACATGTTTAAGTCAAAATAAAACCATTATACATGATCTTGTCATGATCATGTCCGTAACCTACACAATGTACTCACTCCTAAGTCGGGTGTATTATAATCAGTAATCTCAATATGTGTTTGTCATATTTCTCTATTTATCACAACGGTAGTTCAGTGACAGAGTACTCGCTTCGTATGTGGGAGGTCGTGGGTTTGAACCCTGACTTGGTCTGACCAAGACTTGAAAAAATGTAGTGACTGTTTCGCCAAGCACTCGGTATTTAGAAATGAAAGTCACGGGGGTCTGTAACAACACCTACTGAAGTCCGGACTTCATTAGGCGTTGGACTTCATTAGGAGTTGTTAAAGTGGTCCTTCGGAAGAGACCACAAAAAACCGATGTACCGTGTCACACCTGCTGTGGAACGTAAAAACCTCCCTAAACATTCTAAAAATTCTTAACTTGGATGCAAAACCCATTTAATACAATCAATCTCTATTTCGGCTGTTTTTTGTATCACTGTTTACATGTATTGTTATTTTTTGTCCTTTTTACTGTTTGTTTTTCTCATTCTTGTTACCAACTTCTGTTCTAAGTTACAATAATTTGTCGTGTACAACCAATTCGCTTTTCGTTTTTTATATATTATATGCATATTTCATTCGTGTACATCGGATGTTGCAAGGCGTGTTCTTCATTGCGTACATGTCTATATCATATTTGATAACGGTGTTGGTTTACGTCCCATCAGCAATATTTTATATATTTTATATCTACCTACATATATTTATCATTAATATCATGGAACTGAAATGAACGCAACAATTATATTGTGCACTTTTTTGTGAGTGTTTTGCCTTTAAAATAGTGCAATTGTTTGAAAATTACACTTGTAGCAAGTTATGAAGTCCATTATGTAGGTAGCTATATAACACGCCATCCAGTAGAGGTCTGCGTTAAGGCATAAAATTTTCAACGCGCGTTCAAGAGCGTGGACAGGTCAAAACTTTGAGAAACTTAAGATTTGACGTTTATCGCTTTATGAAGAACGAATATATGACGACAAGCAATAATAAACTTGCAATATGGTTCTTTTATGACAATAGATAAAACAAAACAAACATTTATATCGTTAGTTAACTGTTAATTAACTGGATTACTCTATTTGTATTTATGATTCTTCCATCTGAAACACATATATACGGTTTTAGTAACATCTTGTTCACGTTACATATACGTTTTTATGATAATTGATAATGTTTAAGATAGCATGTCTAGGAATGTACAGATGGTAACTCAGAATATAACGAAACATTGTCAAAGAGAAAGTGTTATGTTTTTACACGTAGGTAAGGAATGCGCTCCAAATAATCTTAAAGACGCTGTCGAACATTTAAGACTGGTGATGTAAAAATATTATAGTATAATTTATAGTTATTAAATTATAAGAGGGTTTAAAATTTCATATGACTATCTTCTTTTTTTTATGTCCATCCGGTTTTTCAAGTCATTGACCGAAAACTCCCATATAGGTTAATATTTTAAACACATAATGAAATTAACGTTATATGATTTTTGTGTTTAATTCTGTAATATTTGTACAAGGGACTGACAACAAATATGTCCACCTAAACGAAGTGGGGGCACAAAATGTTAACTCCATTTCTTCCGTAAACATTTAGTCCTCCATTCTTTTTAGAAACCTATTAATATTCACCAGAACTGTTTTGGGATGGAGTACATGTAGATTTACATTTGGCTACTCTTATTTTCATATGCAGGGTTTGTTTGGAGAGACTTTTTAAATGAAATCCCTTTTCAGTTGTTATAACTTATATTTGTAATGTATTAAGCTAAACTTATTGGTTTGTTTTATTTGTGAAAATGGCATTAGAATATTACAGCAGTATTCAGAGGTAACATCTAACTATTTTGGTTTGGGTGTTAAAAACTGCGCAGGTCTTTACGTTGTACGTGCTCAATAACCTGGGACCTGGGCAATATTTCAATACCTATTGTAGCAATGAAATATTTTGCATTTGATGCGGTTGATTATGTTCAAATTATTAATCAAAATAAATGATACATTTTGTGTTTGTTATTTAAGTTCCTGCACAGGAACTTGTAATTAATGTTTAAACTATACTATACTATCCAGCACTAAAAAAATAACAAGGACAGACACTCGACCATGACCAGTTGCTTAATTTATTACCAGGCCAGGGATCCACTTCTAGATCGCAATTTTCAAATTTTATATTGAATTTCGCACAAATGCACGACTGATATCGAATCCTGGTATTATATATTCTCCCCGTTAATATAATTATAATGTATTTACACATGCTTTATATCTATAAAGTAAATCGATTTTACACTAAATCATTCTAAACAGTGAAATAGTTTAATAAATAAACTGAAAATATTATCGATAAATAAACTGAATGTATTATCAATAAATAGTTTTAAAAAATAACAAAAGAATAATGAAATATTGCTTAGTAGTATATGCCTACTCGCGGGATGAATAAATTTACTCGCGGAGAAGATATGTTGACTCCGGGTTATTGCAAGCCTAGGCGTATCAGGGCCCTCAAAAAGTTTTATGGTCGTCGTAACAGTATTGTTAATAAGTTTGATGTATCTGTGTCAAGGATTGCCCTGTAAATATTTGACCTCCCATTGTCCCATGTTCCTTTCACACAATTTTGATTACACAAGTGGCGGGTGTAGCTAGCTAAACAAGAGGTGCTTACCCTTCCAGAGCACACGGCCTCACTTCCCTGGGGGAAGTTCACGTATCTTGCCTAACTTGTCAGTTCAAAAGTTTTTACTTTGCTTCTTGATTGTGATTCGGACATGGATTATGTATGTTTGTTTTTGATTATTTGTATTTTTATTTAAAATCAAGAGAGGGTATGCGTTAAATAAATATACCAGTCACATAGTTCACAGTTTTGAAGTATATTATTGCTAATGTTATCTTTACTGCATGGTTATATTGTTCTTATGCAACCTAATTAGATATATATATCTGATATTTTCATAAATTTTATGATTTCATTATCTGTAGTTAAATGATTTCGTTGAAGCACCAATTAAACTGTTCTTATCAAAATTGTTCTTCTAATGAGACTCGTCGCTGTACCACGTGATCAATACCTGTTAACGTTTGTTTTGGGACGTTTTGGAAAACGTTAATTTCGCAAACGTTCGGAATAACGTCGTATTTAAAACGACATCTTATACGATTCCATATCCATTGAAAATAAATGTTCCGCACAAATTTAAGAGGGCATCTTGTAGTACAGCGGCGAAGCCCAAATGGGTTTTAATAGCCGGCTTATATTCCTCGTCGCCATTTACATGTAGAACATAAGAACTACTGATTTATTGGTTAAATATCTATATTTATGCTTTAAACGATTTCTCGGTTTTTAAATACGAAAAAACCCGTATTGGTAGTATTATTGCAAACACATTCAGGACGTCAAAAACGGCTTTAATTTCCTTAGCCGTTTCATCAAAGTTACGCCAAATTAGCCTACCTTTCTATGAATCTAGGTCTACACTGTTACTTACACAAATATGGAGAAAAGAGTGAACATTTACATGACGTGAAAATTGACGTTTTGTTTTGTTTTACGGTTCACGGTGTCGCCTTCTAGAGCCTAGGTTTTTTTCCTACCCTAGTATGAAAAGATATGTCAATTCTCCTTGTTGCAGGTCGCAAGCGGTAGTCTTTTCCGAGCATTTTGATTATCTGTACCACCGACTCATTTCGTGAAAGAATCTAGACTGGGTAGTAAAACGCATTTACTAAACTTCACTCCTATAGCGACAGCATTATCCTTGCTACATAATGTAGACATAATATGCATACAGTGAATGCTACTATGAATTTTCAGTTGCGACTGGATGTTGATAAATTTCCTTCCAGTGCACTCTATTCTACGATGGTGCATAGGTGACAGCAAACATACACTTTTAATTTGAAAAGTGTATAGAAAACGCTATACACCGTTACATTAATTTTCTAAAAGTGTATAGTTGTAAAGGTAAAAGTGTATAGAAAAACCTATACACATTCACGTTTAAAAAAGTTTTTAGTTGAATAAGTAAAAGAGTAACAGAAACTATACACATTTACATTTCTAGAGTGGTAGCTGTAATTTTCAGATAAATGTCAAAGGTGTTTTATTAATATTTCTCTATTGGATTTCCTTTTGGTACGCCTGGTACACGCATTGTTAAAAGGAAAATAAATAGTAGAAAACATCAACCGTAAATTGTCGAGTTTTCAAAAAACAAAAACAAAAACAAAACAAAACTCGTATTTCTTTAACAAACTCTGGCGTCAATGCACTAATCTATGACGTTGAATATATTATTATCTTTTCATTTTTTGAAAATTAATTCGTTATACAAGGTGAAAACTATATTCCCCCAAAACGAGTATTTTTGCACAATTTCCATAATAATGCAACAGGTATTTTAAAAATTCTTAAATTATCATTTCCTGCTTTATATTCACATTGTGTAGGTAATTTCATAATTATTGTACCCCTCTTTCACGTTTTTTCGACATAATAGCTTTCACTTGAATTTTCCTACTTAGATAACCCTTAAGGTTTAATCAAATTACACGTGTTTATAAAGGCAAAAGTCAGGGCTATAGTTTTTGTAGTATTTTTATGAAATAATACATTCAAAAGTAGCACATGACAGTAGCAATAATTCGATCTATATAAGAATATAGCAGGTTTTTCTTCTGCGACAATATTTTAACTCAATGCTCAGCTTACATGAAAAATAGTAAAGGATAAAAATCGATGATAACTGAAACAAAAACAGCTAACTTGTCCATCGGCCTTTTCATTAGTATCCTCCATTACCCTAAGTTCGTGCAGCTAAGGAAAAAATTGAATACATTTTGTAAAAGATAACAGCAAATCAAAATCATTCTTCCTACCTTTGAAACCATTTTTTTCTGACAAAAAATAACTGTTTTGTTTAAATATACCAAAAATCCCTCTGCTGTTGGCTTTAGATAGTCTGTCAATAAAAGATGGCTGCAGTAAAAAGTGTGCACTAATATTATGCACTTTTTGGAAATCCTCCAATCCAAGAGCACTAATAATTATGTTTCTGTCTTCAGTCCACCAACAACCTAGATAACATAGTTTTTTAATACATAGAAAAATGTTATGTGGGAAGAACTAAAGTGTTTATTTTCCGTTATTGTCCCTCTCGTCCCATTTAGTTGCCATAGGGACAGGAAACTGAAGATCATAAACTTGTGGTATTTAGGAAGAAACTAACAGAAAGACAGCAAGTTACATAACCCCTTGCTACATATTTTAGCGTGAACACAACTTACTTAACAAGTGCACAAAAATGTTTGTTTGGCAGAAAAGACAAGTTCTGAAAATCTGACGTGTACATGAAATTGATAAGAAACACTGTCAACTTTAATGATTCAGGGATTCAATGATTTAGGTTTGGTTAAACTTCTGATGTGGTTAGACCCATATACGAGAGAAACTGTGGCAGATGATACATTGTTGGTCATTTAGATTTTTATTCTATTAAAAGCAATTTAAGCAGTGAGAACAAATAGACATAGTGACAATGGTGACCTTTTGCTAATATTTCACCTTTTTATGCATCATGTGCTTATTTTTTTCATATGAAATCACATGATTCTCTGACATTACTGAATAGTTTGACCTTTGCAGCTGTTATATTTCACCAACATAACAAAATGTAGCTAAAATTCCCTGGAAACAAGACTGTTCTTTCGCCAAATACTCGGCATTTACAAATAAAAATCCTTTGAAAGATAACCTTAAAAACCGATGTCCCGTTTCACGACAATGATGACACGTAAAAGAACCCTTCTTGCACCTTGCACCGAGCACACTTCAAAATTAAAACGTTTCTACCACTTTGTCTATAGCTGGTGACGTATCGATATAAATGGCATATTC
Source organism: Anadara kagoshimensis (assembly GCA_021292105.1). NCBI lineage: Eukaryota > Metazoa > Mollusca > Bivalvia > Arcoida > Arcidae > Anadara > Anadara kagoshimensis. Next base: position 12,913,168 of record CM037865.1, read on the forward strand.
TTGACTGGGACGTTAAACCCCATTCAATTAAACAATCAAAATCAGCTTGATATATATATATATATATATATATATATATATTATATATATATATTATATATATATAATATATATATATACATTGTATTATATATGATTAGGATGCGCAGCAATTTTTATTAAAGCTACGGAGTGTATTAGCTGAAAAAATACGATATATGAATGTTTGACACTTAGAATTAAGTTAAAATAGTATTGGATATATACAAAGGAAAAAAAGCAAATTTAAGCTGAAGAATATGGAAGATTTGCGTTTAATTGTTAAAAGTTTGCTTTGCAAATTCTGAATATATATATATATATATATATATATATATATTGCCTTTTAAAGGGAAATTTACTCCTTTAATATCCACAAAATATAATGACATGATACTGCAAAGGCTAATAATGTAAAACGCCCTACAAAACAGATTTGATTGGAGATGTTTATCTAGTGCGTCATATAGGTCTATGTAGAATTCATAGCAAGTGAATAAATGTTCAATCAATCTCTTTAGTTTGTTAATGCTTCTCCGACTTCAAGAGTTTTTAAAACTCCGAGTTGTCTCCCTTTCTATAGAAAGGTGCAACCACTTTTATTGGAGGTCTGTTAATGTAGTCAGTGTGAGATCTATAATAAGATATTTCCAAAAAAATATTATATAATAGTATACTGTTAAAAATGTAAAATAAGGGTTACAACTTAAATAAGAGATACTTGTATTTAGTACAGAGTTAAAAGGCATTAGTCAAACTTAAAGCCAGGTTGGACAGTTTTGGCCAAACAAACCAACTTCCGACTAGGTATTTCTTTTTACCCAGTATGTTCTATAACTTAATACCAACGTGCTTTTATCTTATTTTTTGTATTTCAATAATGGCCTGTGGTGTGTTCTTAGTCATTTTGCCTTTTGGTAGCTATACTCTATCAATCTGTGTATTTCGAAGCGAAAACATAGTTGCCTCAACAAATAATAAACAAGTTTGCTGACACATGAACCAGAAGTACCTGTGGTAAGGCGTTCTGCGACTACTACCGATGTCATGCTGTCTGTTGGAGTTTTCTGTGAGCCTCGTTTCGTGTTGCTGTATGTATTGCCTAGTTAAAACCAGTAAAAGATTAACACAATGATCGTTGTTAATGAAATGTTATGTAGAATACCACATTAATATCATAGAACATATAGCATGAGAAGATTCCTAATATTTTATCTTTCAACAGATTAAATAATAAAAGTATATACACACGTACAGTCAAATCTGTATATATAAAGGTCATCCAAGGGAAACAGTAAAAATGATCCAAATCATATGATAAGTATTATAAATATTACAGTCCAACCTGCCGTAAAGGCCACCTCTATATAAAGGCCACCTGCTTATAAATGGCCAGTAGAATTGCACCCCTATTGTTCTTTATTTATATAATTTGAACCTGTATATAAAGGCCACCTGCCTATTAAGGTTACATTTGCTGTTTCCCTTGGGTGGCCTTTAGAGACAGGTTTGACTGTATTTCTAAAAATACTATTATATGTGTTTTTAAGTCTATTTCCTATATTTTTATATGTTTTATTAAATGTTTCTCTTGATGTGTACGTGATATAATTGTTACGTCATGCTTATTTAGTTATACTGATGTCAAAATTATGTAAAATCATTAAACATGAACTATCTCTATCAAAGATAAAAGCAAATCGCGACAATTAGGACTTTATATACAGGTTCAAATAATATGAATAAAGAACTATTGGGATACATTCTACTGGCCTTTATAAGCACGTGACCCTTATATATAGAGGTGGTCTTTAAGGCAGGTTGGACTGTAGTTTTAACGTCTGATAATCAATACTCCTTTAATTTTTAGTTTTGATTTTAACTTTTAACTGTGGCGGGGAAAACTAGCTAGCTAGAGGACGTTCACCGTTTATGAGACTGATCTCAATTCGCTAGTGGAAGTCCACCTGTTTTACTGAACTTGTCAGTTTTCATAGTTGTAACTTTGGTTTTTGGTTTAAGATTTTAAAAATGACCCGGTAGCTATTAGAATGTGGTTGATAGAAACAACAGGAATTCGCCTTGTATTATTTTGTGTTTTGTCAACGATGATATGTGAATAAAAACTGGGAACACCACTATAATAGCTTCCCCTTAAATGAAAATGCCCTGAAATAAAAGTTGTATAGCAAGTTTAACTGTTTCTATGGGAACAAAATCAACAGAATACAAAACATACAGGACAAGTAATCACAGAAAAATACAGAGAAACAATTTAAAACATAACAAAAATACATGTAAAGTCAAACATGTCTATAAAGGCTACCCAAGGGAACCAGTAAAATTGGTCTATATGGGCAGGTGGCCTTTATAAAAAGGTTCAAATAATATGAATAAAGAGCTGTTGAGATACTATTCTACTAGCCTTTATAAGCAGGTTACCTTTATATAGAGGTGACCAGGTCTCGTCCTTTTTTCGTAGTCGTATCATTCCCCGTCGCGTAAGCGCGACTCGTAGTGATACGGCTACAAAAAAAGGACTTGACCTGATACCGAGGGTTGTACAAACACACTGTATATATAATATTATATATCATATCGAACTGCGAGGGGAAAGTCAGAAAGTTCATAGAACAGCGTATTCAGCCAAGCGTAACACACATTTTCTTTACTTATTTAGACAACACAACATTCCGCCATTTTTAACATATTAAGTTTATTTGTCACAACATATCTGTGTAATTCTCAAAAGCATTTAAAGTTGGTGACCATCAAGCAATGATGGAAAATCAAAATGTTGAGCTTAGGGCAGTAATAAAGTTCCTAACAGTAGAGGGATCAAATGCCAAAGAAATTCACCGGCGAATAGCCGAGGTGTACGGTTACAGTGGTCCTGCCTATTCCACAGTGGCAAATTTAAACGTGGGCGCACCTTACTGAAGGATGACCCACGATCAGGTCGGCCAGCTGATGCCATCACAAAGGAAATTGTCACGTCTGTGGAGACCCTCATCATAAATGATTGTCGAATTAGTATTGATTACATAGCTAGGGAGTGTGACATTTCACATGGAAGTGTATACACGGTTATCCAAGAGCATCTTGGAATGTCAAACGTATCCGTAAGATGGGTCCCCAGAAATCTTAATGTGCAGGATCGCTTCCAAAGACTCCAGTCAAGCCGGGAGCTTCTTGGCATTTATGATGATAACCAGGAGAGCTTCCATTTACGTTTAGTAACGGGTGATGAAACATGGATTCATCATTGGGACCCAGAAACCAAAAAAGAGTCCATGCAATGGAAGCACCCTGGCTCACCCCCACCAAAGAAATTCAAAACCCAACCAACAGCTGGCAAAGTCATGGCCACTGTGTTTTGGGATTCAAAGGGTGTTCTGTTAATCAATTATAAACCTGCTGGAATCTCTATCACTGGGGCTAACTATGAGCTTACTATGAGCGTAATTCAAGTGGCAGAAAGAAAAAATTGTCTATGAGGTCTACACTTTATATTCAAGAAAGTCCATAGTATGCATAGTATGCAATCTCCAGTGTTCGTGTAACGGAAGCTTTTCGAAGCGACCGTGTGATGTTGATAGTCTCAGTGACTGAAGTTTAGAGGCATGTAAACATTAAATAAATTGTCACGCCTTGGATACGACTTATAATTTTGGTTGGTGAAGTCAGTAACACTTAGACATTACAATTAGCAAGCAAACATCACCATATAATGTCAAAAAACACAATTGATCATCGACAGCCAGGGAAAAAAACATCAAAGAGTTTGAATACAAATCGCATATGCAAGATATAACAACAACAATTTCCCTGGTGTACGCTTAGCTGCAATTCTTGCAAAATCATAACAACGTTAACCACCTAGCTGGGATTTTAGTTTATGAATAAAACAAATTAAAGCCGTAATAACGCTAATATAAAGGCGTAGGCGTTATAACGCGAAATAAAGGCGTTATAACGCGATTTTTTTTATATCTGTGACCTTGACCCTTGAACTCATTGCCTTTATGAATATATCAAAATGATTGTGAGGCCAATACATAATCTTTAATAGTTTTTGAGAAATTTAGCAATTTCAATATTGTTTTGCATCTGTGACCTTCACCTTTTTCTATACATCAAAATCATCGTTGTTTCAGTACGCACAACATTCTAATATACATGCCTATACACAAGGTTATTAGTTTTCAAGATAATTAACCATTTCAGTATCCTTTCGCATCTGTGACCTTGGACTTTGAACCCATGGTCTTAATCTGTATATCAAAATGATTGTTGATTCAATACTTAAACATTCTAATATATAAACGTCTATACAGAAAGTTTATAGTTTTCGAGATAATTAACCATTTCAGTATTGTTTTGTATCTGTGACCTTGACCTTTGAAGTCATGACCCTTTTCTGTACATCAAAATCATCGTTGTATCAATACGCACACCATTCTAATATACATGCCTATACAAAAAGTTAATAGTTTTCAAGATAATTAACCATTTCAGTATTATTTCGCATCTGTGACCTTGACCTTTGAACCCATGACCTTAATCTGTATATCAAAATGATCGTTATATCAATACTAACATTCTTATACATATGTCTATACAAAAAGTTTATAGTTTTTGAGATAATAAACCATTTAGGTATTGTTTCGAATCTGTGACCTTGATCTTTGAACTTATGACTTTTTTCTATACATCAAAATGAACGTTGTATCAATACCAATAACATTTTAATATACATGCCTATGCAAAAAGTTTATAGTTTTGCAGATAATAATTAAAATCAGAGGTCTAAAAAATTAGGTCATGACCTTCACAATTGACCTTGACCCCATTTTGAATTACAAGAATGTGTCAAAACTAAAAATCCCATGTCATTATCTGGTCAAATAGTCAAGTTATAACAATTTGAAGCTATTTTACGATTTTGTTTTAAATTGAACGCAAAAACGCTTAATTTTTTTGTCCGAATTTCACACAATGAACAAACTACAGGCTTAAGACCCTAGAGAAGCCAAATATCACATCAGATTTTTTCTCCGATCATTGGTTTCAAAGAAGATTTTTTTTAAGATTATTGGACCTCTAGGTCACTTTGACCTAGTTATGGTAGCCATGGCAACGCCACGAACACATTTAAATTGCACCGGCCCATATGTACTTCTCATCAAGTTTCATTGAAATCTGTCTTGTAGTTTCAGAGGAGATGTCGAAAATAGGTGTTAAACCCCATTCAATTAAACAATCAAAATCAGCTTGATATATATATATATATATTATATATATATATATATATATATATATATATATATACATTGTATATATATATGATTAGGATGCGCAGCAATTTTTATTAAAGCTACGGAGTGTATTAGCTGAAAAAATACGATATATGAATGTTTGACACTTAGAATTAAGTTAAAATAGTATTGGATATATACAAAGGAAAAAAAAGCAAATTTAAGCTGAAGAATATGGAAGATTTGCGTTTAATTGTTAAAAGTTTGCTTTGCAAATTCTGAATATATATAATATATTATATATATATATATATATATATATATATATATATATATATATATATATATATATATATATATATTGCCTTTTAAAGGGAAATTTACTCCTTTAATATCCACAAATATAATGACATGATACTGCAATGGCTAATAATGTAAAACGCCTTACAAAACAGATTTGATTGGAGATGTTTATCTAGTGCGTCATATAGGTCTATGTAGAATTCATAGCAAGTGAATAAATGTTCAATCAATATCTTTAGTTTGTTAATGCTTCTCCGACTTCAAGAGTTTTTAAAACTCCGAGTTGTCTCCCTTTCTATAGAAAGGTACAACCACTTTTATTGGAGGTCTGTTAATGTAGTCAGTGTGAGATCTATAATAAGATATTTCCAAAAAAATATTATATAATAGTATACTGTTAAAATGTAAAATAAGGGTTACAACTTAAATAAGAGATACTTGTATTTAGTACAGAGTTAAAAGGCATTAGTCAAACTTAAAGCCAGGTTGGACAGTTTTGGCCAAACAAACCAACTTCCGACTAGGTATTTCTTTTTACCCAGTATGTTCTATAACTTAATACCAACGTGCTTTTATCTTATTTTTTGTATTTCAATAATGGCCTGTGGTGTGTTCTTAGTCATTTTGCCTTTTGGTAGCTATACTCTATCAATCTGTGTATTTCGAAGCGAAAACATAGTTGCCTCAACAAATAATAAACAAGTTTGCTGACACATGAACCAGAAGTACCTGTGGTAAGGCGTTCTGCGACTACTACCGATGTCATGCTGTCTGTTGGAGTTTTCTGTGAGCCTCGTTTCGTGTTGCTGTATGTATTGCCTAGTTAAAACCAGTAAAAGATTAACACAATGATCGTTGTTAATGAAATGTTATGTAGAATACCACATTAATATCATAGAACATATAGCATGAGAAGATTCCTAATATTTTATCTTTCAACAGATTAAATAATAAAAGTATATACACACGTACAGTCAAATCTGTATATATAAAGGTCATCCAAGGGAAACAGTAAAAATGATCCAAATCATATGATAAGTATTATAAATATTACAGTCCAACCTGCCGTAAAGGCCACCTCTATATAAAGGCCACCTGCTTATAAATGGCCAGTAGAATTGCACCCCTATTGTTCTTTATTTATATAATTTGAACCTGTATATAAAGGCCACCTGCCTATTAAGGTTACATTTGCTGTTTCCCTTGGGTGGCCTTTAGAGACAGGTTTGACTGTATTTCTAAAAATACTATTATATGTGTATTTTAAGTCTATTTCCTATATTTTTATATGTTTTATTAAATGTTTCTCTTGATGTGTACGTGATATAATTGTTACGTCATGCTTATTTAGTTATACTGATGTCAAAATTATGTAAAATCATTAAACATGAACTATCTCTATCAAAGATAAAAGCAAATCGCGACAATTAGGACTTTATATACAGGTTCAAATAATAAGAATAAAGAACTATTGGGATACATTCTACTGGCCTTTATAAGCACGTGACCCTTATATAGAGGTGGTCTTTAAGGCAGATTGGACTGTAGTTTTAATTTAAGTGAAAACCGATACTAAATAACGTCTGATAATCAATACTCCTTTATTTTAACTTTTAACTGTGGCGGGAAAACTAGCTAGCTAGAAGACGTTCACCGTTTATGAGACTGATCTCAATTCGCTAGTGGAAGTCCACCTGTTTTACTGAACTTGTCAGTTTTCATAGTTGTAACTTTGGTTTTTGGTTTAGGATTTTAAATATGGACCGGTAGCTATTAGAATGTGGTTGATAGAAACAACAGGAATTCACCTTGTATTATTTTGTGTTTTGTCAACGATGATATGTGAATAAAAACTGGGAACACCACTATAATAGCTTCCCCTTAAATGAAAATGCCCTGAAATAAAAGTTGTATAGCAAGTTTAACTGTTAACGTTTCTATGGGAACAAAATCAACAGAATACAAAACATACAAGACAAGTAATCACAGAAAAATACAGAGAAACAATTTAAAACATAACAAAAATACATGTACAGTCAAACATGTCTATAAAGGCTACCCAAGGGAACCAGTAAAAGTGGTATAAATGGGCAGGTGGCCTTTATATACAGGTTCAAATAATATGAATAAAGAGCTGTTGGGATACTTTTCTACTAGCCTTTATGAGCATGTGACCCTTATATAGAGGTGACCAGGTCTCTTCCTTTTTTCGTAGTCGTATCACTCCTCGTTACGCAAGCGGCTACGGCTACGGAAAAAAGACTTTACCTGATACCGAGGGTTGTACATACACACTGTGTATATAATATTACATATCATATCGAACTACGAGGGGAAGTCAGAAAGTTTATAGAACAGCGTATTCAGCCAAGCGTAACACACATTTTCTTTACTTATTTAGACAACACAACATTCCGCCATTTTTAACATATCAAGTTTTTTTGTCACAACATATTTGTGTAATTCTCAAAAGCATTCAAACTTGGTGACCATCAAGCAATGATGGAAAATCAAAATGTTGAGTTTAGGGCAGTAATAAAGTTCCTTACAGTAGAGGGATCAAATGCCAAAGAAATTCACCGGCGAATGGCCGAGGTGTACGGTTACAGTGGTCCTTCCTATTTCACAGTGCCAAAATGGTCAGCCGAATTTAAACGTAGGCGCATCTCACTGAAGGATTACCCACGGTCAGGTCGGCCAGCTAATGCCATCATAAAGGAAATTGTCACTTCTGTGGAGACCCTCATCATAAATGATTGTCGAATTAGGATTGATTACATAGCTAGGGAGTGTGACATTTCACATGGAAGTGTATACACGGTTATCCACGAGCATCTTGGGATGTCAAAAGTATCCGTAAGATGGGTCCCCAGAAACCTTAATGTGCAGGATCGCTTCCAAAGACTCCAGTCAAGTAGGGAGCTTCTTGGCGTTTATAATGATAACCCGGAGAGCTTCCATTTACGTTGAGTAACTGGTGATGAAACATGGATTCATCATTGGGACCCGGAATCCAAAAAAAAAAAAAAAAATGAGTCTATGCAATGGAAGCACCCTGGCTCACCCCCACCAAAGAAAGTCAAAACCCAACCATCAGCTGGCAAAGTCATGGCCACTGTGTTTTGGGATTCTAAGAGTGTTCTGTTAATCAATTATAAACCTGCTGGAATCTCTATCACTGGGGCTTACTACGAGCGTAATTCAAGTGATAATGGCAGAAAGAAAAAACTGTCTATAATTTTCAAAGCGACCGTGTGATGTTGATAGTCTCAATGACTGAAGTTTAGAGGTATGTAAACACTAAATAAATTGTCAAGCCTTGGATACGTCTTATAACTTTGGTTGGTGAAGTCAGTAACACTTAGACATTACAAATAGCCAGCAAACATCACCATATAATGTCAAAAAACAATTGATCATCGACAGCCAGGGAAAAATCGCCAACCCCCTTGGCGGTCTTACAGTTTTATAAGGTAATTGAAAAAAAACATCAAAGAGTTTGAATACAAAACGCATATGCAAGATATAACAACAATAAGTATTATTTTCGCCGATATACGCTTAGCTGCAATTCTTGCAAAATCATAACAACCACCTAGCTGGGATTTTAGTTTATGAATAAAAAATTAAAGGCGTAATAACGCTAATATAAAGGCTTATAACGCGAAATAAAGGCGTTATAATGCGAATTAAAAGGCGTTATAACGCAATTTTTTTTATATCTGTGACCTTGACCCTTGAACTCATGGCCTTTATAAATATATCTAAATGATTGTGAGGCCAATACATAATCTTGTAACATACATGCCTATACAAAGAGTGTATAGTTTTTGACAAATTTAGAAATTTTAATATTGTTTTGCATCTGTGACCTTCACCTTTGAACCCATGACCTTTTTCTATACATCAAAATCACCGTTGTATCAATACTCACAACATTCTAATATACATGCCTGTGCACAAAGTTATTAGTTTTCAAGATAATTAACCATTTCAGTATTCTTTCGCATCTGTGACCTTGACCCTTGAACCCATGGTCTTAATCTATATATCAAAATGATTGTTAATTCAATACTTAAACATTCTAATATATAAATGTCTATACAGAAAGTTTATAGTTTTCGAGATAATTAAGCATTTCAGTATTGTTTTGTATCTGTGACTTTGACCTTTTGAGCCCATGACCCTTTTCTGTACATCAAAATGATTGTTGAATCAATACCTACAATATTCTAATATACATGCCTATACAAAAAGTTAATAGTTTTCAAGATAATTAACCATTTCAGTATTATTTCGCATCTGTGACCTTGACCTTTAAACCCATGACCTTAATCTATATATCAAAATGATCGTAACATCAATACTAACAATATTCTAATACATATGTCTATACAAAAAGTTTATAGTTTTCGAGATAATAAACCATTTAGGTATTGTTTCGAGTCTGTGACCTTGATCTTTGAACTCATGACCTTTTTCTATACATTAAAATGATCGTTATATCAATACCAACAACATTCTAATATACATGCCTATGCAAAAAGTTTATAGTTTTGCAGATAATAATTAAAAACAGAGGTCTAAAAAATTAGGTCATGCCTTCACAATTGACCTTGACCACATTTTGAAGATAATTACAAGAATATGTCAGAACTAAAAATCCCATGTCATTATCTGGTCAAATAGTCAAGTTATAACAATTTGGAGCTATTTTACGATTTTTTTCAAAATTAAACGCAAAAACGCTTAACTTTTTTAGTCTGAATTTCACAAAATGAACAAACTACATGCTTAAGACCCTAGAGAAGCCAAATATCACATCAGATTTTTTCTCAAAGCATTGGTTTCAAAGAAGATTTTTTAAAGAATTTTGGACCCCTAGGTCACTTTGACCTAGTTATGGTAGCCATGGCAACGCCAAGAACACATTTAAATTGCACCGGCCCATAAGCTTCATTGAAATCTGTCTTGTAGTTTCAGAGGAGATGTCGAAAATAGGTGTTAACGACGCACGCACACACGCACACACACCCACGCACACACAGTACAGGCCCGTCGAAAGTTTAACGCCCTGTTGACGAAAAGGAGCCGAGACTCGGCTGTCGAGGGGCCGAGCTATAGACAGTTAGTGGTCGAAAAGCTACCGAATCTCGGCTCCTTGGCAACTAGAACTGTCCACAGCTCGGCAACTCATTCGGCTCCTCGGAATTTTCCACAGCTTGGCAGTTTATTCGGTAATATTACCAGGACTTTCAGTGAATATTAAAGAATTTAAATTAATTAATTAATTAATTATTTAATTAATATATTTATTTCTTTCTTTATTTATTTATTTATTTATTTATTTATTAACTAATTAATTAAATGGACGATGGAGTATATCTACCTGATTATTTTCAGAATTTTCTAAATCTTTTATACTCCATTAATTAAAATGTAAATAAATAAATCAAGAAATGAATAAATAAATAAATAAATGGAAGATGGAGTACCTGATTATTTTAGAATTTCCTGTATCTTTATATTCCATTATATAGCGGGATTTAAATAAAAAGTTTGTCTACATGTTTTAAATCCTTAATTGTCCGTAAACAGGTAAACATCAGGTGTCATAATCCTTATCTGTTAATCCGCTGTCATCATCCGATACCTGGCTTCAATACACACCTTTCGGCGTTCACTGACACATTTGGTATAATAATACGAATATTATCCCCTCTGCTGATACATATTGTCCTACTAATCTCTCTTTGACTAACTCTAGAGTTAGATAATTTCACGATTTTCTCCTAAAAATATGGCGATTTACGTGTGACTGCAGTTAACGGGGGATCGAGTGCCGAAAACTCTGTGGTACAGCGTACACGGAATATTACAGAATAAAGTGAGCCAAACAGTCCATGTAAACAACACCAGCGTAAGTCGAAAACCGATTTTTGACTTATCTGCTCATTTCAACATGTGATGGTGTATTGAGTCATCAATCGGACACATAGGGGTTTCTATTGAAATAGCTATCTGTATCTGATACACTGTTTAAACTTTAAAACAAATTGATGAAGCGCAAGTGCTCACCTGTGATTTTGACGTTGCTGGCAGTTTTTTTCCAACATTTCAATTTTCATTTCATAATTAAAAATTATGAAGCGTACAATTCCTCTAGAATGTTCAGAACTGCATGTCGACCAAATTTCAGCTCAATGCATTGCGAAATAAAGGAACAGGAGACGTTTAAATATCGACGTTGTGTACTGGAAATTGATTCTTGTCATCGTTTTAGTGTACTGGGAATTGCAAAATTACGGTTACCGGGAATCGTGTATAACATTAGTTTCAAGTCCTAATTTTTAAAGAATTTGGGAATTGCGAATATGTGATACAGTTTGAAGGCATGGTGCATAGAATAATTAATACGTTTCACTGTGCAAGTTCATATTTGGTGTTCATAGTAAAGGCTCTAACCTTGATTTCATAATTGAATTAGGTAGATCGCCAATATTAAGAAAGAGATTCAATATTTTCATAAGAAATGTTTAACACTTAAGGCTATCCAAACTAATATGGTATGCACATTAGGTGAATATGGCCTTCAAATTCTAAAGTATAAATATACTTGATAGGAGATGCAACCCCAGTAAAGGTCAATAAAGTCTATGATATTGCTACGACTGACAGGCGAGTTACAGAATGGTATGTAGCCAGTTGGCATTTCACAGGGAATACGTGTATTACATTTAATTCTGACAGAAGATCTTGCAATGAGAAATGCTTTCAGTTGGATACCAACTTACCAAGGCAAACTGAATTGGGTCAGAAGCACATCAAGTGCACTTTGTTGTGTGCTTTTTCGGAGATTGGTTACTATGGATGAAACATGGGTTCATCATTTCACCCCAGTGGCCAAAGTTTACACTTGATCACCCTGCAAAAAAGACGAAGACTGTTACATCAGCTGGAGAAGGTATGACCTCGGCTTCCAGTGATGCTGATGATATTCTGATGGTAGGTTATCTTCAAAAGGGACAAACAATTAATGACACATATTTTCATCACTTATGATGCAGTTACGGGAAACTATTAAACTCAAGAAATGGGGGAAAACTCAGTAAAGCTGTGCTGTTCCATCAAAAGTATCAGACAAATCTTGAGAAATGATTGTGGAACTGCAGCCAGTTGGTGCATGGTATATGTATAATACTTTATTTAATACTAAATACTTTATACTGGCTTCAATACACAAGCTGTTCTTATTTAAAGTATTCTTTATGTTAATGTCACTAGACTCAAAATAGACAATACTTAGTATAGCGTTATGTGTGTAGAGCTTTTTATATCACATTTTACGAGGGCCACTCAACCAGCCTATCCCATTTCCGATTGAGAGGCCGCTGTAGCCTAATGGATAAGACATCAGTCTACAAATCCAGAATGTCTCACCGCTGTGAGTTCGAGCCCCGCTCAGACCACGTGTGGGACAGTTAATTTTCCTTACTGTTGGCCTTTACTGGTTTACCATGTGACTAGGTGAATAGTACGCTTGTATTATTAAAATGGTTCTCGTCGCGAATAGCTGAAAAATTGCTGATGCGACGTTTACGCAACATTCAACTAATCAACCAACCCATTTCCGATTGTCCGACACAGCCATTATTTTTGTGCCTTATTTCAGTACATGTTTTATACACCCGGATACAAAATTGCACGCGTATCGAAGTTTCAGTATAGTTTTAGGCACTTATTCCAGAGCGTAACAGAATACATGATTTTAATATAAAATGAATACTAGTATTTGCACATCCGTATTACAAAGAAATGAAAAAAAAGTTGTATATAATATTTTAGCAAGTGCATTATTTCTGAAATGCTATGGTTATTCGCGTAGTAATATGATAAACTAACGCCTAAAATAACAGAGTCTAAAAACTGGAAATTTTGAATACATGAAATTTGAGCTTGCAAACCTTCATTGTGTATTTGCAGAAAAACGAATAGGTTGACATTAGGATTTTTTCTATATTATTTGATACAACTATATTTGATTTCTGAACACATGGAACAAAACAATAGGGAAAATAACTTCAAAATAGGGACCAGCTGGGTCCCAAAATCTTTTTGCAATATGCAAATGGCAACCAAAGCATCAGTAAACAGCGCCTTGTTGAAGCGTTTTATGTCAAAACGTATTTTGCGTCTAAAGACTGTATATGAGATTTGGGTTCATTAATATGAGCCTGACAATGAAGCACAGAGTCGACAGTGGATAGGGCCTGGGTCTCCTAGGCCAAAGAAGGTTAAAAAGCATTAATCTGCTGGCGAGATGACGGTCACGGTATTTTGGGAAGCAAAATGTGTTATTGTGTGTCTTTTAACCAAAGAAAAGTACAATAACTGGAGCGTACTATGCAAACTTACTAGACCAACTGAGAACTGATATCATGTCATGTTAAAATGAACAGATAAGTCAAAAATCGGCTTTCGACTTACGCTGGTGTTGTTTACATTGGCTGTTTGGCTCACTTTATGCTGTAATACCCCGTGTACGCTGTACCACAGT